>CANSNZ010000980.1:0-600000 GCA_947646795.1 Beta lomatogona | reverse complement strand
TAAGTATTAATTGTGAAAATTTTACCGCACGCTTCACGTGCATATAAGACTAGTTTTTGTTCTATGTTGGAACCCACGTTGTTCAATTCTTGGAACAACACTGAGATTAAGGCCTCAAACCAAAAAAAATTAATTTTCAGATTAACCATTATATGTTACTTAAAAAGGATTTGGCATGCATTATACTTGTGGGTAACTAGGAAAGTTCACAAAGCAGAAAATAAGTTATATTGAATGAAATATTTTTGTCTATGATTTGTGTATTTTTTGTGTGTCACTTCATTTCCTAATAAACTTTATGAACTAATTGGTCTTCAAACTGTTTTCGGGTGCAGTTCAAGTTCTGGCTTACTCTACTATATATTTAAGAGGATTAAGAGGATTAGTTAAGTTATTTATATTTGTTAGGTACGCAACATACCTAAACAATTTTGGCAACATTGCTGGGGACTTGTTTTTTATTTTATGGTGAGACTTGAGTGTACTTTTATAAATAATTTCATGTTTTAGCCCTTTCGATTTTATTTTTCTTATATAGTAAATTTTAACAAAAATAATGTTCCTTCTTTGTCGTGTGATGGAGTCATGTTATCATTATAATATGGGAATAAATTATTATAAAGAATAATATGGATACAATTTTTGGGATTATATTGTTCATAATTTTTATCTATCTTAGCAAACTCCTTTTAATTTTTGTATGAATTCCCTTGAAATGCCCCATCTTCCCTGTGGTGAGTCTTATATGCAAGGTTATGACCCCTCTCCGATCCAACAAACTCAATTTCTTTTAAACTAACATATCATAGTTGTTTGAAGTCAAAATTTTATTATGAGCCTATTTCTTCAGTACACAGTTGTGTTACTACACTACGAAACAGGGGCGAAGTCAGAAGGGGGGACATGGGGACAGATGTCCCCCCACTTTAAAAAAAAAATCACGGAAAAAAAAAAAACAAAACCCAAAAAAACGAAGGGCGAGTTGGCAGGGGTCGCGAGAATTGTCGAGAAACAAACACAAAACATAAGCATTTGAGAAAAACGAAGAGAGGAAAGTTTAAACTTCAAATTTCAAAACCCTAACTTACAAACACGAGCCGCCGCCCGCCGGAGCCCTTAGCCGTCCAGTCCGCCGGATTGCCGCCTCGCAGTCGCCGGAACGAAATACGAAGAACGAAAGAAAGGAGAAGAACCAGCCACGAAGGAACCAGCAGACTAGCATAGGAAGTCCACCAGACCACGAGCCGCTGACTGCCTGACCACGACTAGTGCCACCATGAGCCGCCGAAATTACGCCGCGTCGCCGCCGGCGCCCAGTCAACACTCACTAGTGAGTTGTTTTTTTTTTCTAAACCCTATTTCCACAAGTTTTAATTTCGCTGTTTTGATTTGAGGTAATATATAATTATATATCAATGTTTGGTTGTGAATTTGTGATTATAGCTGAATTAGTTCATTAGTTGAAATGATTTGTTGTTGGAAATTAGAATGTTGGCCATGATTTATTGAATTGATTTGTTGATTCATGTTTTAGGGTTTAGGTAGTTTGTAATTTGTAATTTCTAATTTAGAAATTGTAAATATTAGTTGATTTATAATTGAATAAATTGATTAGTTTGGTTTGATAATGAAATTGATTCATGTTTATCAATTTAATTAGGAAAATGTCAAGTGGTTCACATTCACCTAATTCAAACAAGTCCAAGGCTAAGGAAAAACAACCCGATCTTCGACAATTCATGTTTAAAAGAATGAAATCCCAAGAAACTTCTTCACCCGCTCATAGTGAAACACCTCAAAATGAATCTCCTTCATTTGTTGGTGGTTCAAGTACTAGTAATGCACCATTAGAGGAGGAGGAGAAAGAGGAGGAGGAGGAGGAGGAAGAGGAGGAGGAAGGAGAAGGATTAGTATATGATGTTGAATTACTTCCTCATGATCCGGGAAAAAGAATGAACATAATGAGTTACCCCTCAAGTTGATGTTTTCCACAATGACATGTGTCAAAAATAGGTTGCGAAATAGCATGGGCGATCAATTTATGAATGATTGTTTGGTAACTTTTATTGAGAAGGATGTGTTCTTACAAGTTCCCGATGAAAAAATCGTTGATCGATTTCAAAATATGAAGACTCAAAGGATGAATTTGTAATTTTCATTTCTAGTTTATGTATTTTTTTTTATTTCTCTTTGGATTGTAAGACTATAAGCATTTTGGAATTTTGGATGTAAAACGTTAAGTATTAAACAATTTGTGTTGTAGTATTTTTTTTTTTTTCGATTTTTTTTTTCCGATTTCCCGACGTTCGGATTTTGTCCCCCCGCTTTGAGAATCTGGCTCCGCCACTGCCACGAAATTGAAAGCAAACAATCACTTTCTAGCCTACAGGTCAAGAAAAGCTACTCCTTCACTACACTATAAATTTGACAAATTTCAAGATGACTCCAAATTTGGTATATCCTTTAACTTAAAAAGAAAATAAAAGATAATTTATTATAAGCTCAAATTCTGCACTATGTGGACATGAGAGTGGATAAATCTTATTCTGAAACAGAGAATCAATCCTATATTCAATCCATGTTAGTTTTGGTCACATGCACATATAATGATATAATAAATTAATAAACAAGCTAGTGCCACACATGATGGGCAGTAGAATAAGTTCTTGCTTATCCAAATGCTTACAATCACAACTCTTCCGCCATCTTCGTGTCTATATAAATAAGTATCCTCCTCGACCAGAGCACATCAAAATGTCACACAACACCTTTTTTTTTTTTTTTTACGGGAAGAAAATATATCATTAATAATAAGCCAAACGGCACATACAATGATAATTAAGATCTGAAAAATATAAATTTAGCAAATTGCAACAATTTTCACAATGGAACCAATTAATTTTTAAACATATTCGAGCACAGCTCCAACTCCACCGCTTCAAGATTGACGCGAGCAGTGTACTTCGATGTCTTTGCATCTTTCCAATCAGAGACCTTTACAATCTTATTCTGTGATATAATTGTTTCCAGTGATGAATTGCTGAAAAAACCTAAACCCTTATGGATCCAGACCATCTTCCAAATTATTGACACCATAAAAATAAGAAAACTCATACAAAGATGAGAAACAACCACAAAAAAGGGGGACAAAAACTCTCACAGATGGAAAGAACTGAACAGAAGAAAGCAATAAAGAAGATAATAACACTAAAAAAAACTAAAATCTAAAGGAAAGGGTTGGAAATAGTCTAATTTCCAAAGAATTAGACTAATTCCGGCCAAGGAGGCCAAGAAAATTAAAAACCTTAGAAAGAGAATTGGAGAGGGAGAGGGAGAGAAGAGAGGAAACATCTAGGGTTTTTCAGTGTAACACAACACCTAATTACTACTTAATTTTATTAATTTGCAAGCTCTGTCAACTTTACAAGCTAAGAAAATGGCTCCAGATCTCGCATGTTAACGATTTTCCTTAACAAAACATGTCTTTCTTTTTCTAATAATAATTAGGCATATCATATTTTATTTTATTTTAAAAATTCGAAATAGAAATATTGTTAATTGAAAGCCAAACGGCGTCTACAATAAATATTAAAAAAATATTAAATCAAACAATATTAAATCATGGTTTTTGTTCTCTCTTCTCACTTGTGTCTTTGCCCTCCCTAACATGCTAAATGGAGCGGTCGATCTAGGGACAGCATAGCCCCTCAATTGATGGGTATATAATGTCATGGGTTCCCAAGTAAGCATTCACAATTCCTTTTATTTTATTTTATTTTTTTGAAATCGGGCATAGTTCATTTTATTTGTACGTCATTCTAATTGATTGAGGTTATAGATTCTCATACTTTTAGGTTTCAGTCACACGTACTGATAAATGAACATTAGATATTAAAATAACATCAATATAGAGAAAGGGTCCTTTAGCGATTGAAAAAATCAGTCATTGAACAAAGAACTTTGATCTCAAAAGACATTTGTGACGGATTAGTAACCGTTTTTTTCCGTCACAATATATAGATCCCTCATGATCTCAATTTTTTTGATGGTCATGAACTTGTCGCTTTATATAAGTTATTGAGTCCTTGAATTGCGGTTGGTGAAAATGCTATCAAATTTGCGATCGAAAATTGTCAGTACGACTGTATGAGTAGAGTTGAGTAATAAAGTCACGAATATGATTGATAGTAAACTAAGTAGAGAAGATATGATCTGGTGTGAAGGCTTGTTGATAGAGTATAAAACTATTCCTGGGGCCTCAACCATCAGCTTAAGCTTTTGGTTGAGTTGATTCTTTGACATGGTATTAGAGTCAGTGTGACATAAAGGTCACAGGTTCAAATCTCATCCACCCATCCTTTCTAAGTGTAATATTTAGCGCCGGGTTTGAGGGAGGCGTGTGTTGCATCCACACTTCAAGCCCAATGGACTCTTGCGTGAGGCGTGATAGAGTATAAAACTATTTCTGGGGCCTCAACCATCAGCTTAAGCTTTTGGTTGAGTTGGTTCTTTGACCCTTGTATTAAGTTGAGTATTGTTTGTTTTGGCCAACCTATTGGCTAGAGGTGTGAAATAACAAAGAAAAAAAGTATATGATAGGCAAATATTTATATATAAGAAAAAAAGTATGTTATATATTATAAATAACACACATGAAAACAAAGACAACAATACAGTGCGTACTCATGTAACTGATGACAAATCAGACATGAAAGGTCACTTGTAGTTTACATACGTGGGCTTCTTTGACACGAGAGTTGGTCTTTATCGAAGCACCTTATTCATAAATAAAAGACGCATATCCATTGCATTAGTTCTGCTGAATATGAAGGTTTCAACTTCATAATTCAGAGCACGGGCAATCCTAAAATTCATAAGAAAGAAAATTAAAAGCATTTGTTCAGTGTAAATTTGCACGATATCTGATGTATAAAAAAATTGCATCATATAATTTAGATGTTATACTAATAGCGGCATTTTTTTTTTTGCAAGGCAATTTATACAACTACCATATTTCTTAACTGAGTTTTTAAAAATAACTTGGAAAAACCCTTACTTCAAAATATTGCGAACATGATTGTAGGTCGATCTAAACAAAAGTTAATCATATCTTACCTTTTTGACGATAATTCCAGCGGACTCGAGATAGTTGTTGTGCCTTCCGAAAAATCCAACAATGGGGCCGCCAACTGGCAGTGGTGATGAGAATGAACGTACGTTGGCAACATCCCATCCTTTTCCATACGGTCCATATCCTGATGGACATAAATTGGTGTGTATCTTCAGTGTGCCAATGAGACGTGTTATGTTACAATAGTCTCCATATGTCCCAGGAAATTTGTGTTATGTATTCACCACACTTCAGCACAATCTATACATATGCACGGAAAAGTAAGAAAACAAGGAGAAAGTATTAGACAAATAACAAAAAGGTGAACTATTGTTTGAAACACAAAGCATAGATACAATTTTCTCATGTAAGAGTAAGATGTGTGGATGATGCAATACTATAATGAGTATATACCAAGCTACATCATCATTTCCCTTTTTTATTTATTAATATTATATATTTTCGAAACTTCTTCTTACTTTTTCAGGATAGTACCACAAAGCTAGTATTGATGCATGACAGTTTTTTTTAGATGATTCTATGTGATTATTTACCTTGGAGTGATTTCCCTTATCACCACCAAACACTTTAGTGGTGGTACCCCCGCATGGCTTCGATATCACGAACCCAAGGGCATCGACAATATATCCATGCCTGATTATTACTTCTTTTATTTGTTCGGATCCTTCAAGTACCATGCAGTAGTTTTGTGGTAATTGTGAACCATAAGGTCCATACTTCTCAACAGCTTGGTTCTGCGACAATATAAAAGTAAAGATACATTTGTCTAAAAAACATGGCCTAGAGAAACAGAAAGAGAAAGACTAACAAATTAAGCAAGTCCATACCTTGGCGATTTCTTGAGCCATTTCTCTAGCTTAGAAAGTTGACAAAGGTTGCAAATTAATAAATTTAAGTAGTACTGTGATACTTTGATATGCTCAGGCTGAGGAGGATAATGGGTTGTTTATATAGACATGAATATGGCAGGAGAGTTGTGATTCTAAGCATTTGGATCATCATCAAGAACTTATTCTACTGGGCCATCGTGTGTGCCACTTGTTCATTATTCCATTATTATATGTACATGTGACCAAAAATAATATGATTTTAATATTGATTGATTCTTGTTTCAGGATAAGATTTAGATTATGCTCTTCTTCTTATATAGCAGATTCTTATAACCAATTATCTTTTCTTTTCTTTTTTTTTTAACTAAAGGAAATATCAACCATTCGACCTTCTTGGATTGGTCTTGCAATTTGTCAACATTATATAGTGTAATGGAAGGAGTAGCTTTCTGAAACTATAAGTGATTGTTTGCTTTCAATTTTGTAGTGTACTAATACAGTTGTTTACAACACTATTAGGCTGATAATAAAAATTTGACTTCAACTATCATATATATGTTAGCTAGAAATTATCTACAATGCAATAATATACTACCATCAATTGCATTCGGGGATATATCACTACTAGTACTACCACCGTCTCGATCTAGTTGTCGTAATACACTATGCGATTCAATGTAGTTCGAATAATCATTATGACATCTCATTTTAGGAGATAAGTTTTTGAGTAGTTTTTAATTTCTACTGTTTTAAAATGTTAAATGTGATATGAATGGGTGGGCCGGTGGGGTATTTTTCTATTGAAAAAGTGGAATAATTCTTTATGAGAAAGAGAGTGTGACAGGACAAAAGACTAAGGAAAAATATTGAAATATTTAGGGGAACATTTTTTTATATAGAAGTGTTCAAATTATTGTGGAGCTGATGAAAAAATAAAGTGTTCAAACTAATATATATGGCTCAGCATGAATATTGATTTAAATTCATCTATAGATGTAGCTAATAAATGTTATTTTCAACGAGTTGGAAATTCTTCGTATTCTGAATGAAATGTATGGTCCATTTTTTAGATAAAGTTGAGAATACATGAAGGAGGAACAAAAGGGTGAGGTTCTTTTTTTTTTTTTTTTTATTAGGAAAGATAATTGGTCCGAAGACCAACCCCTGCTAAGCTACTAGTCTGCAGGGCACACCAGCTCAGAGGCTGGGTATAAGGCTAAACAGCCCAAAAGTAAATGCCCGAACATATTGTTGGGATGAGGATTCGAACCCTTGGCAATGCCCTGGAATTCGGGGTGGTACTCCACTGAGCTACCACCTCTCCCTCAGGGTGAGGTTCTTTTTTTGGTGCTATTTTAGGCATCATCTCCTTGTGATAGGAATTTGATGAAAAAATGACTGAATTCTTATATATTTTTCACTTCACAATATCATATGAATCTTTTATACATATTATCTTCAATATTGTGGACGATTTAAATATCTAGATTTGTAATTAAATGACTTCGCTGAAGGATCTCCAATGAACTAGAGAATGTCCTAGCCCGAGAAAATTTGAGAACAATCGTGACAGAAAATCGACTCTTACTCGACTCGAAAGCAACTTAATACTCGACTTGACACAAGAATTTGAGACCCGAACCTGAACTACACTTAAAACCCGTTTGAAACCCGACAATTAAGAATCCAATATCATCAACAATTATGAAAACGTGTAGGGGGGAGTATGGATCCTACCAAATCTCCACATCTTGACATACATGGTGCCACATAGGACATGACATGACATCTTTCATTCAAATTTACAAAAAAAAACGTTGTTTATAAGGTTTTGATCCCCTAAATATTTACCTCAGAGTGTCATCATTATACCACCAAACTACATCTATTTAGAAAAATATAGACATGTCATCTCATGTCTTTAGCAAAACATGGGGAAATGATGTGATCCAACAACTAGTTATCAGATTAAGTAGTGGCGGATCCAGCGTGGGGTTCAGTGGGTCCAACTGAACCCACGAGGATCCGTGAAAGAAACTGAATTTTACAGGAAAAAGAAAAACAGTTTATAATAAAATAGCGCCTAATTGGAACAAATGTTATGAAGTTAGCTCAGCGGTGTAGTCCACGTGAAGCTTAAGCCCTTGGCATGCTGAAAGTCACGGGATCGAATCCCAGGAAGACCATGTTGTGTTTTTTTTCTTTTTTACTTTTTTTTCCCTCCCTTTTATTTTTTTACTACAACTTATGTTTTTATTCTTGGTTTTATTTTTCTTTTGATCCTTCGTTTTCTATTTTTCCTTCTTCACATGTTGTATTTTTTTTTTTTTTTTTTACATTCTTTTCCCTCCCTTTGTTTTTTATTACTACAACTTATGTTTTTATTCTTGGTTTTATTTTTATTTTTCTTTTTCTTTTCTTTTGATCCTCCATTATCTAGCTTTCCTTCTTCACAAATATTCCCCTCCCACTTATTAATAGGAAATGAATCTGATTTAATTTTCCTTTTGTTCCAATTTACTTTCTCAAGCAATCAATTATTAATAGCATTAATAATTTATTAGCCAAACTATATTACAAAGACCTTGTTGTTGGTGAGTTATTAACTATTAATAGCATTAATAATATATTAGTCAAACCTTGTATTGTATAAGTGTTTTTAACGCCTTTAAGTATAAGTATTAATAGTGAAAATTTTACCGCACGCTTCACGTGCATATAAGACTAGTTTTTGTTCTATGTTGGAACCCACGTTGTTCAATTCTTGGAACAACACTGAGATTAAGGCCTCAAACAAAAAAAAATTAATTTTCACATTAACCATGATATGTTACTTAAAAAGGATTTGGCATCCATTATACTTGTGGGTAACTAGGAAAGTTCACAAAGCAGAAAATAAGTTATATTGAATGAAATATTTTTGTCTATGATTTGTGTATTTTTTGTGTGTCACTTCATTTCCTAATAAACTTTATGAACTAATGTTGGTCTTCAAACTGTTTTCGGGTGCAGTTCAAGTTCTGGCTTACTCTACTATATATTTAAGAGGATTAAGAGGATTAGTTAAGTTATTTATATTTGTTAGGTACGCAACATACCTAAATAATTTTGGCAACATTGCTGGGGACTTGTTTTTTATTTTATGGTGAGACTTGAGTGTACTTTTATGAATAATTTCATTTTTTACCCCTTTCGATTTTATTTTTTTTATATAGTAAATTTTAACAAAAATAATGTTCCTTCTTTGTCGTGTGATGGAGTCATATTTTCATTATAATATGGGAATAAATTATTATAAAGGGAAATATGGATACAATTCTTGGGATTATATTGTTCATAATTTTTATCCATCTTAGCAAACTCTTCATAATTTTTGTATGTATTCCCTTGAAATTCCCCATCTTCCCTGTGGTGAGTCTTATATGCAAGGTTATGACCCCTCTCCGATCCAACAAACTCAATTTCTTTTAAACTAACATATCATAGTTGTTTGAAGTCAAAATTTAATTATGAGCCTATTTCTTCAGTACACAGTTGCGTTACTACACTACGACCCTGTTCTTTTGAACTTATTTTAGCTGAACTGAACTAAACTTATTTTATTTTTGCTGAACTAAACTTATATTTGCTAAACTGAACTTTTTTTTACTTATTTTTGCTGAACTGAACTTATTTTTACTAAATAATAATAATAAATAATACATAATAATAATAATAATAATAATAATAATAATAATAATAATAATAATAATAATAATAAATAATAGATAATAAATTATAAATTATAAATAATAAATAATAAATAATAATAATAAAAAATAATAATAAATAATAAATAATAAATAATAATAATAGTAATAAATAATAATAATAAATAATAATAAATAATAATAATAATAATAAATAATAAATAATAATAACAAATAATAATTATAAATAATAAATAATAATAATAAATAATGAATAATAAATAATAAATAATAATAATTAATGAATGATAATCATAAATAATAATAATAATAATAAAAATAAATAATATAATAATATAATAATAAATAATAATAATAATAAAAAATAAATAATCAATAATTATAAATAAAAAATAAATAAAAAATAAATAATAAGTAATAACTAATAATAATGATAAATAATAAATAATAAATAATAAATCTAGGTCATCCAGCCTACTAAGTGAAAGCGAATCCATCCATGGGATTAAAATATTTTTTTTGAATGTATAGCACCTTACGCATCCATATGACAATCCAAAACACGACATCACCAACACACACAGATTTTTCAGAACCATAAGGGAATTGGAAGCCGTACTTATTCATCGATATTTCATTCCATCATCAAAATTATAAACACAAAGACGACGTGAACTAGACCTAGATAAAGAAACAATATTGTAATCATCTGTGGAAGATACATAGGCAAAGGCATGCGGGTCGCATTTGCGACTTACGTAGTCAGGACTCAGGAGGATTAGTAATCTTTCGAATAGCAAAGAAGCCACATGTGTCTGCGAAATCCAAGCACATAAGGCCAATGCTAGCACCAACTATGTTGAAGATTATTGGAGTATTATGTTTATTAGGAGTCTTGTATTATATTTCGTATCTAGTTTAGTGTTAGGATATCTAGTTCAGTAAGGTTTTCTGATAATTGGTTGTATATATATTCCTACAGTTTAATGAGAACATAATGAGGTTTTCCAGTTTAATCCAAAACGATTCGTCCACCAGCTCTCATTATGAGCCATTCACCCCGTATTACCTTTACCCAAGTGAAGGCACTGGTGCCGTCATCAGCCCGATTCTTCTCAAAGGTGACAATTACAAAGAGTGGTCGAGGTCTCTTCGCAATAATCTACGTGCAAAAAATAAACTTGGTTTCATAAACGGTGTACTATTCAAGAACCTGATTCCAAATCTCCCGACTACGCTCAATGGGGTATTGTAAATTCTATGCTTGTTGCTTGGATTTTTAATACTTTGGATGTCTCTATACTTTGGATGTCTCTATTCGTTCTACATTGAGGTTTCCTGATCATGTAAAATCTTTATGGGACGATTTACGGGATTGATATTCTCTTGGTAACGGACCACGTATTCTTGAATTAAAGAACCAAATTCGAGATTGTCAACAACGTGGACGACCTGTGGTTGTGTATTATGGCAAATTACGTCGTCTGCAGGATGAATTATTAAGTTATTGCAAGCTTCCTGCTTGCACTTGCTCGGCTGCTGCTGCTTATGTAAAACTTCAAGAAACCGAATTGCTTCATCAATTTTGCATCGGTCTTGACAGTAAGAAATCTGGTACTGTTGTTTCTGCTTTACTTATGATGGAACCCCTCCCTTCTCTTAATGTTGCCTACCCCAAGATTGTCTCTGATGAGAGACAACAATCTGTTGCCGAATCTCATGACACCCAGCTGTAGGATTATATAAGTACTCTAAGCGGAATTTCATGAATCAAATTCATAAGCACTTAAAACAGGATCTCATGCATATACATTCAAGGATCACATAATAGTTGGGAATTTACCTTTGAAGTGTGAATTCCACAAAAGCTTGAATAACCCGGATTAAGAACCTCAATTTTGATTCCTCTACTTGGTCCACCAACCCGGATCAACACTCCACCAATGCTAGTTGGAAGGAAGAAATTCTTCTTCTACTTTAATGGAGTTTTTGTGACTTTTGGAAAGAATATGAGAGAGAAGAATAATGAAAGATATCTAATATATTTCCTTATTGCCTAACCAAATATATAGATATATTTAGGTTAGGAGGAGAATCACTTCTCCTCTCCCTTCCTCTTGGCCGGCCACCCTAGGGCCCCTTACGGGCTCTAGGTTTCTTTTGTTGATCCGAGTATTTTGTGTGACCTAATAGGATCCATTATATTGGGCTTTGGGTTTATTATTTCCTAACCCAAAGTTCTATAGCATTCTCTAGCAAGACGTATAGACGACCCAATAGAACGAATTTATTATCTCTATAATACGATCCATAATATAATTAGTAATTGCATTTAAGTCGAGGACATAAATCCTTCAATCTCCCACTTGTCCGAGACGAGTGTGCAATGTTTAATTTCCTCAAGTCTCTTAATGTCTTAATTTGATAGTATGATCATATTTACATATCATCCATACTAGTTTTCAAATTAATCCTTGAAATCCGAGTTCGAATTGACAAACGAATGATCATCGGATGATCCATTTGAGCACGTCCATGCATTTTTCAATTTTCGCTCTTCAAGGGGCCAAGACACCTATCCTATCTTATATAGGAGGACCTTTTTAATCTTATGGTAATCAATACTCCCACTCAATTTTTAGCACAACCTGAATGCTGCCTTTATAGTCCCCTTTTACGGCATGACGTTTGACAGTATCAAAGTTATACCAATCATTGAGCTAAGTAATGTTCCACTCATGTTTAAGGAATCTACTAATATAATTTTGAAGTTATAAGCAGGTCTAGTTCGACTATGTATTAACTATACATATCCATATGATTGATTAAACATCTCTCTGTTTCTATAGCCCATGAAACGGTGCTATCAATCAATCTTATATGCTAATCCCTTTAACAAGTCATTCATGTCCAGTTTAATGACTTAGATTAGGAACTTTTAATATTCTATGAATTCTGTCCACTTATGGTGTTTCATTTATCAAATCACATATTTGACAAAACCATAGAATTCAAGATATATTTTGGACATTTTATTTAATACTAAACCAATAATTAAATAATGTAAAATTTATTCTCATAAACATAAATAGCAAAACCATGTCTTTACATAGTAAGAAGTTTCTCAAAACCTAGTACAATCTAAAGTCACTCTAACATTTGCTTCAAGCCTATAGCCCTAGCGTGACACTCATGCTTGGGTTGAGGTAGTGGTTTAGTGAGCGGATCAACCACATTCTCATCCGTGTGAACTTTGCGGATCCCGACATCCTTCCCCGTCAACAATCTCCCTAATGAGGTGATACTTCCTCATTACATGTTTGGATTTGTTATGTGATCTCGGTTCTTTTGCTTGCGCAATAGCACCATTATTATCACAGAACAACTCAATCCCTTCCAGAGCACTAGGTATGATATCCAGCTCTGTCAAGAATTTCTTGATCCAAACTGCTTCTTTAGCCGCTTCAACCGCTCGCTATATATTCTTACGTCGTAGAGTCGCTACAGTGCTTTGCTTTGAGCTCTTCCAGCTCACTTTGCTCCTCCATTTAGACGAAAGACATACCCTGACTGAGAGCGGTAATCATCTCTATCGGTTTGGAAGCTTGCATCCGTGTAACCTTCAACAACCAACTCACTTTGTCCCCCATAAACTAAGAACATGCCTTTAGTTCTTCTCAAGTACTTGAGGATGCTCTTAGCCGCAGATCAGTGTGCTTCTCCTGGATTTGCTTGGAACCCGCTACACATGCTCAAGGCATATGCAACATCTGGTCGAGTACTTATCATGGCATACATGATAGATCCTATAGCCGAAGCATAAGGAATGCTACTCATTCGCTTTAACTCATCAGGTTCAGTCGGGCACTGACTCTTACTAAGCGATATGCCATGTGACATGGGAACGAAACCTCTCTTCGAGTTTTCCATGTTGAACCTTGTAAGAACCTTATCAATATAAGTTTCTTGACTTAGTCCAATCATCCTTCGAGACCTATCTCTATGGATTTTGATTCCCAGTATGTACTCAGCTTCTCCCAAGTCCTTCATAGAGAAACAACTTTTTAACCATTCCTTGACTGACTCAAGCATTGGTATGTCATTTCCCATGAGTAGTATGTCATCTACATACAATACCAAGAAGACTAAGCTGCTCCCACTAAACTTCTTGTAGACACAAGATTCTTCTTCTATTTTGATGAAATCAAATTTCTTGATTGCTTCATTAAATCGAAGATTCCAGCTCCGAGATGCCTGCTTCAATCCATAAATGGATCTCTGAAGCTTGCAAACCATTTTAGGATTTTCTGGATCCTCAAAACCCTCAGGTTGTGTCATGTACACATCCTCATTCAAGAACCCATTCAAGAATGCAGTTTTGACATCCATCTGCTAAATTTCATAATCATAAAATGCAGCAATCGCTAAAAGTATCCTAATTGATTTAAGCATTGCTACTGGAGAAAAGGTCTCATCATAGTCTATACCATGAATTTGTCTGAATCCTTTTGCAACCAGTCTTGCTTTAAATACATAGACATTCCCATCTTTGTCTGTTTTCAACTTGAACACCCACTTGCATCCAATAGGGTTAACCCCACTAGGCAAGTCGACTAGGGTCCAAACTTTATTCTCAGACATGGAGTCTAACTCGGATTTCGTGGCTTCAAGCCATTTCTCAGAGTCTGGGCTCGTCAAAGCTTGTTTATAGGTAGTAGGCTCTGAATTCTCCAAAATCATAATTTCAGAGTTTTCAGTTAACAGGAAATCAACCAACCTCTTGTTTGGAATCCTTTCTTTACTAGATCTACGTGGGGCCTGAGCATCAAGAGAAGTGTTCTCTTCAACTCCTTGAAGATCTTCACTTGATTCAATTGGGACGGTAGGAAGTTCATGCGTTGAATACATCATCTCCTGAACTAGACTTTCGTCTTGTCGGGCCGTCTCTGACATGGTGTGAACCACGTCTATTTGTTGCTCATCTCGAATTTCTTCGAGAATTATTTTACTCCCACTTGTCTTTCTAGAAACAAATTCCTTTTCAAGAAAGACACCATCACGAGCAACAAACACTTTGTTCTCTTGACGGTTATAGAAGTAATAACCAATTGTCTCTTTTGGGTATCCCACAAAGAGACATTTATCTGACTTGGGTGCAAGCTTGTCTGATAGTAACCGCTTTACATAGACCTCACATCCCCAAATTTTAAGAAAAGACAAGTTTGGAGTTTTTCCATTCCATAACTCATATGGAGTCTTTTCTAGAGCCTTTGACGGGCTCCTATTTAGTGTGTGTGCAGCAGTTTCGAGAGCGTATCCCCTAAAAGAAATCGGAAGATCAGCAAGACTCATCATTGATCGAACCATATCTAGCAAGGTTCGGTTCCTCCTTTCAGATACACCATTCAACTGTGGTGTTCCTGGTGGAGTTAATTGTGAAAGAATTCCACAACCCTTTAGATGATCATCAAATTCTTGGCTCAAATATTCACCACCACGATCGGATCGTAGTGGTTTTATTGTCTTACCAAGTTGATTCTGTACTTCATTTTGGAACTCTTTGAATCTATCAAAAGATTCCGACTTATGTTTCATTAAGTATATATATCCATATCTACTCAAATCACCAGTGAAGGTAATTAAGTAGTTAAACCCTCCCCTTGCCTTTGTGCTCATAGGACCACACACATCTGTATGTATGAGTCCTAAAAGATCGTTGGCCCTTTCACCTTTTCCAGTAAATGGTGATTTTGTCATCTTCCCCATTAAGCATGATTCACATACATCAAATGATTCAAAATCAAATGATGGAATTATACCATCCTTTTGTAACTTGTGAATACGCTTTTGGTTTATATGACCCATTCGACAATGCCAAATGTAGGTTAGGTTGGAATCATTTGATTTTTGTTTCTTGCTATCTATGTTATAGATTTGTAACGATCTATCAAGCACATATAAGCCATTTATCAATTTAGCATCGGCATAGAACATATTATTGTAAGAAATGGAACAACACTTGTTCTTTATTTCAAAACAAAACCCTTCAGAATCCAAAACTGAAACAAAAATTATGTTCTTAGTTATTGAAGGAACGAAATAACAATTATTTAGTTCTACAAATAAGCCCAGATGGCAAGTGTAGACTATAGCTTCCTATGGCAAGTGCAGCAACTCGTGCTCCATTTCCAACACGTAGCTCTACCTCGCCTTTTGCCAGCTTCCTACTTCTTTTTAGTCCCTGCACATCATTAACTATGTGAGAACTACAGCCGGTATCAAATACCCATAAAGAAGTAGAAGTCAAATTGATTTCTATAACATATATACCTGAAGTGGAAGCCCCAGACTTCTTTTCCTCCAAGTATACCGGGCAGTTCCTCTTCCAGTGTCCTATCTTGTGACAGTGGAAGCACTTGCTTTCCGCAGCGACCTTTGGCTTGGCGGTTGGCTTAGGTTTTTCAGCAAGAACAAGGGCAACTTGCTTGCCTTTGTCCTTCTTTCCTGCCCATTTCTTCTTGAAACCCTTTCCTTTTTGAACCATCAAAACCTCTTTCTTTGGTTCAACCTTAGGGATGTTCCTTTCAGCGTTGACCAACAATCCATGCAACTCTTGCAAAGTCTTTTCAGACTCATTCATATTGTAGGTCATTCTGAACTGATTGAAACTGTCAGGTAATGAGTGGAGAATAATGTAAGTAGCCAACTCAACCCTATAAGGGAATCCAAGTCGTTCCATGTTTTCGAAAAGACCCATCATCGCGAAAACATGGGGGCCAACAGCTTGACCCGGCTTCATGTGACATTTAAGAATCTCCCTATTAGTCTCATACCGCTCAACTCGGGCTTGTGTTTGAAACATAGCCCGCAGCTCTTGCATGATGGTATAAGCATCCTTGGTTTCGAACCTCCTTTGGAGGTCCGGCTCCATGGCTGCTATCATCAAGCAAGTGATCGGTATAGATCTATCATTGGCCTGCTTAGCACGACGCTTGTCTGCTTCAGTCGACTCATCAGTAATCACAGGAAGTGGGGTTTCTAAGACATCCTCTCGACCCTCAGACCTCAAAACAAGTCTTAAGGTCCTTTCCCAATTAAGGAAATTTTCACCATTCAGTCTGTCCTTTTCCAGAAAAGGACGAATGTTGAAACCGGAGTTGTTGTTGTTGTTGTTGTTGTTATTAGACATAGTATCTACACACTAGTGGAAAAAACTGTTTTTGCTACTTATCAAATGCTTTGGTTGACTAATCAACCGGAGCATTTGTTAATTTTGTTTTTTTAAATTCACAAATGCTTGGGTTGATTGGTCAACCAGAGCATTTGATATATCAAATGATTCGGTTGACTAATTAACCCGAGCATTTGTGAATAAATGCTCTGGTTAATCAACCCGAGCTTTTGGATTGTTTTCCCTCGTCATCATTGTTGTCCTCTTTTTATTATTATTTTCCCCACCTTCCTCCCTCTTCTACTGAAATTACTCCCCCCTTCTCTTGCCTTTCTGTTCTTTCTCTTCCCGTGTTCCCTGTCGATCTCTCTCATCTCCTTCCAAACTCAACCACCGGAATGCCAACTACCCCATTTCTGCCCTCCTTCTCTCTCCATGTCCTTCTTATCATCGCCATGGTTTTCATGCTGAAACCCCTAATTCGTTTGCAAATGCTCTGAATTCGACTGGTTCTCCCATTTCTAGGGTTTCCAGTTCAATTTTCACTCGCATTTCATCCCATTCTTCACAAAAACAAGTAAGTGGCTCTTTTTTTTCGATTTCTAATTTGTTTGTTCGAAAAATTTAACCCTATAAATCGAATAAGATTTATTTTTCTCCCTTTCAAGAATTCCTCTCTCTCTCCACGCCCTTGAATTTGTTTTCTCTCTTCAGCGTCATTGGGGGAAGAGGAAGAGGATCGCTTCGTCGTCGAGCGTTTGCGAAAGCCCAATAAATGGTGCCTGATGGAGGAGAAAAGGAGGAGAGAGAATTTTGTCCTCATTGGGAGACTTCGTTGTTCTATGGTGTTCGTCGTAATGCTCTATTTTGCCGGTCTTGGTTTTCGATTTCCCGTAATACGAAGTATGGGCTTCTCTTGATGATTTCAGTTTTGGTTTGGCGTTTGATTTTGTGTTGATTAATGTGCAATTTCATGGAAATTCATCTTCTTTCTGAATTAGGTGTTGTTTTTATATTTTATTAGAATGGTTATGTTTAGGTTATAACGGATGATATATGATCATTAGTTTAAAGTGAAGGCATTTATTTCTGGAGTTTCATAGTCTGCTAAATTTGATTTGATGTTTATTAGCTTGTCCTGTTTCGAGGGTTTGATTTCAACTCTGTTTGAATATCATTTTATTTTAGTGTTTAGTTTTTTAGGTGTTGATTGAATCAACTTTGGGATTTCACATGGTATATGGTTGTGGTTGAATTATGGTTTTGCCAAAGCGGAACAAAAGAAAAACTCACGATGACGTTTTGGGGGGCTTCTGGGTATTGGTGGTTTCCTATGGATGAGTTGTTTGTGTTTTCTTCGGTGACAAATTGATAATATGGCGTTAAGACTATTAATGAGAGAATCGAGTTGAGATGTTGAGGATTCAATTCTTGTATGGTTTTTGCACCTCTATTCGGACCAAAATGAAAACTTTAGCACAAGTTGGAATGAGTGTTTTATGGTCTAGCTCAGGTCAGAAGTCTTCAACATCTGCAGATTTTGGGTTGCATTTTTTTCCCTTAACCCACTAATTGCATTCTCTTTGTGCAATGTCTTGCTTGAGCAGGAGGATTGTTGCTTAAATAGTTTCATCATAGTAGCATTTCGAGATGCAAAAGTTTATGTCTTGGAGTATGATGACTCGAGGACTCAACTCATAGGCTTCGTGCAAGGTAAGATGCATGAATTTACTATGATATGAAGACACTATAAACTCCGTTACTTTTTGATAAACAATGTTTGGCTCTGTAGTTTACATGTTTGATGTCTTGAATTGATTTCTTTTATTATAATAATATGATAATTATTGAGAAACAGAAATGTAGGCATATCTACTTCCCGGTTCCCAATAGTTTTGTTTTCTATCGGAGAATTGATCTATGAACCTTAAACATTAATTATCCTATTTCTTCCCAAAGCTGCTTTTAATAGAAGAGCACTCGATAGTTACATCAAATAAAGTAGGTGTAGTCCCATTTCATGCTGCTTTGATTACATTTTTATTTGTTTCTTCGTCCGATTTTCTTTTATAAATCTTCTTTCCTCCCTCCAAATTACGTTTGAGGGTTAACAATTGTTTCCATTATTTGGATGAAAATAAAATTCTTGGGTTGGTATTCTAAGCTAGATTCTTCATATCACACTATTTCTTGTGCAGGATTAAGAGATAGTTGATGAGACTGATGTGTATGTTGATGTACATAAAAGGTAAGAGTATGGTAAAATCATTAAGCCGCGGATGTGGAATACATGTTAATTTGTTAAAAGCCGTGAAAACATGTTACCTACAGGATACGTGTGGTAGTGGCAGCGGCATCATCCGTTGCAAGAACTCCACCAGGTCGTAAGCTACTTTGTCAAAAGGTGGTGAGTGACAGTATCTTTGTTCTTTAAATCGATTATGTGCTGTTTGTAGATAAAATAAAGGTGATGCATGTCAATAAGCGCTAGAGAGAAACTAAAGTAGAATTGATATCAGGTTATCAAATGACATATGCCCACCCAAGGCTCATCATTGGCATATCCCCTTCAATCCATATTCAAATCCTCTTATTTGAACAACATTGTGGGTCAACCTGTAGTAACTGTGAAATTTACTTTTCAACATTTGTAATTTCTGCATTCAACTATTACTGATAAGGTTTTCATTTTGTGGGTATTTTGGAAGTAGTGTTCCTACTTCTTTTAACTTATAAGGGGTAGATGGACCTCCTTCTGGTTGGTTCTAGATTACAGTTTTGAACCTCGGATGCACCACTGTCGCGACTTTCGCTAGAAATGTGGATGGTTTACAGCTGTTGCGGCCTTATATCTCGGTCGCGCTAAGGTCAAATACCTGTGCAATGCAGTTGCAATGGGGTGATGCAACTGGGATAAAACCATGTTCTCTACAAGCTATCATGTGTCTCTTTCGAAGCTCTCAGTAACATTTTGTGGAAGTGACTGATCTCCAACTTTTGTTAGGGGTTAAAAGGAGAGTCAGACTTCAACACTTCTTCAATTTCCTCTTTTGGAGAATTAATGTTTTCTTACTTGCCACTTCTTCTATTAATAATTATCATATTCTTCCTCCTTATACTTTGTCTGATCTTGATTAATTTGCAATCTGGCGCATATGTGATGAACTTGTTGGTCAGAAATCTGAAACTAAAAAGGCAAATAATATATCTTATTTTCAAAAAGCTTGTTGCCTACTCATTAATATTCCTTCTTAATCTAACATTTAGGTTAATTTTTTATTTGTTATGTTTACATCAGATGTTAGAGGAAGAGTTTTGGACCAAATACTACATAGCAGAATGCATTCATGGCACAAAAAAATGTAGCAAGCTGATGCAGCAGAGGCTGCTGAAGATGAGGAGCTTACTGTTTTTTAAAGCAGGATGAAATACTAGCAAGTGAAGCTCGTAGAAAGGTTATTTTGAAATTCAGGTTTCCAAAATAAATGCATATATATACTTGTCGTTCTGCCTGCTTCCTAAAAGTCTCCAGTAGGATGAATGATGATACTTGGTATTTTGCGACTGTACACGGACAAATGATAGCAACTATAGTAATTAGTAGCTAGTTTGTTTTTTTTTTACTGTACATGGGTCATCCTCTTTTGCTGACTTTAATCCACTAGTGGGTCTGCTGCTAGCCCGCGTGCTGCTGGCTAGCAGGAATTTTTTTTATTACTAGAACTACCACAAATCCTCATTTTGATCATTGTTGTTTGTAGCTTTCATGTATTTATATGCATCATTGCTCAAACAAATACAAAATGTCCTTCATTAGCTCACTTATAAATGCCATTTTTTTTTTAGATATAAAGCATAATATGTCTGCTTTCTCCCTTGAATCAACCTATGCTCTGAATTTGCCTCCCAATGTTTGTTTCTTTAGGTGAAATGTTCCTTCTGTGCATGTTGTGGTGTTCATCATAGTGCCTTCTAATAATAGACCTGGAAAAGCTTAAAAATATGGAAATTCATTATCGCCCTTATATATACACTTGCTATTCTGCTCAATCCTTAACATTATACCGATAACTCCTCTCATGCACTCCGCAATCACGACCTTCTTAGCTCTTCCAATGCTGCCCACCAGGTTTATTTTCTCTCTCTTCATATATCTCTATTTGTTAAAGAAAATGTATATCCGTTTACAACTTCATCTCCATTATACACTTTATCTGTTGCATTGCTGCGTTTACGGCACCTTGAGTTTTTTCTTTTTCTTGTTCACTCATAATGTTTTAATATAAATGTATATGCTACTGTGAAAATAGAAAATGCATCCTATTCGATGGAGTCCTAATTACCTGTATGCTGAAGTTGAGGGTTATGAAGATGTATATGCCTCTGCTGTCTCCTGCATCTGGTATAGTATAGTCATATTATTAGTGATTCAGTAGTGTTACCGTTTGTTAGGGTAGTTTAACGCAATATACCTGGGAAAAAGTGAACTAGAATGGTCATTGCCTATTCTATATCATCTGGTAGAATCTCTATAATTCGATTGTAGTAGTCAAGTATGCAAGTTCTAATGTGTCTGTTTTGACGGATTAAGAAAAGAACACCTTGGCTATTTTGTTTTGTGATAAGCATTTATAGATCGTAGTATTTGATTAAAAGGTCATTGAAGCAATTTGGAGCAACCGCAAAAGAAACTAAAATCATAATCTGTAATACATTGTGATTTAGGTGTTGTTTTCTCCCACAAACATTTTCATTTCTCTCTTGCTGTTTCTCACACAAAATTTATCTATCTGTATATGATGTTCCTGACGTTGTTCCCTACCATAACTTGGCTTCTTCAGGTAGCGCAAAGGTGATACCATTGAGGTGTTCCTAGGTAGTTCGGCAGCAGCTTGCTCCTGAATTCCAGGTAGTCTGAACTGCTTCTTTCAGAAATCTTCTTTATGTATAAATTTAGCTTTTACCTTCCGTCACATGGTGGTATTTGAAGGGATATAGTAGCAAATATGTGTTCGTGTTTTCGGATTATGTTATTTAGTACTATGGTTTGATATCGCGCTCAATAATTTATAGCTAATCATTTTCAGAGCTTTGTTCTCACTATGTAGACAAAGTAGCAATGCTTATTCATATCCTTGAAACTGAAGGCACATGAAATTAATGACACTGTAGCTAAAAGATTTAGCAGGTTTGTTATATGATGTAACTCGAATCTACACTTGTTTTGTAACTTGTCTACACTTATTTCATTTTTTTAATAATAATATTTCGAATGTGTTGGATGTATGATTTGCGTGTGCTTTTTTTGTATACTATGTAAATGAGAGGAACATGAGATGTGTCGATTGAAGGGAGGGCACAAAGAGTGTATAGTACATTGTATGCGTTAGATTTGGTGAGCATTGCTGCTGATATGAATATGAATGTACAGCTGGTCTGCTGCCCTAGTGCACACTAGCTAGCACGCATACAGGCAGCAGGTGATTTTTTTTTTACTATATAAAATACACAAATGCTCCGGTTGTTTAGAAAAACCGGAGCATTTGTGGTATTTTTCCAATGTTAAGAATGTCAAATGCTTCGGTTTTTTGCACAACCGGAGCATTTGAGAAAACAAATGCTCCGGTTGAGAACCGGAGCATTTGTAAAATTCTCAAATGCTCGTATGACGTCTGCTACGCATTAATTACGGAGCATTTGAGGGGTTTTTAACCGGAGCAATTGAGGTTTTTTCTACCAGTGACAGACAGAAAAATAAAGCAAAGTTCAATTTTATGTTTATAAAGTAACCTAAAACATGCAAAGGTTTCTAGGTTGATCACCTATTCAATTTTAATGTCCCATTTGAATAAGTGTTTTACAAGATCCTATCAACATGCAACACTAAGCAGACGGAGGCCTTATCTTTAACGTTACATTATCAAGGTAAGTAAACTCTTTTACTAATTATAACAAATTATAACTCTTGTTGAGATGGATAAACATCGCATGCTTAACTATCTCTTGCTTTCAAAATTCAAAACGCTTTTGATAATTTTGTTAAGGACAACCAAGCTAAGTTGTAAAATTCGCAATTTTACCTTATATTCCCAAAATTAATGATAACACCCTGCGGAGGCATGACCTATTATTATTAATTAAGGGTTTGATAAGTACTTTATGTTTGGGCAAGCAACCTTAATATTTACGGGACCTAAGTTTATTATGTTGTTATGAATTAGTGAACTCTAGTGCATCATCAACCAACATACAATAAACTTATAAGCATTTTAAAGAATAATAAAAAGCGAAAATAAAATGATCTAGTATGGCCCCTAATCCTAAGAACTAATCATCAATGGCTCATTCTTGGACTCTTCATGGATCTCCATCCACCTTATCCATGGGCCTTCTCTTGATGGACTTCGTCTTTGGATTACATAAGTATCAAAATAATTTAAATAATAACTAAATTAAATAAATTACAAAAATACTTAACGATACGCATATCGTATTTAAAATTACAAGAATACATCACGATACGCAGATCGTATTTTCTAACTTAATTTGGGCCATACTAGTCATACATAGCAATTATATCAAAATATATAAAAGCCACATCATAATATCACATATTATACTTGCCATCAATCAAAATATCAAATATTCTTAATTATAGCAAGTTGATAAAACATTTAAGTAATTCCTAACCACCTAAAGATTCTATCCTATTATACTTTCCTACTAATTTTAATTAGATTAAAGAATGAAATTATGGAATTATTTAACTGAAAATCTGCTCAATATACTGAAAATCTGATTTAATGATTTCCAAAAAAAAAATTATTATTTTTTTTTTAAAAAATTCTGCTAGGCAGCAGCAAAACGTGGCTAGCAAGCCACGCTGCTGCTGCCACCGCAGCCCCGGCAGCCCACCAAGGACGACCCGGAGCAGCCACCGTGGCCCCACAAGCAGGTGGCAGCGCCACCCAGCCGTGGCTGCTCCTCTTCCATCCTTTGTTTTAATTTTTTTTTTCTTTTGTGGGAAATAAATTAAATCACAACTTCTTGTAAATTAATTTAATTATCAAAATAAATTAAACATAAACTCCTTTATGCCTAATTCTGCAAATTAATTTAAATCTCCATTTTAATTAATTTTAGGGCTATTCATATCAATTAACCTTAAATTCATATAAAACTCCTTTTACATGAATTAATTTATCATCAATTTAAATATGAAAATTCGAATTAATTATATGAGTTGAATATTCGAAATTAACATAAAATCTCTATTTTAATTTAATTTTAGCATTATTCATATGTATTAACCTTTAATTCACACAAAACTCTTTTCACATGAATTAATTTTCATACATAAACAATTTAAATATGAAAAACAGATTAATAATATAAATCTAACTCTCGAAATTTTCGAAAAATTTGAGATCTAAAATTTAATTTTAATTTCGAGAATCATGATTTTATTTTCATAAAATTCGACCAAAGAAAAATAATTCGAATAATTAAAAAAAAAATTAGGTCGAATTATAGAAAATAAAATCGTTTATTAGCCCACCAAGGACCACCCGGAGCAGCCACCGTGGCCCCACAAGCAGGTGGCAGCGCCACCCAGCCGTGGCTGCTCCTCTTCCATCCTTTGTTTTAATTTTTTTTTTCTTTTGTGGGAAATAAATTAAATCACAACTTCTTGTAAATTAATTTAATTATCAAAATAAATTAAACATAAACTCCTTTATGCCTAATTCTGCAAATTAATTTAAATCTCCATTTTAATTAATTTTAGGGCTATTCATATCAATTAACCTTAAATTCATATAAAACTCCTTTTACATGAATTAATTTATCATACATAACCCATTTAAATATGAAAATTCGAATTAATTATATGAGTTGAATATTCGAAATTAACATAAAATCTCTATTTTAATTTAATTTTAGCATTATTCATATGTATTAACCTTTAATTCACACAAAACTCTTTTCACATGAATTAATTTTCATACATAAACAATTTAAATATGAAAAACAGATTAATAATAAAAATCTAACTCTCGAAATTTTCGAAAAATTTGAGATCTAAAATTTAATTTTAATTTCGAAAATCATGATTTTATTTTCATAAAATTCGACCAAAGAAAAATAATTCGAATAATTAAAAAAAAAATTAGGTCGAATTATAGAAAATAAAATCGTTTATTAGCCCACCAAGGACCACCCGAGCGACCACCGTGGCCCCACAAGCGGTGGCGGCGCCACCCACGTGGTCGCTCCTCTTCCATCCTTTGTTTTAATTTTTTTTTTCTTTTGTGGGAAATAAATTAAATCACAACTTCTTGTAAATTAATTTAATTATCAAAATAAATTAAACATAAACTACTTTATGCCTAATTCTGCAAATTAATTTAAATCTCCATTTTAATTAATTTTAGGGCTATTCATATCAATTAACCTTAAATTCATATAAAACTCCTTTTACATGAATTAATTTATCATACATAACCAATTTAAATATGAAAATTCGAATTAATTATATGAGTTGAATATTCGAAATTAACATAAAATCTCAATTTTAATTTAATTTTAGCATTATTCATATGTATTAACCTTTAATTCACACAAAACTCTTTTCACATGAATTAATTTTCATACATAAACAATTTAAATATGAAAAACAGATTAATAATATAAATCTAACTCTCGAAATTTTCGAAAAATTTGAGATCTAAAATTTAATTTTAATTTCGAAAATCATGATTTTATTTTCATAAAATTCGACCAAAGAAAAATAATTCGAATAATTAAAAAAAAAATTAGGTCGAATTATAGAAAATAAAATCGTTTATTAGGCAGATTAAATCAAATTTAATTAATCCAATTAAACAAAACATCCGTAATTCAATTCCTCCCCTTAATCAATTAATATTAGTCAAGAACACATAACTATTATGACCAAAAATTATATGCAAGAGGCTAAAACTGATACCACTGTAGGATTATATAAGTACTCTAAGCGGAATTTCATGAATCAAATTCATAAGCACTTAAAACAGGATCTCATGCATATACATTCAAGGATCACATAATAGTTGGGAATTTACCTTTGAAGCGTGAATTCCACAAAGCTTGAATAACCCGGATTAAGAACCTCAATTGTGATTCCTCTACTTGGTCCACCAACCCGGATCAACACTCCACCAATGTTAGTTGGAAGGAAGAAATTCTTCTTCTACTTTAATGGAGTTTTTGTGACTTTTGGAAAGAATATGAGAGAGAAGAATAATGAAAGATATCTAATATATTTCCTTATTGCCTAACCAAATATATAGATATATTTAGGTTAGGAGGAGAATCACTTCTCCTCTCCCTTCCTCTTGGCCGGCCACCCTAGGGCCCCTTACGGGCTCTAGGTTTCTTTTGTTGATCCAAGTATTTTGTGTGACCTAATAGGATCCATTATATTGGGCTTTGGGTTTATTATTTCCTAACCCAAAGTTCTATAGCATTCTCTAGCAAGACGTATAGACGACCCAATAGAACGAATTTATTATCTCTATAATACGATCCATAATATAATTAGTAATTGCATTTAAGTCGAGGACATAAATCCTTCACCAACGCCATAACTCAGTTGGCTTCGCTGAATCTGGTGTGTCTTTACTTGTTCGGTTTCGACCGGGGATGCTCCTCGCCAATGTTCCCATTGTGGACGTCGTGGCCATGAGAAGGAAACCTGCTATGAAATTGTCGGATGGCCTGAAGGTAGTGGCCCTCGTGGTTGTCATGGTGGTAAGTCCAGCCGTGGTGGTCGACAAGGAGTTCGTGGGTCTCGTGGAAATTTTGCAGGTAATGTTGGGAGCTCTCGTACGGGAAGCTCGCAAAATGTTGGGGGATGGTGATCAAGCCATTATTTCGACCTTAACTGATGATTAATGGACCCAATTACATGCTGCCTTGAAGTCTTTGAAGGTGTCTACTACTTCAGAACGTTCTTCGGGTATGTTTTGTTCTAGTGATTGGATCATTGATAGTGGCTCATCAATTCATATGTCTGGTAATTTGGAGTAGTTTTCTGATTTGGTGCCTATCTCATCTCCTATCGGTTTACCTAATGGTAAACAAGCTAACGCAACTAAGGAAGGAAAAGTTGTATTATCGGATGGCTTTGTGTTGGATCACGTTTTTTATGTTCCTGCTCTTACTTGCAGTTTATTGTCTGTTTCTCAGCTTTTAGAGCATCATAAACTATTTATTATTTTCACTGACAAGTTTTGTGTCATACAGGACCGCACTTTGAGGAACCTGATTGGAGCGGGGGACGCGGTTTAATGGAGTCTATATTTTCACACCTGTTCGTGCTCGTGGTTTGCAAGCAAATTTTGTTCAGGCTCCGGATTTGGGTATCCTATGGCATCGACGTTTAGGTCACCCTTTTATGCAAGTTATTTCCTCTTTTCTTGGTGTAGCTAGTAGTAAACATTCTAATAAGGGTTGTTCCTTTGATTGCCACATTTGTTTTAAGGGTAAACAACCCAGAAACAGTTTTCCTTTTTAAGTAATAATAAAGCTACGAAAGTTTTTGATCTAATTCATTGTGATATTTGGGGACCTAATTGTATTGTGTCTACTAGCAATGCTCGTTATTTTCTTACCATTGTTGATGATTATTCACGTGCTACCTCGGTTTATTTGATGATTGGAAAATATGAGGCAAAACAATTGTTGTAAGAATTTTATGCTATGGTTAAAACACAGTTTAATAAGAAAACCAAAGTGCTTCGGAGTGATAATGGACAAGAATTTTTAAGTATTGCATCTTTAATTTCTTTATCCATAAAGGTATTATTCATCAGACATCTTTGTTGATACTTCCCAACAGAATGGTACAGTGGAGCGTAAACATCGTCACATCTTTAATGTAGCTCGGGCTCTTAGGTTTCAGGCTAAGTTACCTAAATCTTTTTGGGGGGAGTGTGTCCTTATAGCCGTTCATCTTATAAATATTACCCCTACTCCTGTTTTGAAAGGTAAAACACCTTATGAATGTTTGTTTGGAGTTTCACCTTCTTATGATGCGATTCGTGTGTTTGGTTGTCTATGTTATGCTGTTAATCGTTCTCGTACGAAGATAAGTTTGATTCTAGATCTCGTCGTTGCTTATTTCTTGGGTATCCGTTTGGTAAGAAAGGGTGGCGGCTTTATGACCTTGAAACTTGTGAATTTTTTGTGAGTAGAGATGTCAAATTTTTTTGAGGATCATTTCTCTTATCCTACTGTTCGTTCTTCCTAATGTGGCGCAAAAGCAGTGGAATTTATATTTTTCCCAACCATCACTTTGGGCGGATGATTTGTCTGATGATGGTGGTTATGCATGATGCGCCTCTTGATGATGTTGGTGCACCTCTTGGCATTGACAGTGCTGGTGTGCGTGCGGACGGTGTGGTCACCACACCTCCACGCCCCACTCGAAGCATCGTTGGTGATGCTTCTCCGACTCATGTGCGTATTGGTGAGGTTATGTGTGACACCTCTACGCCTCTTGATTTGAGGGGGAGTTTGTCATCGTCTGGTGAACTGTTAGGGCGTGGACATCGTACTAAAGTTCAATCTTGTAAACTACGTGATTTTGTGACTCATACTGTGGTGTGTGAAAATACTGACTCCAAAACCTCTACTGTGTATCCTTCTGTGTCTCGTTCTTCAAGTAAGTCCTTTGATATAGCTTGTTATGTTGATTATAATAATTTTTCAGTAAAACATCGAGGTTTTCTGGCAGCTGTTACTAAAGGAAAGGAGCCTCAGAGTTTTCAGGAGGCTGTGAAACATCCTGGTTGGCACAAGGCTATGGAGGAGGAGCTTGCGGCTCTTGAGCGCAGTGGTACTTGGAGTTTGGAGGATCTCCTTGCAGGTAAGAAGGTTATTAGTAGTGGTTGGGTGTATCGTATCAAATATACTTCAACTGGTGAGGTTGAAATGTTGAAAGGTAGATTAGTTGTTCATGGCAATCGCCAGATAGCAAGTGTTGATTCTAATGAAACGTTTGCTTCTGTTGCAAAAATGGGTATTGTACGTTTATTTTTAGTTGTTGATGTGTCTCTTGATTGGGAATTGCATCAGATGGATGTTCATAATGCTTTCTTAAATGGTGATTTGCATGAAGAAGTTTATATGAAACTTCCTCCTTGGTATCGTGGTGCTCCTCCAGGAAAGGTTTGTAGATTAAGAAAATCATTGTATGGTTTGAAACAAGCACCTCGATAGTGGTTTCCAATGTTGTCTCAGCCTGTCAGGCATTGAAGTCCAATGGTTTTAAACAGTCTGCTGCAGATTATTCTTTGTGAAATAAAAGCATTTATGAAAACATTTATTAAAATAATAAATATTTAATTGGGCTCTTAAAATGGACTTCAAACGTTTTACGGGTTTAATTTACAATTAATCATCATGGGTAATAAATTGGACTTTAGAATATTATTTCAAAACACAACATGGCCTGGTTATTCGGATTGCTCTTCCATTACGCCACGCCAACTAATACCGCGGTATATTTCATCATTGGATCCTTAAATGGGGAGACACTATTATGTGTCTACATTGTGGGAAAAAAAATATTTAAAGACAATAAAATACTTTTTTTTTACAACAATTAAATACAAATATATATTCATCCTAATTAAAACTTATGCTAATAATAGCATGTCCTACCTTTCAGTACTCTTCTTATAAAAAAAAAAGCTCTTTAAATGTTTATAATTTCTATGATTAACACTACTACACCATCTAATTACATTGATTATATTTATGCATTAACCTAAATTTCAAAAACAAGATTGTATCATATTCTTTATAAGTGATTATATATTTATATATGTACTCTCTTGAAGTCGAGGGATATATTGATGAATAATTCATATTATAATTTACAATGTAGAAAATTTGAAAGGAACCTGAAGATCATTTCCTGGTTACAAGCCAATGTCTAAAATCCTTTTTGCCCACTTCTTTCAAAAGTGTTAGACTTAATACATTAAATTCACATTGGTAAATGATTAGCGGCATTAGTCGGACCACCAACTAGTTTCTTATTTAAATCAAATTAATGAAAGAACTAATATGAAGTACTTCTTTTAATTCAAAACTAGTTTGTAGGCCCGGACTATGCCCCGGGTACTTATATTTTTCATTAATAATAATTTGCTTTAAAATGCTATCATCAAATATCATTTGGTTTAGTGGTTAACACTTTAGTATATAAACTTGAAGGTCATGGGGTCAAATCTTATACAATGCATTTACATTTTTTTTTTTTTTGTATATGGATCATGTGTAGTAAAACAACTTAAGGGAGAGCGCCACGTGGCGCCGTTCATTGGTTAAGAATACCTTTTAATATAATATATTAGTATAGATAGTTGCACCACTTTAAGTTCACTATAATGCTTGACATTTAAAAACTCTAGTCATTAATATCTTTGCTTTTGTATTTAATAAGAATTTTATAGAGTTGATATTATCAATATAAACATATACAAAAATCTAATAGCATATTTCGTTATCATCTAAAATAGAAAAAATATAAAAGGAAGACTGTAGATTATATATTATGATTTTAACACCACATCCGGCAAACATCAACAACAGTACAACACTCGAGTTTATGATTAGAAATCAAACTTGAGAGGCCACTTATAGTATACAATCGTGGCTTATTGAAAACAAGCAAATTCCCTGTGCATGGATCCTGGTGGAAGCACGCACCATGGTTTAATCATATACAGTAATATAACATGACCATTGCATTTTTGCTGATAGATGGAGGCTATTACAGCAGCTCAGGTCTTCTAGAGCATAATTAATTAACCGTTGGGAAATCCTGAATTTGACATGACACCAATAAAAAAGGATTAGCCAAGATTCTCAATATTTTTTTGTTCATTATATATCAATCCTATTGAGTAACGAAATTTTAAGTGTAGAAAGTTATATATTACTACCTTCCTGTCCTGATGAAAATTCCCAAAGACTCGAGAAATTCACCACTCCTTCCAAAAAATCCGACAACAGGTCCGGCAGTCAGCGCAGGAGATTGAAAAGCTTGTCCATTTGGAAGACCTCCGCATGGACTCAGGGGCGGATCCAGGGGGTGGCCTACCTAGGCCATGGCCCACCCCATCCTGGAAAAATGCATAAGTGTTAGATGAGAACAAACAAAGGGAACCGGATATCCACTCCAAGGCACGGAAACTACGCTTTCCTATTAGTTTAATTTCGCCCCTCTAGGATCACCGGGTTAACACGAAATAACTAATGAGATACAATGGAGAAAACAATTCACTAGATGATCTTCTAAGTGAATCAACAAGAACTTTGTGTTTGATGTTTGTGAAAAACACTCAAGAGAAAGTAGCAAGTTTTCTCTCAAGCAAAGCAAGAAGATTAGAATATGAAAATCTGATTTTCCTCTCTCTCCTCATATGAATAACAAGGGTAATATTACATATTCCCACTTGATTAGAGCTGTTACAGCATTCATCCCTCTTTAATCCCCTGATTAAGAGTACTTAATCATCTTAAAACGGATCACAAATGCATTACAACGGTTATAAACCGTCCACGCAAAATTTCACGCCCCAAGACAGAATACACGTCGCGACCCGCGATACAGATCGCGAGTCGCGAAAGGGCGCCGGTCGCGACCAGCGACGGCCTCCTCTGGTCGCGACCCGCGACGAATGTCGCGACTCGTGACCAGCCCTCTGTCTTGCTTGATTTAATCCACGTGATTTTGCGCATTCTAATCTCAACATACTAGACCTCCTCCTCTTCTAGTATATACTCATATGAGCTAACAAAACCCATTACCCTATAAATGTTCCAACAATCCTCCTCCCATTTATAGGGTAATGTTGAAAAGTTTTCAACTTGCTATAAATCACAAACAAAACATGCTCATGCATCATGGAAATATCTTACGATTGAATTTCCACTTAGTAAAAGTAACTTTACAACAATTTCGATCATAATGATAGACAAAGCTTTGAATCATATAACCACCACAAATCATTGAAGATACTAATACACATAAGCATAAAACATAATTCTTAACCTCCGACACCTATGAAGCCTTGGTGTCCATATCCATTCATAAGCGTTCCAAGTCAAGCCTTAGACTTGGTGAAGCGGCCAAACCTCTAGCTTATATAGGTAAATCTTTACGAACATGCTCCTACAATTGAGCACTTATCAAAGATTTATTAAGAAATAAATTCAACCTCTTAACATTGTAGTAACAAGCACTAACCTCGGGATGTGTTAAACAAGTGCTCCCAACCTTCTAGAGAAGTACTTTCCTCATTGAATTTGAGATCTAATGTTGTATTAGACATCAAATTGAGTTTTCCTTCACCATAGGTTGTTCAATAGGCTTAAGACCCATCCCTTTATTCATTTTGTTCACTAGTTCCCTTGACAACGGTTTAGTAAACGTATCCGCCAAGTTCAAACTAGACCGAACAAAATTAATAGTTATACAACTATTCCTTATCATTTCACGCACATAGCTATGTCTAACTCCAATGTGCCTTGACTTGCCATTGTAGACTTCACTATAAGCTTTAGCTATGGTTGATGCACTATCACAATGAATAGCAAGAGGTGACATAGGTTTGACCCACAAGTCAACCTCACTCAACACATTCCTTAGCCATTCCGCTTCTTGGCAACAAGATGCCAATGCAATGAATTCCGATGCCATAGTGGAATCCGTTATACATGTTTGCTTCTTGGATGCCCATGAAATAGCACCTCCTCCAAGAAGAAACACCCATCCACTTGTGGATGAATAATCTTCCTTGTTGGAAATCCAACTAGCATCCGAGTAACCTTCTAGAATAGAAGGTTCTCCTTTGTAAGTTATGACATAATCCAAGGTTTTATTCAAATACCTTAACACTCTTCTCAATGCTTGCCAATGCAACATACTAGGATTACTAGTATACCTACTGAGTTTACCAATAGCAAAAGCTATATCCGGTCGAGTGCTAGTCATAACATACATCAAGCTTCCAATTAAGCTTACATACTCCAATTGAGAAATAGGAGTACCACTACTCGGAACCAAGTGAACACTAGGATCCATCGGAGTAGCAAAATGAGTCGAATTCGATTCATTAAACCTCTTAATCACTTTCTCAATATAATGAGATTGTGATAAAGAAATTGACCCTTTACCTCTCATTATTCTAATACCTAGAATAACATCCGCTTCACCCAAATCTTTCATGGAGAAGCTAGAAGAGAGAAAGACTTTGGTTTTTTCCACTTGTTCCAAATCAGTCCCAAAAATGAGCATATCATCAACATATAAGCAAATTATAACTCCATTACCGTTATTATCAAATTTACTATATACACACTTATCGGACTGATTTATTTTGAACCCACTAGACAAAATGACCTCATCAAATTTTTGATGCCATTGCTTAGGTGCTTGTTTAAGACCATACAAAGATCGAACTAATTTGCAAACCTTAGTCTCTTGACCTTTAACCACAAAACCTTCGGGTTGATTCATGTACACTTCCTCCTCCAATTCACCATTAAGGAAAGCAGTTTTAACATCCATTTGGTGAATTACAAGACCATGAATCGCAGCTAATGCTATCAAAAGTCTAATGGTTGCTATTCTAGCAACCGGAGCATAAGTGTCAAAATAATCGATACCATATCTTTGCCTAAAACCTTGGACCACTAACCGGGCCTTATGTTTTAGTATGGTTCCATCGATCTTCCTTTTCCTTACGAAAATCCACTTACAACCTAAAGGTTTGCATCCGGGGGGTAAATTAGCTAAAATCCAAGTATAATTTCCCATTATTGAATCCATTTCATCATTCACCGCCTCTTTCCGGAAAGCGGAATCATGAGACTTCATAGCCTCATCAAAGGTCCTAGGATCCTCCTCCATATTGTAACAATATGAAAATTGAGTCACAATAGACTCCCTTGACCCTTCAACTAAATATAGTTGAAAATCCGGTCCAAAAGATTTCTCTTTTCTAATTCTTTTACTTTTCCTAATTTCCGGTGTTGTAGTATCATGATCATTGTTAATGTCATCCACAACATTGGAACTAGTACTAGGTATCATGTCCTTTGGTCTTGGAATCGATGAGAATCTAGTCTCATCAAATATTGCATCCCTTGACTCTATCACAGAATGGATAGAGACAACATCATTTGGCTCAATGACATAAAACCTATAGGTTTTGCTATGTACCGCATAGCCTATAAAAATGCAATCAATTCCTTTTTCACCTAAAATTTTCCTTTTAGGTTCCGTCAATTTGACAATTGCCCTACAACCCCATACCTTAAGGTAATTGAGATTAGGCTTTTTGTTACACCAAAGTTCATAAGGGGTAGTCTTATTCCTTTTATTAGGAACTCGATTTAAAATATAACATGCGGTTAAAATTGCATCACCCCAAAAACCGTCATTTAGACCCGAATTAGAAAGCATGGTGTTAACCATTTCTTTTAGAACCCTATTTTTCCTTTCCGCTATACCATTACTTTGAGGTGAGTATGGAGCGGTTGTTTCATGAATTACACCAATGGAACTAAAATAGCTAGGATTATAGTATTCACCACCCCTATCCGTCCGAAGTCTTTTAACTTTTCCATTAAGTTGAAGTTCCACTTCGGTCTTAAAAATCTTAAACTTTTCTAGTGCTTCATCTTTAGTAAATAATAAATATATGTAACAAAACCTTGAATAATCATCAATAAAAGTCACAATATATTTTTTATTTCCTAAAGAAGGTGAACTATGAAAGTCACACAAGTCACTATGCACCAATTCAAGCAATACCGTTTGTCTAGTCACACTAGGATAAGGATTCTTTGTAATCTTATTTAGCATGCATGTCTTACACTTCTCTAACTTTAAACCAAAAGAAGGTATTAAACCTAGCTTAGACATGTCATATAATCTACGATAGTTTACATGACATAAACGATTGTGCCATAGAGAAGAAACATCAAGCATGTAAATAGAACTAGTATCAATTTCATTATTAATACTAAATTTAAACATTCCATTACAATAAAATCCTTGTCCAACAAAAATACCACCCTTGGAAACTATAAACTTATCCGATTCAAATACAACTTTAAAACAAAATTTATTCAAAAGACCCCCCGACACAAGATTCTTCCTAACTTCCGGTACATAAACAACATCCCGGAGAGTTAAAGTCTTTCCCGAGGTTAACAACAATTCTACTTGGCCTATACCCTTGGCCTTTACCGTAGAATCATTCCCCATATACAAGATTGGACCATCATCCAATTCTTCCAAAGACTTGAAGAAGTGCTTATTATTGCACACATGTCTAGAGGCCCCTGGATCTATCCACCAAGAATCATCAACCTGCACAAACATAATTTCAGAAATCATAGCCACAAAATTCATTTCTTCAATTACATGTTCATGTGCAATTTTACCTTGGTTTTGAACAACACTAGGTTGTCCAATTTTTGTCTTCTTCTTCTTAGAAGGACAATCCCTCTTGAGATGAGGTCCATTGCATACCCAACAAGTGAGGGTCTTCCTCTTCTTGTTTGCAAAGTTGGTTTTAGAGTTGTTATTGTTGGATTTCTTGGTCCCACTAGACCCACCAACTTCTACCATATTCACGGTAGACTTAGGAATACTAGGAGTAGTATCCTTAACCCCATCTTGAGCCCGGATACCCTCTTCAATACGAAGATGAGTTCCTAATTGCTCCATGGAAATATCTTCCTTCCTATGTTTCAAGGAATGCTTAGTTTCTTTCCAAGAATTTGGTAATTTATCAATGATTGAGGCTACGGCAATAGCCTCATCCATCACCATACCATGTGATCTAATTTGGTTCAAAATATGATGAACTTCATGAAATTGCTCTATAATAGGCCGGTCATTAGTCATTTTAAATGAATTAAAATTACTAACAAGAAATTTCTTACTTGAAGCATCTTCGAAATATACTTGGCCTCAAGAGTATCCCAAAGTTCCTTTGCACTCTCCACATTTTGATAGAGATCGAACAAAGGGTCGGTAAGAGAGTTGAGGATGTGACCCCGGCAAATGTAGTCATCATTCTCCCACTTTGTCCTCTTCCTTGTAGTCTCCACGGACTCTTCCTCTCCATCTTTCGGGAATGGTGGCATGGGTGTTGATAGAACATACACCACATTCAAAGTTGTCAACAAGAAGTGCATCTTCTTTTGCCATCTTCGATAACCCACCCCCTCAAACTTATCCAACTTTTGGAAGTTCATAGTCATGTCCTTGAGTGATTGAGCCATATCCGAAATGAAAGGAAATTAAACTAATAGATTGTTAGATGAGAACAAACAAAGGGAACCGGATATCCACTCCAAGGCACGGAAACTGCGCTTTCCTATTAGTTTAATTTCGCCCCTCTAGGATCACCGGGTTAACACGAAATAACTAATGAGATACAATGGAGAAAACAATTCACTAGATGATCTTCTAAGTGAATCAACAAGAACTTTGTGTTTGATGTTTGTGAAAAACACTCAAGAGAAAGTAGCAAGTTTTCTCTCAAGCAAAGCAAGAAGATTAGAATATGAAAATCTGATTTTCCTCTCTCTCCTCATATGAATAACAAGGGTAATATTACATATTCCCACTTGATTAGAGCTGTTACAGCATTCATCCCTCTTTAATCCCCTGATTAAGAGTACTTAATCATCTTAAAACGGATCACAAATGCATTACAACGGTTATAAACCGTCCACGCAAAATTTCACGCCCCAAGACAGAATACACGTCGCGACCCGCGATACAGATCGCGAGTCGCGAAAGGGCGCTGGTCGCGACCCGCGACGGCCTCCTGGTCGCGACCCGCGACGAATGTCGCGACTCGTGACCAGCCCTCTGTCTTGCTTGATTTAATCCACGTGATTTTGCGCATTCTAATCTCAACATACTAGACCTCCTCCTCTTCTAGTATATACTCATATGAGCTAACAAAACCCATTACCCTATAAATGTTCCAACAATAAGTACGATATCTGGAAGGGTTTGATACTAGTAGCCCTATAGTGGAGATGGTAGAAGCGCTGGAATTACAATTGCAAGGTCTCGGGATCGACTTTAGCAAATTCAACATGTTGGCCTTATTTTTTGGCTTTCGCTTAGGTTGTTTCATTTTTTTTTGTAAAAAACACAACCTATTTTTGATACCCATATTGAAAGTGTTTTGAATTCTTATTGTTCACTTTCTAGTTTCTGCATATGTTACACTTTTTCGTCTACATATTAATTTTGTATATGATTATATTTAAAAATTGTAATTAAAAAAAATTAAGATTGGAGACAAGATTATCGACACAACTCACAGGGGTGGAAAAAAAGCCTCCAACCGAACCAACTAGGTCAACCTTGATTCTTATCACATTTACCTTTTCGGATAGGAGTATTATTTTTATATAGGTACTCTAGTTATTAGTAATCTATATACTTTTTTTTAAAACAAAGTTGATCATTAACTTTGGCCCACCCTATATAAAAATCTTAGATCCGCCACTGCGGTATGGTCCATATCCTCCCGGCTTTAAATTGGTGTATATCTTGATTGTACCAATAACAGGACCCTCCTTGTTGTACCCGTACTTTCCATACGTTCCACTAATTCTTGTCATGTATTCGCCAGATTCGAAGTTAATCTATACTCCCTCCATCCCAAAATATAGTTCATGGTTCTATTTTTTTCACGGGAATTAAGGTAAGTAGAATTTAAGAGGAATGGTAAAAGTTTTTTGTTTATTTAAATGAATGGTCTATGGGAAAAGATGATTTTAGGAGAGATAATGGAAAAAATTTGGTGAAAGAGCATTAATTGTAACACTTGGGTTGAATAAACAAAGCAAAAACACTAATTTCAAGAAGCAAACAAATGATGGGGACACGGTTTTTCTAGGCAAATTACGAAATATGTAAAACTAAATATAGAAAGAGAACTATATTTTGGGATACCCAAAATGGAAATAGAAACGATATTTTGGGACCAATGGAGTATTTGACAAAAATGAATAAAATTCCTGACGGTGGACCCCCAAAGCCAAGTCAGCTTACACACACTTGACACTTCTTCTGTAACACCCCGTAATTTTCACTCTTTATTTTTGGTGTTAGTTTATTTTAAAATGATATTCTTTTCGTAAAAAATAAATAATTTATTATTTTCTCTAGATCAATGATTTTTATTCTTTATAATTTGGGAGCCGAATTATTATTTTATTATATGGTGTGTTAGTGTGTGCATTATATTTATATTTATAATATAATTTATTTGAATTATTTTTATTATTAAGTATGTTCAAAGTTTAGGCGCGATTTAGGAATTAACCGTTTTATCGCGTATCGGGCTTTCGGAGCATGGATCGTTGTTGAATTTGGGCCGGAAGTTTTGTGTGGGTGTTGGGCTTGGGGCAGCCGGCCAAGTGGAAGAAATAGGGGAGCCCTCTTCTTTCTTTTCTTTTTATTTTTCCCTTGTGACTCTTTGTTGCTTTGTAACCCCCATAACCCCCCAATTATTCTCCTTCATTAAAACCCTTTATTTCAACCATTAAACATCCATAAAATTCTGATTTTTATTCAAAGAAGTTCAGCCTCATTTGCATTTATCACCCACCGTGTTTCAAGAAAAGGAAGAGAGAAAAGGAAGAGCAAAAGAATAGAAAGTTCAACCCGGTTTTTCCTGTCGCACCTTCACGAAAATAACCGTAGCCGGAGATCTAACCGTTAGATCGTCTTCAATTTTGGACACAACGTTTATAACGTCTTGTTCTACATTATGACTGGAGCGATTTAGAATATAAGCTTTTGATCATCGGGAATCATGGTTGTAACAGAGCAGTGCGAAACAAGAGTTTTCAACGTTCAAGAAGAAATGCCTAGTGTCTTGTTGCTACAATTCTCGTTCGTTATGCCTTGGGGTTAGAAGAGGATTTGGATTGCATGTTTAACTCGTGATTGTCTCTTTAGACTCAGCTCTCCTCCCGACGATCCAGGTAACTAGTTGTTATCTTAGAACCATAGTGATTAGGGTATTATTCGGTATTAGATTAATACGTTAGGAATTATATAAAATACTTTTTGAATGATATTTTTGATGAAATTTTACATGAACATACGTGACACATGCTATGTGAATACTGTGTAGAGAAAAATAATTTTCTCATGATTTTTAATATTTATTTGATTTAATTAGTATTTTGTGCGTTTTTGGCTAAATTTCGTAATAATTATTGGACGACTGTTAAAATTGATGAAATCATTTTTATTTGATCATGTTACATGCGTATAATGTATTCCATGCCTTAGAATAATTTTTATCTACTGTTTACTGTTTTAATTAATTGATATATCTGTTTTTGTAATTTCTGTTCAGTCAGTATATAATTCATGAAAATTATTTATAGAGGCAGAAAAATTAATTTATTTGAATAATATGTGTTTACGTGAGTTTTTACATGTTATGTGAATTTTTGGTAATTTTTTGGGCGTCTTTTTATATTTTTAATTATTATAATGGCTTATTTGAGGAATCTGTATATTAACTGTTAAAAATACTTTTTGAGTCCGAAAATTATAAATAAAAATTGTACCATGTCAGTAGAGATATTAGGATTATATGATAATTTTTGTGTGATTTTGATGCTCGAATTTGTAGGTTTCATAATTATTATGGTGTTTTTGTGATGAAATTGAGGACACACTATTAAATTGTTTGAGGGCTTGTAAATCAGATATAATTTATAATTTAATATATTCTGGGTTTCTGATTTTCAGTAGTATACAGTATGCATCATTTGGGTAACCACATGTTTAGGTTTGTTTTATGGAATAAAATGATTTAATTGTTATTACTCTTTTAATGAATTTGATTTAGAGTTAATTGGTGATGTATTTTGATTGAAGTGTGGTTGCTGTAAAAATTAGTATAATATCATTGATGATGTTTAGAGATGATTAAGTTTTATTGTGGGAGATATTTGTTGAAAATTTGTAAGTGATTTATTTTGAGGATTTTTGAAGAATTACTTTTGATGAATTATGGGTATAAGGCCGGGTGACATCCCTTTTGACGAATATTTTTGAGATGAATAATACTTTGATGATATTTATGATTTTATTTTGAGATAAGAACATCCGGTGGGATAGATGTAGTCCCCGTGAAGAACATGCCAACCACCTGGTTTGCGAACTAGGGGTAAGCACAGGTTAATTGTTGTCGTCCGAGAGGTCGGGGAGTTCTGCGTGTTCTACCCCCGCATCGGGAGTTTGGCCATTCTTAGACACGGGCGGTGGGGAACGTAAGCCCATGGGACGACTGGAGATTGCGATCCGACAAACCTTAGGAAGTGATTTGCGAATCACTAGCGTTCGGTTTCTGTCTCAGACACTTGTTTTACCTATACTTTTATTTTTCTAAAAGTACTCTGGAGATGATTTATTTATTTTTTTATCCAACTCATTTGCTATTTATTATTCATTTGCGTTATTTGTGAGTTATATGGAAGTGGATGCATATTGTAGTTAACTTGACTTAATTATTTCCTTTCTTATTAATCTATGTCTGAATCGTACTTTGATTGCTTTTGTTCTGGGAGAACTGCTAGTTACTCCCCACTGATTGTGGATATTTGTTGTATATTTTGCAGGTTTTGTTGATGGGGATTTTCTTTGATTTTGGGCTCGGGTTGAGATGCGAGAAATAATCTGTTAGGGGTTTTAGTTCTAGACTTCTCTTTAGTTTGAGATAGTTTTCTCATTTTGATTTTAATCTAAGTAATTAATTTACTTATAGTATTTACTTATGTTTGTTTTTATCAGCTTAGTTATTTAAACACTATTCTCAAGTAAATGATAGTGGCGTTAAGAAGACGATGTTTCCGCCATCGTCCTATTAAATATATTATTATTTCTTTCTTTTCGGTCTTTGAAATTCTGGGGTGTTACATCTTCTCCAACCCAAAAGGCAAAACCAATAATATTTTCTTGCTCTCTACGAATTCTTGCTCTCCAAGTAAATTTTTCATCAAAGTCAAATCCCAACATCCTTTCCCCTCCAATATATAAAACAAACAAACAACCCCCTACAAAATATTGCGCTTTCAACGATCACATCTTTTTATTTCTTATCAATTCTTTTTCTCTTCTTAACCAAAACCAAAGAAAAAGAAAAACCAACCAACCAAAAAAAAGAAAAACAATGAGGAGGGAAGGTCGTCCACATGGCATGGTAAGAACATACCATGTATTACCATCACCATTAAACCCAAGACCCACATCTCGAATTCTCAACAAGATTGATTCACCGACAACTGCCGGTCTTTTTATCAAGGTTTCTAACAAACCAACCAATCACTCTAAATTTACCGGTAAATGTGAGAAAGTCAAATGTTTAGGTTGTCATCTTCACCCTTCTGGTAAGTCAAAAGACAAATCTAAAGGTACACAAAAACTTAAATCTTCTAATGATGCTTTAAATTATCAGCAACTTACGTGGCGTGTTGTGGGTCCCAATAAATTGCGCTATTCGGGGTACTCTGCTTCTGGTATTCTTGATGAATTGGATATCCATCATCATCATCTCCATGATCACCATGATGATGAGTATGATGATGATGAGGAGGAGGAGGATCATGATTATGATGAGAGGGATCATGGGTCATGTGTTGAACAAGAAAAGAGTGAGACTTTAGTGAAAACTTCTAGTGATGATGATAATGATGATGATATTATTGTTCATGTTGGTGTAACTGATGATGGTGATGATGGGTATATGGGTTATTATGATGTTGCTTATGTTGTGAATGCTATGGATGATGATGAAGATGATTGGTCTATTGTTGGAGGAGATCAGATATGATTTGTTAAATTTTCTTTTTTAGCTGATTGTAATTACTCCTCCAGATTTTCTTTACTTGAATTTTTTATTTTCTTATCTATAAATAAGTGTGTAACTTGAAGATTGGACATATAATTTATATGTTTAATCTTGTGTTAATGTTGAGATTATGTTGTGTAAAGTATTTTGTTCATTCTTTCTCTTTCATTTTAGCTTTTCCCTTCATTTTATTAGTTGTATTGAATAGGAGAAATCTTGACTTATTATGACTTAAAATGCACCAAACATTTCAACTTTACCCTCTTTTGTTTTTCTTTCTTTTCCCAAACCACCACCTCCACAACCAGCCCACCACCACCTCCGCCCCACCGCCCATCTCAAGCCCCACCGCCACCTCGTCAACCACTCATAGTGCGAAAATTTTTGAGTCTAAGGGTCGAACGTCCGCGGACGTTCGACCCATGGCAACGCCCGGCCCGGACGTTCGGGCCATGGGCGAACGTTTGGCCAGAAGTTCGACCCATGGACCGAACGCCAGGACAAACGTTCGGGCCATGGATCTAACTTCCCGGCCAAACGTTCGCCCCCTTTAAAAAATTTTGAAATTTTTTTAGTTAAGGGTCGAACGTCCGCGGAATGTTCGACCCATGGCCGAACGTCGCCGACGTTGGCCATGGGTCGAACGCCCTGGCAGACGTTGCCCCATGGCCCGAACGTCCGGCCGACGCTCGGCCATGGGTCGAACATCCGGCCAAACGCTCGACCCTTAGCCCCAATTAAAATCTTTTTTTTTACGTGGTGGGTGGTGGCAAGTGGTGGCGGGTGGCGTGGTGGTGGGTGGTGGGCGGGGAGGTAGGTGGTGGTGGGTGGTGGCGTGGTGGCGGGGGTGGTGAGTGGTGGAAAAAGAGAAGGGTAAAATAGTAAAGTCAAAGTGGGACCGGGGCGATTTTAAGTAATTATGGGGCGATGTTTAACAATCCCCGAGAAATGGCCAACGCTTGAGAATATGCTTGTGGAATTTAAGATAGAGATAGTTATGACATATGACTTACGTGTCTATATGACTTACATGAGACAATTTTTTTTGAGAAAATAAAAAATTACAATCTGACAACTTCCAATTGATTTCTTGAAGTTCACTACAGCTCTACTATTGGATTAACAAATCAACGGGAATTAGTGTGATTAACCAGAATAATTACAATATCAATCAATTTTGGATCATGGATTTTGTCGACTTAATCTTGACCTGGCTCCAATGAATTAAAAACAATGTTTTTTTTCCTGAAATTTGGAGAATTTATTTGCAGACAAAGTACTCCCTCTGTTTTTTTTTTTATCTTCCTCACTTGGAATCTTGACACTATTCATACTTAGAGAGAATCTATTCAATTTTTTTCAATTTATAAGATAAAATATAGTCATGTGGGGTCTTGTTTGATTCGTCTCAATTAGTACATTATTAATATTCAATTGTTATAATTTTTACTAATATATAATGAAAGATATTTAAGTTCAAAGAGGTGCATTGGGAGACGCGCACAGGAAAGTGAGAATGATAAGAAAAACAGAGGGAGTATTAGTCAATTTCTCATTTTTGAGGATTTGTGCAAATCAAATTATACCTCTGTTTGGCAATACTAGCTGATAATAATGATTAGTCATTCTGGTTGGATTTGGTTAGTTTTTTTATATTGGATAAGGATTAGTCATTAGAGCACAACCAATGGTTGCCCAATAGTTTGTGGTCATTAATTATTTTATTACTTTATCACTCTTCCACCTACCCCACCATATTTTCTCTCTCCTCCAATTCCTTTTTTGCTCCTCTTCTTCTTGGTCCATCATGAAGAGCTGTGCATCATTTTTTTGCCAAAATTTTTTCTCTCTCCTAATAAACTAATATTACTTTTATAATCTCTCTCCTCATAACCCACAAGGAGGGCAACGGCTGGGGCTGCTCTTAGCTCTGGTTTCCATCTGGTTTGATGTATTTCAAATTTATTCTTTTTTAAGTCTTTGCAGTCAGCTTATGCCAATCATTCATGGTGCGATGTTGTCCTTATATTACAGGTGCATGTCACTATTACAGTACATAGATACGTATTTATTGCTCCCTCCATCTACTTTTACTGTCTAATCTTTCATAAATAAATGTTTCTTTTTACTTGCTACATTTTCTTGTTTGGTAAATATGACCACACATAAAGTTAATAAAAGTACCAATATTCCCCTTTATCATTGTCCTCCTTCTACCTTTAATTCTCAAATACTCCCTCCGGTCTTTATTAGTTTACCCCTTTCTTTTGCACAGAGTTTTAGGAAAAACAATGTTGTGGGACATAGAAAGAAAGAGAAACTATTATTTTATATTAAAGTTGAATGTATGTGTGATGGAAAGTTAGTAGTCTCCATTCCAAAAATAGAAACAACAGAATTGGGTAAACTAATAAGGGACATCCCAAAAAGGAATACTAGAAAACTAATAATGACCGGAGGGAGTATTTGTCATTTTTCCATAAACTTATGATCTCCAGACTCCAATATACTTTTTCTCCTTTCCTAAATTCTTGTGCTATTGGTGCCAAATCACAAAGGTCATACAGGAACAAGTTAAGCAAGCGCATGGTCTAACAATTTTGTTCCACAGTAGTCGTATTCCTTCTGTTCTTTTGAATTTTGTATGTTTCCTTGATGTCAAAAAAAAATTTATTGTGCCAAATCAAATATAGAAAATAAATGGAAATAGAAGGAGTATTATAAAACCTAAAGGGAATTACAACACAAAGCAGACATTAGATAGGATTATATGGTTCTACGTACATGAACCATGTATGGCGGGATTTCATGAGAGGCCTTGATTGAGGATTTAGAGAGCTCCGGTTAAAAGCAACATTCCTTTGTTTTTGAGAGAAAAGCAACATTTTTTTAATATACGTCCTCCGTTTTTTTACTTTCAATGTGTGCGGCCAAGGAGAGGAAAGGGATAAGAAAAGAACCCCCTATGCTAAGAGAGAAAAGAGAGAACATATTGCTAAAAATAAAAACATTGCAAGTTAAAAAAAACGGAGGAAATAATAAATAGATATAAATTCCATCATTAATCAATAATATAGAAAAATAAATATTTTCAGTATTAGCTTAAAATTCCAATCGCCACTTTTTTGACAGTGAAATCTTGTACAGACATGAAGTGTTTGGATTGCTTGATCTGAAGTACTTCAAAGCAACTGCAACAAGATAATAAAATAAGGGAAGAAAGAAAAGGTAGCAGATAAACACAAAGAGATGATTATAATTGAAAAGATGAAATCTTTCCTCATTCTAGTGAGAAAATGACATTCCTCCGTATAAGTGGGAGGCATTATTACACAGCACACATATGGATACATTATTTAAGCCTAGGCTATCACAACCAAAAGAAGACATTACCAGTACCAGAAAAGCATTACTTAGTTGTGAATAGGAACCATGTTTTCCGGTCAATCATCAGAGATCCGACCTTTCCATGCTACTGTCACTCGAACAAGACCGTACTTTCCCTTGATATCTTTCACAGTTTTGCCATCCAACTGAGGAGGAAACTCTGCTGTCCCCTTCGCAATTTCTTTTCCAGAACTAACAGAAAGGTTTGCTTCGGTTGTTAAGGACCCCATAGTAGGCACAGCGATTACAGATCTCGACAATGGTATGGGGCTCCCAGGTTTTACCTTCACAATCTCTTTGCTCGGCTTGTTAAAAAGTGTAGTTTGGTAATATTTAGATTGGTCATTGCCAGTGGGATAATCGTAGTTGCTATAACGAGCAACCAGGCTTCCATAAACTTCAGCCGGGTCTTTACCATCTCCGTTGATGAGCACAACTTCCACATTAGCCTGCACTGCATCACGAAATGGGGTGTAGTACACTGTTGCGACCCACCTTTGCCACTCACAACATAGCTTAGGCGCTTGTCAAGTAATCATTGTTGCTGAGTTGACAAAGATCCCATGAGAAACCCCACTGCTGATTTCAGCATCGGAAGAAGGGGTACTGCCCAGCTTTTTAAGATCGAGACTCACTTCAAAGTATTGACTTGCTGATGTACCACGATAGGGCCCAGCGAGGGTCAGAGTCTCGGTAATGGATTCGTAATAAGTCCTCTGTCGGTTGTAGAGATGGAAGGTACCCAAGCCATCATCGACTTGAATCTTTCCGTAAATTTGACCAGCAGTGTTGTTTATACGAACTGCAAACACCTGGAGGAGAGGTAATCCTTTACCTTGAATGAAGGTACCTGAATTAGCAGAGGCAGAAAGTCCAGTGACCTGCTTTGTTGGTGTTGGATAGTTTCCTTTTAATACTGCAATACACTTAGCTGCATCTGCTGAAGTGACTATTCCTAGCTCCTCTGTCCTTGTGAGGATGTTAGGCTGATTCGTCTCTTTATCCCGAGGTAGGCGGAAGTAAATGGCAAATTGATCCTCACGTAGTAACATGTCAGAAAGACCGCCCCAATTCTTAATTAGAGGTTCCATCCAAGTCTCATCAAATTTAATATCTTTTAGCTCCTGCATCACCGGGGCGTAAGTATCAGATAGTTTTTGAAATCAAACCGTCTCTGATATCATAACAGCTAAAGCACGCAACGAGGACTTCCTGGTTTTGTTGTCTGTGGTTACAGCAAGGTCAGCAATGGTTTGTTTGAGTGTCGTGTAGCCACCTACTCAAGATTTTCTAGCTTACCTAGGTTATCATAGTTCTCACCGAACCCAAGAGAGTCAGAGTTGTGAATTAAGTGCAGGTTAGGATCATCCCACTTAAACTCAAGGCCAGTTGTTGGACTAGCAAATCTATTCTAGATTGTTTTACCTCATTCGTACCTTCGTGGGCCAACTCCAGCGTGTCCCATATTTCTTTTGCTGTAGTGCAAGCAAAAATCCTTGAGTATTCATTAGGTCCAATTCCATATTGGAGAATACTCATTGCTTTGTAGTTCTTTTCGGCTTTTGCATAGTCGACCGAATCGTAGTCATCTTCATCCTTGTCGACCATCTTTCCTTCAGCGACTTTTCCTTGGATAAGGATTGGTCCTTTTCTAATAACTTTGCAGCATTCATAATCCGATCCTTGGATGAAGATCCTCATCCTAGCTTTCCACCATCCGTAGTCTTTTCCGTTGAAAATCGGGCACTTGGTGTGTCTATCTCGAGAGTCATCTTGCATATTCATGGCTTTCTATTCTCTAGGGATGAGCCTTTCGAGAATATCCTGCTTTGATACCACTTGTTGGAACACAAGGTGACTCTCAAAAAGGGGGGGTTGAATTAAGTGGCTAAATCTAATCGATTTTCGCAAAAACACCTTTATAGCACAGTGCCGTGCACTGTGTTATTCACTCGTAAAATCTCCGATTAACGTTTTTGGTCAAACGAAACTTAATCAAACACTAAAACAATTATATCAAATAATAAAACACAGAAATATAACATGGTTCAATCTCACCTCTGAGATCTACGTCCACACAAACTACTGTTTTATTACTTGAATCGTAAAATATCAAATTCTCGATACAATTCGATTCCCCCACTACTAACTCTAGTAGTGCTCCCCAACACTTAACCCTTAGTGTTGCTACTCTCTATAATATAATCCCTCAAAAACGTGCTTCTTATTCAAGCAAATAAAAGGACAATTACAAACGTTTTTTTAGTTTCCTAATCTGACTAGAACTCTGTGATATACTTTGTGCCTTAGGAAATCGTTTTCAGCTCTCAAAAACTTAAACTCTCTAATCTGAAAACGTGAGATTGTATATTGATTTCTATCCCCCATATATCTTAGTGAACTGAATAAAAATCCTTCTCCATGATGTATTATCTTTTTGAACAAAGGGATAAAATTCTTTTCCTATTCAAAAACCAATTTGATCTTTTATAAAAACTGATTTCTCAAATTCTTATAGGATAAGGATTTCTCCATATCTTATATTAACTAGATCAATTCTTTAAATCAGATTTCTTATCAAATAAACTTGATCACATCAGTTTTTATGATATATTTCGAAAATTCTTTTTCCTAAAACTATATTCGAAAATCTGATTTTTATCACAAACTTGTTTTACTCGGTTTTTTAACAAAAACACGTTTTTACCAAAAACACGTTTTAACAATTCTTTCACAAACCATTTTTATTAAAATTTGTTTTTCAAAAATCTTTTTCCTTTTATATAGATATATAAAATTAGCATAATTATTTATTTCCTTAACTCTAAGAAAATAATAATTATCCTAATTTAATATTTCTATACTTAGCACATAATATATCACCTAGTTCAAGCATATTACATTTTGCATATAGTAACTAAACTTAGGAATATGAACTTGGACTTCAATCTTGATTCTTCATTTCTTCAAAGTCTTCATTTAGTTATTCCTTTCTCAACCATCTGTAACAAACTTTCATACTATAACATATTATATTATTTTCCATCATCAAAACTTAACATGCACATGCACATGCACAACAAATTCCCCCTTTTTGATGATGACAAACATTCAATATAATATTATTCAGTAATCACTTTTCCCCCTCAAAATATGCACCATTAATCTCATTAAGGAAAGTAGCATAACATCATCACAACCATTCACAATATCAATCACCATAGTCTAATAGCCAACACAATTACCATAATCCAATTTCCAATATCAAAGTACATACCCAAAAGTTAATACGAGAGATATTTTCCTTCATAAAGTTAAGCATTATACCTATCTTCCCCCTTTTGACATTATCAAAAAGGAGAGGAAACACATGGAGCTTTACAAAATGAGAGTCTTAGCAAAATAAGTCAGTTGCTCAAACAGTTAAGCTAGTGATGCTGGTGCTACAATGTCAACCAATTCACAATCGTCAAAAAAAACAAGAAGCAACCATAACGCATCACCAAAAATAGTTTAAAAGTAGTGTAGTGAACCAAAAACAGAATCCTTAGAAAAATCAATAAGCAGCAATGAAATCAGGGAGCAGGAGGGTTGAGGAGCAGGTTAAAGGCACTCATAATTTGGCGATGCTGCTGTCTGGCCACCTTGTCTCGAGCGCGCTCCCTGGCCAACATTTGTTGCTGTTGTTTGTTGAGCTGGGCCATCTGGTCTTTCATCTGAAGACAACAAGCACAAGCTTCTTTAGACTGAAAACCCAAAAAGTCATTCTTTAACAACTCGCCACCCAACACACATAGCTCCATCTTACTCAAAACACCATCAGTCATTATATCCTTTGCACTCACACCCTTAGAAGAATCAAGCAAGACATCATAAGCCCGGAACAATTTAGTAAGCCACACACCATAGGGTAAAAAGGTGGGTGAGGGGGGTAAATGGCGCATGTGATGGAGCATGAGATGGGGTAAACTGATAGGGTGACCATGATCAAGTAACCACAACAAAACCTGATCCATAATCAGGCAATCACCACGGTTTTCAACACGAGGAAGAACAGTTTTTGTGATGATACTGCGTACGAGTTTGTATTTTGCAGGGAGAAGGGCAGCAGGAAAGATTTGGGCATGAGTGAAGGGTTGATCAGACAAAGTGCAAGAAATTGTGGTATTGTTAATCCCCTCAAGAAATGGCCAAGTTTTGGTATTATAATCAGAGAAACCTGCATAAGGAATTCCTAACTCAAGGGCATGAGAGAAACCCAACCTTGCATGGCAAAGGAATCGGAAAGAAACACGAATTCACGGCGAGCCAACCAAGAAGCCGAAAAAATGCGGCCTTGAAGAATTTTCGGCCCGTGTGAGGGGTCGGAAATTTTCGGCCTCTTGGAAATCTTTGAAGCAGAGGGACGAGACTTTTGTTTACTTGAGGGAGAAGAAACGGATTTGCGCTTATTTGTTAGTGGTGGCGAGGTAGCGGGGTCGCCGGAGACAGTTTCTTGGGGACCGTGGGAGTGACGAGAGCCAGGCGACGCAGCAGCAGGGGAAGGGTTTTCGGGAGGGTTGGAAGGTTGAGGGTCGGAAATAGGGGCTTCGGTGGTGGTGGGGTTGTTTAGCGGTGGAGGAGGAGGTGGGTTGGAGGGAGGATTTGAAGTTTCGGGTGTGGGGGAAGGTGGTGGGGAAGGGTTTTTTGATTTCTTGGCTGGGATTTTTGGTTTTACCGGTGTTTTGGGCTTCACCGGCGGTTTTCGAGTGGTTTTCTTGGTCGGCGATTTGCGGGAGGTTTTCACTTTCACCATGGTTGGAATTGTGTGAGAAGGAAAGTGAGAAAAGAGGTTTCAATTGGAAAAAAAATCTGAAGGAAGGAGATGAAGTTTGGGAGAGCGTCAGATTTAGGAAGTGAGGGGGCTGGGTTTTGGGCTCAAGTTAGGAAATAAGGATGAGAGGATGTGGGACGGAAAAAAAAATGAGGGGGTTTTGTGTGATAGAATAGGTTAAAGGGTTTGGTTTTAGTTTTGTTGGGAGAAAAAAAAGAGATGCATACTAATATTCACGAGGGCCTAAATCTTTGAAAATATTTTATGAAAAAACAACTTTTCGAAACAATTTTATTTAAAAGCAACATCAATTTTGTAAAGAAAGCTGGTGATGTATGTGGTTTTTTCAAGGAAATTAATGAAGCAACTTAGGTTGAAATTATCAGGACAGCATCAATAGCTCGAGTGTGAGTCCTTATAATATCACATAGACTAGTTCTCACCTTGTTTGACAAAACCATGTACTTGAACTCCAATTGACATATTTAAGGGGGACAACAGGCATAATACTCAACTAAGTTCCAGAAATTAATCCCAAAGCCATTCTAAGTTTTTCAAAACGTTCACGAGCAAGTGGTTTGGTGAAAATATCGGCTATTTGATCATCAGTGCAAATAAATTCAAGTGCAATATTACCTTTTTCTACATTATCACGCAAAAAATGATATCTTATTTCAATGTGCTTGGTGCGTGAATGTTGAACAGGATTTTTTGAGATGTTAATCGCACTAGTATTATCACACATAATTGGCACATTATCAATCATAACTCCGAAATCTTGTAGTTGTTGTCTTACCCATAAAACTTGTGCACAACATGAGGTAGCTGCAACATATTCAGCTTCGGTGGTGGAGAGAGCAACTGAATTTTGTTTCTTGGAGGCCCATGATATTAAGCATGGACCTAAGAAGGTGGCCGTTCCAGATGTGCTCTTTCTATCTACCAAAAACCCGGCATAATCTACATCAGAAAAACCAATCAAGTCAAAATTTCCTTCTTTAGGATACCATAAATACAGATTATTGGTCCCTTTTAGGTATCGAAGAATTCATTTCACAGCCTTAAAATGCGATTCTTTTGGGCAGGATTGAAATATGGCACGAGGCACACATTGTGCAGAATATCCGGTCTACTAGAAGTTAAATAGAGAAGTGATCCAATCATACCTCTATAAATCGTCTCATCTACTTTCTTACCATTTTCATGAAGATCTAGCTTGGTAGCAGTAGGTATTGGGGTAGAATGAGTCTTGGAATCTTCCATACCATATTTTTTTAAGAGCTCCTTCACGTATTTCTGTTGATGTATCATTATTCCTGTCTCAAATTGTTTGACTTGTAACCCTAGGAAGAAACTTAATGCTCCCATCATAGACATTTCAAATTCACTTTTCATTAGTTCAGCAAAATAATGACACAATAATTCGGTTGTTGCTCCAAAAATAATATCGTCAACATAGATTTGGACAATCAACAATTCTTCCCCCTTAGTTTTTAGAAACAATGTCCTATCTACTGAGCCTCGTTTGAACCCGTTTTCCATTAACAAGATAGATAAGCGTTCATACCAAGCTCTAGGAGCTTGTTTTAAACCATAAAGAGCCTTATCAAGTTTTAAAATATGGTTAGGAAAATCATGATCAACAAAGCCGGGAGGCTGCTCTACATATACAGTTTCTTTCAAATAACCATTAAGAAATGCAGTCTTAACATCCATTTGATAGAGCCTAACATTCTTAAATGCAGCAAAAGCTATCAAAATTCTAATAGCTTCCAATCGAGCCACAGGAGCAAAAGTTTCATCAAAGTCAATTCCCTCCTGCTGATTAAATCCTTGACATACAAGTCTGGCTTTATTTTGAACAATCATCCCACTATCATCTAATTTATTTCGAAAAACCCATTTTGTGCCAATAATTGATTGATTAGTGGGACGAGGTTCCAAATGCCAAACTTCATTTCTTTTAAATTGATCAAGCTCATCTTGCATAGCAAGAATCCAATCAGGGTCAGTCAATGCAATTTTATAATTTGGAGGTTCAATTTCAGATATGAAAGCATTTAAAGCACAAAAGTTATGAAGGGATGAACGAGTTTGTACCCCCTTGGTAATATCAGTAAGAATTAGGTCAGTAGGGTGTGAACTCTGATGTTTCCACTTCTTTGGAGTGAAGGGCACGTTATGTAGCACAGTGCCGTGCTCTGAGCTGTTGCTATCATGTTCAATTCTTGGAGTACGACAGTCAGCTGAGGATTCTTCTTGTGGTCTCTCTTCATCTACCACTGCTATTTCTTACAGTCTTTCACTAAGATCCCGTTCATTTGAATTTTCAATTTGTTCTCCGGATTGTGCCACAGACTGTGTTGCAGAAGGTGTTTCCAACCGTGTTTCAGCATAACGGTCCTCTAGTGCATCATATGTTTCTCTAATCAGTCCAATAGAGAAGCCTTCATCATCATCTACCTGCACTTCTTGAGAATTTCTGTCAGTTTCATCAAAAATAACATGAACACTCTCTTCCATACGCATTGTTCTTTTGTTATATACTTTATATGCTTTGCTATGGGGAGAGTATCCTATGAACACCGCTTCGTCACTCCTTGGATCAAATTTACCCAAATTATCCTTACCATTATTATGAACATAACAAGTACATCCAAAGCATCTAAGGTGAGAAATGTTTGGTTTTCTTCCTTTAACAAGTTCATAAGGAGTTTTATTCAAAATGGACCGTACTTTTGTCCTATTGTAAATGTAACATGCGGTACTTACGGCCTCGGCCCAAAATTTTCTAGGTAGGCCACTATGTAAAAGCATAGTTCGTGACATGTCTTCCAAAGTACGGTTCATTCTTTCTACCACTCCATTTTGTTGTGGAGTTCTTGGAGCGGAGAAATTATGATCAATTCCATTTTCATTGCAAAATATTTCAAAATCAGTGTTTTCAAACTCAGTGCCATGATCAGTTATGACAGACAGCAATTTGTAATTAGTTTGATTTTGGACTTTACGGATATGGACTAGAAATACTTCAAAAGTTTCATCTTTTCCACCAATAAATAGAGTCCATACAAATGTAGAGAAATCATCAGCAAGTACTAGTACATATTTGCTACCACCTCTACTCCTTACTCGCATAGGACCACAAAGGTCCATATGAATTAACTCCAAAGGTTTAGAGGTGCTAACAAATTTCTTTGACTTAAAAGAGGATCGAACATGTTTACATCTAGCACATGCTGTACAAATTGTTTCCCAATCAAAATTTATGGAAGGTAAACCATCAACTAAATCCATTTTTCTCAACTTGTTAAGCAATCTTGAGCTTACATGTCCAAGTCTTTTATGCCAAAGTAAAGGATTATCTTGCAGCACACTCATGCATGAAATTGTATTGTTAGGTAAGTTGTTTAAACATGTTAAGTAGACATTATTTACCCTCTTCCCTTCCAATATTAATTCATGAGAATCCTTGTTAATGATTTTGCAAATATCAGCATGAAATTCAACAACATTACCTCGGTCACACAATTGTGAGATACTTAACAAATTGTGTTTCAAACCATTTACCAGCATTACATTCTCTATGGAGTGTGTTAGGGATTTGTCGACATTTCCAATACCGATTATCTCTCCCTTTTTGTTGTCGCCAAATGTTACACACCCTCCATGGTGGGCTACTAGTGAGAGAAATTGAGATTTATCACCAGTCATATGTCTTGAGCAGCCACTGTCGAGATACCATAGGCTACTTCCTCTCACATTCGCCTGCAAAAAAATCACTTGTTAGTTTTAGGAACCCAAATTTGCTTGGGTCCCTTTTTCTTTCGTTGAGCCTCTAATAGATCTTTTCTAACCCATATTTGATTTACATACTTAACATTTTTCGTAACATTCTTTTTCTTGATATTGCAGTTATCCATAAGGTGTCCATTCTTACCACAGAAGTTGCAAATCAAATACTCAGGTAAATCGACATATTTTCGTTTACGAAAGTCTCTTTCAAAATTTTGGGCACTGTGCCTTACAATGTGCTTCTGGTCTGTATATCCTAAACCAATTCTGTTTCGATTGCTAGTTGTACTGGAAATGTAGTCTAATGCTTTTTGACCATCTAACCATTTTTCATACATTTTCCGAGCAATAGTCATTTGTGATTCTAAGAATTCAACAGAAGTGTTTAGATCGATATTTCTTTTTCTTGAAATTTCCAAATCTCTTTTAGCTTTATCAAGTTCGTCATTTAACTTAGCATCATGAGGCAACATAAGTGGAAAAATTCTAGATCTTTGTCTAGACTCTTTTACTTTAATTAACTCAAGTTTTAAAGATTCAATTTGTTTTTCAAGATTCTAATTTTTAGCTTCTAGCTCAGTGTACGGCACAGTGTTATCAACGACTTCTTTTGTGAGAGACTTTTCGTACCTTAAGGCACTTAACTCAACATTTATTTCCTCGACAGTTTTTTTCAGTTCATCATTCTTTTTCATCAGTTCCTTACAGTCCTTTAATAAATCCTTATATTCCAATTCCAACCCAATCTTTTGCTTAGTCAAAATTTTTACTTCTTTTTTCATGTTTGAAAAATTATCATTCATCTCTTGACAATCATCAATGACATTACTAAGCAAAGTAGCAAGTTGGTTTTTCGAAAGAAGATGTATTGAAGGTTTTAGGGAGATAAGACTTACCTCACTGTCTTCCGTTTCGTCTTGGGAATTCGTGCTTTTTGCCATTAAACACAAGTGTGAATCGTCCTGGCACTGTGCCCTTCTCTGTGATGTCTGTACAGCATTCAGACATAGTTTTGCTTCATGGCACTGTGCCTAGTTTTGCTTCATGGCACTGTGCCTCTGACTGTTCTTCATCATAATCCGAATCACCCCAAACGGCAGCTATCATGGCCTTTTTGAACTCTTTCTTGGATTGTTCCCTTCTTTCTTTGGGTTTCTCATCATCCCATAAGGGACATTCCTTAATCCTGTGATTGAACTCTCCATACTTGAAACAATCGGAGTTAGTAGCACTTTTCTTAGAATTAGAGGTAGTGCCTTTTCCTTTGAAATATCCACTTTTCCTAGGATTATTAAATTTGTTCTTTTTGAGAAAATTTTGAAATCTCCTAGTGAGAAGTGCAACATCATCATCACTATCACTATCTTCAGTTTCCAATTCAGTTCTCAAGGCTAGACCTTTATTTTTTGGTTCATTAGTTTTGGAATCTAAGACAAGTTCGTGAGTCATTAATGATCCAATTAGTTGTTCTAGTGAGAGTTTAGTTAAATCTTTTGCTTCTTGAATGGCAGTTATTTTAGGAAGCCATCGATTTGTTAAACTTCTTAGCACCTTTCTCACTAAATCTTCAGAAGTATATGTTTTGCCTAGAGAACGTAATTCATTAGTGATTAGTGTAAATCTAGTGAATATCTCTTTAATAGATTCGTCCTTACTCATAGTAAACAGTTCATATTGTTGGACAAGCAAATCTATTCTAGATTGTTTTACCTCATTCGTACCTTCGTGGGCCAACTCCAGCGTGTCCCATATTTCTTTTGTTGTAGTGCAAGCGAAAATCCTTGAGTATTCATCAGGTCCAATTCCATATTGGAGAATACTCATTGCTTTGTAGTTCTTTTCGGCTTTTGCATAGTCGACCGAATCGTAGTCATCTTCATCCTTGTCGAGCATCTTTCCTTCATCGTCTTTTCCTTGGATAAGGATTGGTCCTTTTCTAATAACTTTGCAGCGTTCATAATCCGATCCTTGGATGTAGATCCTCATCCTAGCTTTCCACCATCCGTAGTCTTCTCCGTTGAAAATCGGGCACTTGGTGTGTCTATCTCGAGAGTCATCTTGCATATTCATGATTTCTATTCTCTAGGGATGAGCCTTTCGAGAATATCCTGCTCTGATACCACTTGTTGGAACACAAGGTGACACTCAAGAAGGGGGGTTGAATTGAGTGGCTAAATCTAATCGATTTTCGCAAAAACACCTTTATAGCACAGTGCCATGCACTGTGTTATTCACTCGTAAAATCTCCGATTAACGTTTTTGCTCAAAGGAAACTTAATCAAACACTAAAACAATTATATCAAATAATATAACACATAAATATAACGTGGTTCAATCTCACCTCTGAGATCTATGTCCACACAAACTAATCTTTTCATTACTTGAATCGTAAAATATCAAACTCTCGATACAATTCGATTCCCCCACTACTAACTCTAGTAGTGCTCCCCAACACTTAACCCTAAGTGTTGCTACTCTCTATAATATAAGAAATTACAGAAAGAATAATCCCTCAAAAATGTGCTACTTATTCAAGCAAATAAAAGGACAATTACAAACGTTGTTTTAGTTTCCTAATCTGACTAGAACTCTGTGATATACTCTGTGCCTTAGGAAATCGTTTTCAGCTCTCAAAAACTTAAACTCTCTAATCTGAAAACGTGAGATTATTGATTTCTATCCCCTATATATCTTAGTGAACTGAATAAAAATCCTTCTCCAAGATGTATTATCTTTTTGAACAATTTTTATTCCTAAAATAAAGGGATAAAATTCTTTTCCTATTCAAAAACCAATTTGATCTTTTATAAAAACTGATTTCTCAAATTCTTATTGGATAAGGATTTCTCCATATCTTATATTAACTAGATCAATTTTTTAAATCAGATTTCTTATCAAACAAACTTGATCACATCAGTTTTTATGATATATTTCGAAAATTCTTTTTCCCAAAACTATATTCGAAAATCTTATTTTTATCACAAACTTGTTTCACTCGGTTTTTTAACAAAAACACGTTTTTACCAAAAACACGTTTTAACAATTCTTTCACAAACCATTTTTATTAAAACTTGTTTTTCGAAAATCTTTTTCCTTTTATATAGATATATAAAATTAACATAATTATTTATTTCCTTAACTCTAAGAAAATAATATTTATCCTAATTTAATATTTCTATACTTGGCACATAATATATCACCTAGTTCAAGCACATTACATTTTGCATATAGTAACTAAACTTAGGAATATGAACTTGGACTTCAATCTTGATTCTTCATTTCTTCAAAGTCTTCATTTAGTTATTCATTTCTCAACCATCTGTAACAAACTTTCATACTATAACATATTATATTATTTTCCATCATCAAAACTTAACATGCACATGCACAACACACACATCACCGCAAACCCACTAAAAGCCTCATTGCTACTCAACTCAAAGGCTAGAGGAAGACTAATGGTTATAAACTTACTCTTCCCTTATATTCTTTCAATGTGGGACAAAAGGAAAAATTAACTTTTCATATTCTTTTGAAGCAAACTTTAAGTTTCTACTTTAAACTCAAACAATCCCCCACATGATTCAAAAGAAGAAAACAGAAAGAAACGGAGCTAAAAAAAATGATATGGACAATAGATACTAGGTTTTTGAAGTATCAATGTCTTATGGACTTGAATTGACACTCAGTGCATACAAATATGTATTACTGTCGTAATAGGTAGATTTCTCTTTGAACCTTTCACGAGGTTAGCAAACCATAGATGCGCACTCAACCTTTTTCAAATCAAGAAACGTTCTCGCAATTGTAATATTAGTGCCCCACAATTAATCTAGATTCTCATGAATGCTCTAGAGAGCCTAAGCCTTTTAACTCTCATAGGGGATTGGGCGTAACCCCCACATTCACATAGGTAAGTTCATCAAGTTTGTACTGTCACAAACCACCTTAGGTAAGGCTATGAACTTGTTAAAAGCTATAAGCTCAACCTTACACATATAACAATATAATGAAACAAAATACTACATCACTTTTATTACTAGGAATGGTAGTAGTATCAACAAATTGAGTTCTTTTGTGATTTCGTTTGACCCTTTGAACTTAGGAATTTCTAAGAAGGGTATCCATCACAATTCACTCCACAATAGGCTTTAAACCCATTCCTTGTGCTGACTCCAACACCATTTTTCTACAAAGGCCTTTGGTAAGAGGATCAGCAATATTCCTCTCTGACTTTACATACTCGAGTGACAACACATTATTTTTAACTAAATTTCTAACTATGCCATGCCTTAAGCGAATATGCCTTCTCTTGCCGTTATAGGCTTGATTATTCGCTACCCCAATTGCTGCTTGCGAGTCACACCGCATAGAAACTGATGGAGCTGGCTTCCCCCACAATGGAATATCAGCACGCAAACTCCTGATCCATTCAGCTTCTTGACCTGCCAATTCTAAAGCAATAAATTCCGATTCCATGGTAGATTTGGCAATACATGTTTGCTTTGATGATTTCCATGATATAGCTCCACCAGCAAGAGTAAAAACATAACCGCTAGTAGATTGAATTTCATCATTATCCGACACCCAATTGGCATCACAAAATCCTTCAAGGACACAAGGTGTCCTTTGATAATGTAGACCCCAATTGATAATGCCTTTTAGATACTTCAACAATCTAATCAAGGCAACCCAATGCTCTCGATTAGGACTGTGAGTATACCTGCTCAATCTACTAACAGCATAATCTATATCAGGTCTAGTATAATTCATCAAGAACATTACACTACCAATTATTTTTGCATATTGTTCTTGGGATATACTATCACCCTTATTCTTTTTCAAATGAATACTAGAATCATATGGGGTTTTCACGGGAATGCAATCAAATTGATCAAACTTCTTTAATATTTTCTCAACATAATGAGATTGATTTAAAGATATCCCATATGATGTTCTAGTAATCTTTATTCCAAGAATAACATCAGCCTCTCCTAAATCCTTCATCTCAAAACAAGAATTTAGGAAACTCTTAGTTGCATTTACTACGTCTATATTGGTCCCAAGGATTAACATATCATCCACATATAGACATATGAAAACACAACCAAGCTCATCTAATTTGGAATAAACACAAGCATCAGAATCATTTACCAAAAAACCATTTGAAGTAATAGTTTGATGAAATTCACCATACCATTGTTTTGGTGCTTGTTTTAAACCATACAAAGATCTAATAAGCTTGCATACCTTGTCCTCTTGACCAGGAACCTCACATCCTTCAGGTTGCTTCATATAGATCTCCTCATTTAACTCACCATTCAAAAATGCAGTTTTCACATCCATTTGATGCACAATCAAATTATGAATAGATGCAAGTGCAATTAATGCTCTAATGGTGGCTACCTTAGTCACAGGAGAATAAGTAACAAAAAAGTCTAAACCGTGTTATTGGTGATGCCCTCCAACTACAAGTCTAGCCTTATATTTGTCTAAAGACCCATCAGGCTTACATTTCTTTGTAAAGATCCATCTACTACTTAGGGCCTTACAACCTCTAGGAAGGTCTGACAAAATCCAAGTATTATTACTCATAATAGAGTCGATTTCACTGTTTATAGCCTCTAACCAAAAACTTGAGTCTATAGATCTCATGGCCTCAGCATAGGTTCTCGGGTTCTCTTCCAATACAGGCACATTGACATCTTGCTCATCTAAACACTCTTTTTCAGCTAGAAAGGTAGTAATAAAATCAGTGCGAAACAAGACTCAATTCTAGCTCTCTTACTCCTTCTAGGTTCTAAGGTCTCACTAGATGATGCAATGTCATGATGCACAGAAGATGAAGATGCAGCAGGCAAGCATGATGGTACACTAACTTTCATAGGCTAAACATGCTCAAAGAATTCAACATCTCTTGACTCTCTAATGGGACCAAAACCAGAAGCATCCTTAAGAATGAGCCTATATGCAAGACTTGTTAGAAGCATAACCAATAAAAATACCATCTACGATCTTAGGTCCAATCTTACTCCTTTGAAAGTCGGGAAGTCCAATCTTACCCAAACACCCCCACATTTTAAGGTAACCCAAATTAGGCTTGAAGCCTTTCCACAATTCATAGGGAGTCTTATCTAACTTCTTATGGGGAACTCGGTTAAGAACATAGCAAGCAGATAAAATAGCCTCACTCCACATGTTAGTAGGCATACCTGAACTAATAAGCATTGCATTCATCATATCCTTAAGAGTAGTCCTATTTTTCCACTCAGCTATTCCATTTTGTTCGGGTGTATAGGGAGATGTAACCTCATGAATAATCCCATTAGACTCACAAAATTTCTTTAGGGAAACTCCATCATATTCCCCACCCCTATCTGATCTCACCCTCTTAATCTTAAGGTCCAATTGGTTCTCAACTTCGGCTTTATAAATTAGAAATTTCTCTTCAGCGTCATCCTTAGAACTCAATAAATAAACTTTAGTATAACGTGAGAAGTCATCAACAAATGTAATTTAATACTTCTTTCCTCCCCTACTCATGGAATTCTTAAAGTAACCTAAAGTAAAGGAATGGGATACATTTTTGTTGAATGCTTTCTTAGGGTGCTTAGCTTCTACACATACTTCCCATTTCTCAAAAGATGTATTGCTAAAGTCAGGAATAAGACTAAGTTGTTTTAGCCTTTTAACATATGCAACATTCACATGACCTAGTCTAGAATGCCATAAAGAAACAGACTCAGCAACATAAACGGAAGCATTAGAGTTCTTATTATCAATAACAACATCCAAAACAAAAAGTCCAGTATTACAAAAGCCTTTACCCACAAAAACACCATTTCTGGTTAATACAAGTTTATCATATTCAAAAGCTAACTTAATCCCAACTTTGTTTAAAAGAGAACCAGAAATGTGGTTTGTGCGGATGTCGGGAACATGCAAAACATTCTGCAAAGCATATCAGACCACATTTTATAATTTCTCCCATCAAACGGATCTAACTTAGACATATCAGGGACAAAGGGATTGGTAATAGGCACATAATTAAGAATAGGAATTTCACCAGCCATAGTTCCGTAAAACAGAAAAAACAAACAAAATTCAACTTTAGAATGTAGGAACAAAAACTGGTAACTAAATTGACACACTTAACTGACAACCGTATTTCTGACCCAAAACTATAGTTAAGTTAATTCCCCAAAGCCCAAAGCCCATGGCCCGGTCCGGGCGGGCGGCGCGCGTGTGGCAACCACACATCACTACAAACCTACTAAAAGCCTCATTGCTACTCAACTCAAAGGGTAGAGGAAGAGTAATGGTTATAAACCTTACTCTTCCCTTATATTCTTTCAATGTGGGACAAAAGGAAAAATTGACTCTTCATATTCTTTTGAAGCAAACTTAAAGTTTCTACTATAAACTCCAACAATCATAGTTCTCACCGAACCCAAGAGAGTCAGAGTTGTAAATTAAGTGCAGGTTAGGATCATCCTACTTAAACTCAAGCCAGTTGTTGGCTCCAACCATCCGATAGCCAATAATGTATAGGTCATGCCACCTTAATTTCACTGTCAAAACTCGTTCAATTTGTTTTGCATCTTTTGCTCGTAACTCAATGTCTACATACTGTGCTTCTTTATTCTTTACCTAGGTTACCTAGGTTATCTTGTTCTTCATTAATTAATGGATTCCATTAGTTTAATTGATTGAGGTATATATCATTAATCTTTCTGTTAGGAATCTGGGTGTTGTACATTGATTAATGCGGAACAAAATCAATGAAATAATAAGTATGAGAAAAACAACAAAGAAGAGAAACAAAAAAACACAAGGATTTACGTGGTTCGGTCAAAATAGACCTACGTCCACAGGTGGGGGATTCGAGCTTCTTCACTATGATGGAGAAAAACAGAGTGAATAATTACAAGGAGTCCTAAATTCTAGAGGCTAAAAAGTGTTCCATAAGTTGTGTATCAAATAATGAATACTAAGAGTTCCTTTTATAACATAAGGAACCCCGCACAAAAACCCTAGAATATATTCCGTACAAAACCCTAAAAAGAAAATGCGACTCGAAAACACGTCTCGCAAACCGCGAGGCGCGGTGATGGCCGCGAGACGCGGTGTCTGCCGCGAGTCGCGGTATGCTCTCGGCAGCTCTTCGTAAAACGGGCGTAACTTTCTCGTTTCTCAGCGGAATTGGGCATATGACCTGTCGTTTGAAAGCTCTTTGAACAAGCTTTCACCTTCAATTTGAATCAAATCAAAATCATTTATAGATTGAAAGATATGTGCATTAAAATTCACCCTTATGACATTCACAAGATTTCAAGTCATAATTAACACTTTCTCTTTTGTTTCTTTATTGTTTTCATTATGTTTTCCTTTTTAGATTTAGTTTCTATTTTTTATTTTATGAATGAGTACTTTTATTTCTATGGCTTAGTAATCCATGTGTATGCTATGAATATTTAATTTATTTTATTAACAATTTGATTAGTCATTGATGTTTCTAATGGATAAGGTTCTTTTATATTGTTAATATTTGTAATCTAATCAATTTTTTGATTATATGTTGCTAATAACAAGTGATAGTTCGAGCGATAGTAGTACTTAGAGGTTATTGGAGTGAATATGAGTGCAAGAGCATCATCAGGAAGTTCGAGAGTGTTATTGCTCGATAGACGCTAAGCCATACTTTAGATATGTAACTAATTGAAGCGTTGATGATATCTTTATAGATTCTGAAGTATAAGCATGGTGAACCATTTCCCAAGACCTTTTATTTTGATTTTCGTATTTTATTAGTTCAAACCTTCAACCTCAAATCTGTGACCTGTCTAGTTTCAGCATACTTTAAAAGGTAGAATAAATTGATCATCTCTTTGTGGACTCACCCCTACGTACACTATACACATATTGTGAGGTTTCATTAGTCGTTACGAGTTTAACAGGTTTTGTAAGTAGTGTGTATTGTCATGGTGCGATGCAACAAGCATGTGTGTGTGTGTGTGTATATGTCGTGAGAAGGAAACCAAGAATAAATTCCTCCAATTCAAGCACCAGTTTCCTCACTAATTTGTTTTAGAAGGAAGATATACATTTAAGTTTTATGTATTGTTGGGAATTGGCGTGTGGCAAAAATTATTTTCTAATATATACTTCCTCTGTTTTTTTAGTTGCACTATTTGCTTTTTCACACTTGCCGAGACGCTTCTTTGAATGTTAATATCTTTAATTGCGTATAAGTAAAAATTATAAAAAATATTGATAGGAATCCTCGCATTGAGAAGAATCTAACGAGACCCCACTTGACTATATATGTTTTTTATATCTGATGATGCGAGATAGTTTAACAAAGTTGGTTTACTAATAGTGCCAAAAAGAAAATGGTGCAATTAAAAAAAGAGGTGTATTCCCATTTAAGAAGGAAGAGAACCTTTGTACCAAAATACACAACACTCTTATATCTCATCCTCATCTAAGACAATAAGGCATAAGCCTAATCCTATATATCAAGCTCTTGAATTCAACTCATTTTCATCATCCCTCGCCACCACTATAGTTTGTAGTTAATTGTAACATGCAGGAAATTTGCACGTTGGATGATTTCTCATTATTCTCTCTTGAGCCATCAGACAACCGAGGATGTATTCTGTTTTTACCATCACATTGCATTCATCATTCATGTTACTTCATTTTTTTCTCCACGGCGTTCGAAGCAAGTGGATTCCACAATGTTTAGATACTAGGTTTGAAGCCCGTGAGATGCACGGTTTGTTGTTTATTTTATTTTATTGCAAATATTTTGTTAATATTATTGTTGATTTTGTGTTGTTGTAATAGATTTTTCAAGATTATTGTATTTACATACTTCCTTCGTTCTTTTTCTATTACAACAATTACCACTTTAGGTAGTTTCATCTTTTGGAACTATTCCACTTTTGGTACAAAATGAAATTACAGTTGACAATATTACCTTTACTTTATGTTAATAAAATCATCATTAATTACCCAAATTGCATTATAAAGTTGCGTTTACTTTATTAAAGATTCATTTGTCGGTAGGGGTGGTGGTCGGTTTAGGGGTGGTGATGAGGTGGTGCCCATGGTGGTGATGGAAGGGCTGCCATGAAAGAAGGATGTAAGGTGGGAAGAGAGAGATTAAAGGACAGAAAATAAATATATAACATATTAAACAGGTTGGAGGTCAAAAGGCTTGTTTTGAGAAGATAGGGGTCAAAGGTGGGATTGTTTTGAAATTAAGTTAATGAGGGATTATTATGAGAAGACCGCCAAAAAGGTGGGATTATTCATTTTCATTTTTCCTTTTTTATTTCCATAAAAACCATGTCCAAACCAATTGTTGAAGTTGAAAAAAAACGGAGAAAGTATTTGTCATTATACTGTAATTTCTAGATTTGTTATTGTGATATATAAATTTTATAACTTTTAATATTCAATTGAATATTGTAACTAAGTCTATTATTAAATGGTATCCCAATAACAGGTATGACTAACAATAGCTAATACAGTTGTAACATGAATAATACTCGAATGATACTTTAAGAAAGTAGAGGGTAATAATTTAATAGATGCAGGACAGAATGAATAGAGAAAAACATATGTGTCAGCCACAACTTCAACTTTTAATATAGCACATAAAAATACTAACGCATATAGAATGGAAGATGAGAAAGCCAAAATGAAGATCATAATAATAGTATCATGAAGAAAATTAATTAATCATAAAACTAACCTCTATTAATAATCGAAAATATAATTTAAGAGAAAAAATACATCTTCATCAATCATGATTATATCAAGACTTATCAAACTTCCCCCTTTTTTATGATTCGTTACCTCAAATAGTCTAGAAATGTGAACCTTGATTTCCAAATAGTTTTAGTAGAATTAAGTTAATGGAGAAAAGAATAAGATCTGACATATATATGGAAAAAAACATAAATAATTATGTATATAATAAATATTATAAGAATAAAATAATTAGTTAATTTCATAATACCTCTGCAATCTAGATGACAAACTTTCATTTGATTCTTCATGTAATGCCATCATGGAATGGTATAGGTTTAAAACTATAGATATGAATTTTTTATCTTTATATAACTCAATTCTTAAAAGTATGATTTTGAAAGACATAATTAGTATGGTCACATATTATATGATATTTTTATAGCTATTTTTATATGTCTTTAAAATAAAGAATAAATAATACATTATTGTTCATCTAAATAAATATATTTTCATAAGCTGTAAAACTATATTGTATATGGATATTATTTCGAAGCATATTTCGAGCACTCTCCGACGGTCAAAAAAAATTATACTATTGCGAATTATGTAGCAAAAGTTATATTCAATTTACATAGTATAATAATTTAGGTCATTTATTTAAAATTATACTGTAATCTTCACTCATCCAGAACACCTTATATGTACTTATATCTATGTTGAACACTATTTTCTTAAGAAAAAAAAATTAATAAGAATGACATGGCATGCTTAGGTGGAGCTCTTTATAATATTCTAACGCTGTTTTATTTAAATAAAATTCTAATTTTTACATAATCCAAAACTCTATATATATGTAACTTTATCGCTATAGATTTTAGTTAATAAATTTTGTTGCAATACTATATTGATTTAGTTTAGTTAAGTAAGGTTGAGGTTTTGAAAGATAATATATTTAATCCTGTAAATTGAACCTATTATCAAATGTTATAATCACATATAATACACTATACTTGATACTTATAGCCATTTTTATATTTATCTAAAAAAAGACTAAATAATGTCTTACCATGCATCAAATTTAATATATTTTCATGAGTTGTAAAACTATATTGTAAATAGATCCTATTTTGAAGCATATTTCAAGCACTCTCCATTGGTAAAAAAAATATAATGATTTGAATTAGGTAGCAAAAGTTAAAATTCAATTTACATAATAATAGTTTAGGTTGTTTATTCAAAACACAACTCTAATTTCCTCCTATCCAAAACTCTTTTATGTATTTAAATATATGTAGAATTCTAATTTTTTCAAATATTTAAAATAAAAACTAATGACATGGAAATCCTAAGTGACGCTCTCTATTTCATAAATTGTAGAACTATATTGTAAATGGATCTTATTTCAAAGCATATTTCGAGCACTATCTAATGGTACAAAAATTATAATATTCTGAATTAGGTAGCAAAAGTTCTACACAATTTATATAATATAATAATTTATGTTGTTCATTCAAAACGAAACTCTAATTTATGCTTATCCAAGACTCCTTATATGTATTCAAATCTATGTAGAACTCTATTTTTAGAATAAAATAAAACTCTAAATTTGCACGTTGGCGATTTCTCATTATTCTCTCTTGAGCCATCAGATAACCGAGAATGTATTCTGTTTTTACCATCACATTGCATTCATCATTCATGTTACTTCATTTTTTTCTCCACGGCGTTCGAAGCAAGTGGATTCCACAATGTTTAGATATTACAAGCAACTTGTGGGCCAAGTCACCTTGGAATCTATCATAGTAACAACATCGATGATTGCCACAATGATTCCTTCAAGCATATATCATAATAAACGCATATTAATGGCCGCGATAACTGAAGGTGTGCTAGAGAATCAGATCCAATTGAAACAAAAAAAATTAGAAATTGCATGGTATAAGATTTGATCCCATGACTTCAAATTAGTATATCAATGTCTTAACCACTAAACCAAGTAATGTTTAGTGTTATAATTTCAAAGTAAGATATTAATAAATAAAAATTATAATTACTCGAGGAATAGTTCGTGCCTAAAAACTAGTTCTAAATGGAAATATGGAAGGAATTTGTTACAGGATTGTGCGATTTCGGCTTTTTGCAACTCAATATATGAAATTTTTTAGAAAACATACTTCATCCGTTCTTTTTTAAATTGTAACATCATCTCTTCACATTTTTTAAGAAAGCCATGTAAAAAGGAGAAAGATAGAGGTTGATAAAAATTAGGTCCCATGCGATAGGAGATTGATTGACTTTAATATTATTATAGTTGATTTTTACTTTTATAGTTGACTTTTGACTTATTTAGTTGGTTTGACTTTGGTTTGACTTTTGGAGTTGACTTTTGGTTGACTAAGTTTTATTTTCAAAGTTATTTATTATTATTTCCGCTGCAAAATTATGAATAAGCCGATACGTTATCACACGGGCGATAATGCTTTAATAATTCTCTAAGTTTTATATTGAAAGGGTATTTTGGAAGATAGTGGATTGTCGGGGTGTTACAGCATGAGTCTTTATCATTCCTAAAAGTGTTATAAATGAGGTTATGAAAGTCTGTAGAGCCTATTTATGGAGTAGTCAGGCTTATACTCAAAAACCTGGTGCTGTAGCATGGGATGCATTGTGTTGGAGTAAATCTTGTGGTGGCTTAGGGTTCACAAACTAGCATGGAACATAACTTGTATTGGTAACTATGTTTGGGTCATAGCTAGCAAGCAAGGTAACATGTGGATTAGGTGGGTGCATGTAGTATACATCAAGGATAACAGTTGGTGGGAGTAACACGAGAGTCGGTTGATACTTGGAAGAGTGTTTGCAAAGTTAAAGAACAAACTGAAAAGACACTACACGGAAAGAGAATTTTGTGTTATTCTTGTGTACTTGATTTAGGAGATGTATGACAGGATTAGAGGAGAAAAAGAGAAAGTCTCATGGGCCACAACAATAGCATGGCTAGTCGTGCGGGGTAAGCTACAAACAATAACCAAATTAGCTAGAATTGGCGTCGGCGCTCGGATCTCGTGGTAATGGAGTTGAAACCCATACTCACCTATTTTTTCAATGTAAGTTCAGTAAAGAATGCATGCAGGGCATTAAAACATGGCTGAATATACAATCCACAACAAATTCATTGCAAGGGCTCATCAGGTGGCCGAGAAATAGTGGTTACTCAAAATTCAGGAAGCAAGTTATGTATGCTGATATAGTAGCAGTGATACATTATGTATGGCAGGGAAGAAACAAGTCATACTGGTCTCAATGTAGTCCTAGTATAGTTTGGAGTGTGAAGCAGATTAAGTACCTTATTAGAGCTAGAATTGGAGCATTGTTGCCTAAGAAAATAAGTAGGAAAGACTATAATTGGTTTGTGTAGTTGTAAACAGTTTTGTGGCCATGCTCTTTTAGTTGATTGTAATTGGGTGTTTTTCCTTGTTAAGGGTCCAACCTAATTGGTTCGTTAACTTGGTCCGACATAAGTGTACAATTTTGTTGAGCAATGAAAATTTACTTAATTAACAAACAAAACAAAAGGAAAATAGAAAAAAGTGGCTTGGTTTTCACTTGTTAGTTGTCAGTTTTCAAAATCATCATGTTTCTAAAAGTTTGACTAATTTTTTTTAACCATTAATAAAAGAAGGCCGACCGACCGTAGATTAATTATATATTATACATAACACCACATAGGGCAAACATTAAAAAAAGTACATCACTCGAGTTTATGATTATAAATCAAACTTGAGAGGCCACTTAAAGTATACTTGCGTGGCTTATTGAAAGCGTTTTAAAAGTCCTTGTGCACACCATGGTTTATTCATTGCATTTTTGCTTGACAGGTTGGAGTACGTCGTATCTATTATAGCAGCCGTCTTCAAGAGCTCGACTTTTTAAATTCCTAAATTTGACATGAAACGAATAAAAGCATTAGCCAAGATTCAAGATATTTGTTGTAGGTAGGGAAATTTTAAAGTAGAAAATCAAATCTTACCTTCCTGATGAAAATTCCCAAAGACTCGAGAAATTCACCACTCCTTCCAAAAGTTCCGACTACGGGACCATCGGTTTTCGCGGGAGATTCAAAAGCTTGTCCATTTGGAAGACCTCCATATTTTCCATATCCAGCCGGGTTTAAATTAGTGTGTATCTTGAGTGTGCCTATAACGGGACCATCCTTATGGTACTCATAGTTTCCATACGTCCCCGTAATTCTTGTCACGTATTCGCCAGCTTTGAGAGTAACCTATACATATATACAATAAAGCTACATTACTCCGACACCTTCATTTACCTCAAAAACAGGGTGTTGTGTCGTGTCGGGTTATGTCTGACGCGATGTTACTTCACTTAGCTTGGATAATTCATTTTAAACTAAAAAAATTGACTTTTTCTACAAAATAGCCGAGTTGGACGCTTATATACCATATTTGAATAGACACTTGATCCGTGTATGACTAACATAGCAAGAAAGTAAGATGGGGATAATATTATATATAGGAGCCGAATTCAAAATCAACCTAGCTAGTAGATTTTTGGAATCATAAATATTTAGGAGTGTGATAACCTTTGATTCGCTTCCGCCATTGCCACCAAACTTCTCAGTGTAGGTACTTCCGTCTTTCTTCGTCACCACGAAACTGATTGCATCGACAATGTATCCGTGCCTTACCGAAAATGCTGAGATACGTTCACCTTCTGCAAGTTGGAAGCGATAGGTTTGTGGCAACAGAGAACCATAAGGTCCGTATGGCTCGATCACTTGTGCCTGCGAAAATAAACAAAATAGAAAAAATGCATTACATATGCATAGAGAATGAGAGAGATTAGAAAAAAAAGTGATGATATATTGCGCACCTTGACAACTTCTTGAGCCATTTCCTTAGTAAAGAAAGGTGCGAAAGATAAACAAGCCATTTGGATCACTAATTAATTAAGAACATATTCTAATTCTCCATCATGTCTGCCACTTACTTATATAGAAGTACTACGTATCGAACTACACGAGGATTTATGCATGTAGACAAAGAATACATTTGAGATTTATACAATAAAATCTTAATGCACTAATGCATATGTATCGCTAGCTACATTGCGGGTGAATTTACAATAATTCAATTCATTTGGATAATGCAGTGCGTCTTCAGTGTAACATGTTATACCATAATATTGTGTAATATATATAATGGCATAGACACCAACAAGATCACATGGACTACACAAATAATGACACGAATCTCATGTCATTTGAGTTCTTTTTACAAAAGAAGCTGTGGTTTGTGAGTTGTTACACCATAATATATGCGCTATTCTTCTGCATTGCCTTGAAGCAACACTAAATTTCCAGTTGGCCACATTGAAAAAAATACTAGTTAAGCCCTAAAAATAAAAATAAAGAAAGAAAGAAATAAAACAGGTAAGTCGACTCAAGTTTTTACTTCATCATTAACGAAATATAGAATACATTTTCACGTGGTTAATAGAGCTTAACAGGTAAGTCGATTTAAGTTTTCACTCATCATTAAGGAAATAAAAAAGAGAAATTCTTAGGTGTAACTGTTACAACATATAACAACCCGAAACTACTGCTTCTTTTGTATTAAAAGCTCAATGACATGAAATAAATAACAAAATGATATCAAAATCATGTCATTATCTATGTGGTACATGTCAGTTTTGTTGGAATATGTGTCATTATATATGTGTTAGGTTTTGTTATACCATAAGATATGGTGGAACATGTTACACCCAAAACGTACTCAATAGAAAATAAGTTTTCATATGGTTAATAGAGCTTAAAATAATAGTACCTATACATCACTAGTGTTTAATAAAATACCCAAATGATAAATAATTAAGGATGTCAATAATCCTTTGTGATACGTCGATCAAAATATACTCTCTCCTTGTCGTAAAAAACCTTTCATGTTACTGGTGATGTGTTATATTTGTGTATAGTTTCTAGGTGTATTTAGTTGTATTTTAGAGCTTATAAGATCTATATTGCATCATATTCTCAACTTATGCTATTCTATTCGTATTTGGTATTTTTTTTATAAACTACAAGTAATGAGAACATTTAGGCCATGTTCTCCCCAACTTATTCGGTTCGGTTCAATTCTGTTTAGTTTTCGGTTCGGTTCATTTCAATTCGATTCGGTTCAGTTCATTTCAATTCCTAAATTATAATCATTACTATTACTTAGTTATAATTTAATTCAATTCAGTTCAGTATACTTCAATTCAATTTAGTTCAATTCAGTTCAGTTCAGTTTAGTTCAATTCAATTCAATTCAGTTAAGTTCAGTTCAGTTCAGTTCAGTTTAATTCAATTCAGTTCAGTTTAGTTCAGTTCAATTCAGTTCAGTTCAGTTCAGTTCCTCAATGATAATCATTACTATTAATTAGTTATAATTTAATTCAGTTCAGTTCAGTTTAGTTCAGCTTAGTTCATTTCAGTTCAATTCAGTTTAGTTGTTTTATGCCAAAGAGAACAGGCCCTAATGTGATTAGCTAAAACTTTCTCATATATTAGCATTTTTTAGTTTAAGTTTTATTCATCTTCTTTTTCTCTCTAGACTACGTTTCATGCTTAAATTTTCAACACTAATTTTTCTAGCTTGTTCTGAATTAATGGATTCCATTAGTTTAATTGATTGAGGTATATACGTATAAGTAAAAATTATAAAATAAATTGATAGGAATCCTCACATTGAGACGAATCTTACGAGATCCCACTTGACTATGTTTTTTCTTATCTGATGATACGAGAGAGTTTAATAAAGTTGGTTGATGAATAGTGCCAAAAAACAAATGATGCAACTAAAAAAAACGGAGGTGTATTCCCATTTAAGAAGGAAGAGAACCTTCACACCAAAACACACAACACTCTTATATCTCATCCCCATCTAAGACAAATAGACAATAAGGCATAAGCCTAATTCCAATTCCCATATATCACGTTCTTGAATTCAACTCATTTTCATCATCCCTCGCCAACACTATAGTTTGTAGTTAATTGTAACATGCAGGTAATTTGCATGTTGGCGATCTCTCTTGAGCCATCAGATAACCGAGAATATATTCTATTTTTACCATCACATTTATCATTCATGTTACTTCATTTTTTTTTTCTCCACGGCTTTCGAAGCAAGCGGAATCCACAATGTTTGGATATTACAGCAACTTGTGAGCCAAGTCACTGGAATCTTTCATAATAACAACATCGACGATTGCCACAAAGATTCCTTTAGCATCATAATAAACACATATTAGTGGCCGCGATAGGTAAAGGTGTACTAGAGAATCAGATCCTATTGAAACGGATCTTAGGACATAATCTATATTAATATATTAAAAGACGTTCCTAAATAAGGAACTGTGTCACGTCGCGCTATCCCTTAAAGTGTATAATTCATGTACTCTACATACAATAAAAAAAATAGAAAATACATGGTAAAGATTTGATCCCATGACTTTAAGTTAGTATATTGATGTCTTAACCACTAAACCAAGTAATTTTTAGTGTTATAATTTCAAAGTAAGATATTAATAAATAAAAATTATAATTACTCGGGGAATAGTTCAGGCCTAAAAAAACTAGTTCTGAATGGAAATAAGGAAGGAATTTGTTACAAGATTGTGCGTTTTCGACTTTTTGCAACTTACTATATAAAATTTTAAAAAAAAAAACATACGTCATCCGATCCGTTCTTTTAAAATTGTAACATCACCTCTTGACACATTTTTGAAAAAAGCCATGTAAAAAGGAGAGAGATAGAGATTGATAAAAAGTAGGTCCCATGTGATGGGAGAGAGATGGAGAGAAGTATTACCGGATAAAGAAATGTTGCGTTTAATATGAAACTTCCGAATGAGAAATATTGCAATTAAAAAAGAATAGAAGTTTTTTTTCCAAAAGTTGGTGACCGGTAACTAAGAATAAAAATCAAACTATCATTTTTAGTGCTCGTTTGGTATACATAGGAATTTAATTCCTGTAGGAAGTTTCATTTCCTAGGAAATTACTTCCCTTATGTAATTCCTAGGAAATGGCCTAACTTTGTTTGGTTGACATCAAGAAATTCGCAATTCATGTGGGAATTCTGATTGACCAAGGGGGGAGTAGGTAATTAAATTCCCACATTTTGTGGGAATTTCAATTTCCCAAGGAATTTCCATTGCACCCATTTTCTCAACTTCCTGTCAACCAAACAACTTCCCAAATGAGAAAATCATGGGAATTTTCATTGCCTACATAAATTCTTGTCAACCAAACGAGCACTTAGTCAATCATAGACCTCAGCCTGACCACCATACACTTGGAAACATCTCTGTTGATATGAGAGCATATCATACTTCTATTCAGACCACAATTGTACTTGGTCCAAGGAGATTTAGACAAGTGTGGTACAATCTCTCGCCCTATAATTACTTTCACAGTCTATATACTCTCTTCGTTTCTTATTAGTCTACGCTCTTTTCTTTTTGGGTTGTCTCTTATTAGTTTATCCACTTTTTTTCTATGTTTTTAGAATGATCACTATTTCATATGATTGAAATATTAGTTTTGATGAAATGTTTGTAAAGAGATCAGAAGCATTGTTTGAGCTAGGGTGTTATCAGTATTACCTAAGAAAATAGCTAGGAAAGATTATGTGTGGTTCACTAATCTTAGTTTTTGAGATAAATCTTGGATGTATTAGCATGTAATTAGTCCTAGTTGGCTCATTTCTAGCCTAAAGGTTTGAAAGGGGGTTCAACCTAGTTGGTTTTCCTTCCTTTAGCCTAGCTTAGGTTGTAATTGAAGTTCCATGAATGAATTTTACATAATTAGCAAAAAAAAAATATTAGTTTTGATGAAGATTGGTTAAAAGATGAAGTGGTAAGGAAAATCACTACTTGGCTAAAGATGGCAATAAAAATGCAATTGAAACTGAGATAATCAAAGCAGCAACCCTAGCAAATTCCCACAAGTTCATACTTCCTCCATTCCAAATTAAACGCAACAGTTTCCGTTTTGGGAAGTTTCAAATTAAATGCAACAATTCCAAACTTTCTATTTTTAGTAAGTTTTTTAGGTGTGAATTTACAAAAATACCCTTACTAAAAAATTAAACCATACTTAATTTACCTAATGAAAACTAATAAAACCCTTATTAAGATCTTATCATACTAATTAAATAAATACAAATCCAAATCATCTTCCTCATTCTATCTCCTCAACTCTCACCCACCACCACTTTTCTCCATCATCATCATTTAAACCTCCATCATCACCTACCTTAAGATTATCTCTCCTCAAACCCACCCACCTCAAGTTTCTCCTCTACCGTCACCACCACCCCACCACCACCACCACCACCATCTTCATACCGCCACCATCCGATCTCCGGCCTCCAAGATTTCGGGCACCACCACCACCATCACAACCATCTTCACCTTCGATCTTCCACCTCCTCACCACTCTCAGAAATCAACCTCCTCACCACTCCACAAATTCACCTTTGATCTTCCACCTCCTCACCACCACCACCATCACAACCATTCTCAGAAATCAACCCACCACTCCACAAATCCAACCCACCAGTCACGATTTCCACCAACACCCACAACGATCAGTCGCGATTTCCACCTTCGATCTTCTTTCGCTCTCTCTCCTCGTTCTCTCTCCTCGATTCTCTCTCTTCTCGGTGTTTTTAGGGTTTTTTTTGATAGATTTCGGTGGTGTTAGTGGTGAAATTGGGGTTTGGTGGTGTTAGTGGTGAAATTGGTGGTGGATTTCGGTGGTATTAGTGGTGAAATTGGTGGTGGATTTCGGTGGTGTTGGTAGTGTTTTGATGGTGGTGGCATTTTGGTAGTGTTGCAGGTGCCGTGGTGGTGGTGGTGGTAGTGTCTTGGTGGTGGTGGTTGTTTCGGTGGTGGTGGTGGTGGTAGTTTCGGTGGTGGTAGTGTCTTGGTGGTGGTGGTGGTTGTTTCGGTGGTGGTGGTGCCTTGGTGGATTAAGTTTTGGCGTAGGTGGTGGTGGCATTTGGTGGTGGTGCTTAACTAAACTAATCACATACCCCTCTCTTTTTCTAATCACCCCTTAAGAAATTTCAACTAGGAGTCCGTGCCCTCTAAATTGTTGCGTTTAATTTGGAACGGAGGAAGTATCAGCCATGCCTGAAGGCTACAAGAAAATAGATTGTGGTATCCGATTTTTTACTGTCTTAATTAACGGTCTGAATCCCACGAAAGTCTCTCATTGGACTATGAGTTTTAGAAAACTTGGAAGTCGCCACCCTATTATTATCTGAATAAGGATTTATTTATTTAATAAATCATTTTAAAATCAAATTCAAGAAAAATCATTTAAAACGATGATGACTTCATATGGATAAGGCTTTTTTGAAAATTGGTCTTTCATACCATGAGATAGGGTTCGGGGTTTAGGTTAAGAGGTGGGAACGTCTGGAACTCGTCATACAATCTAACTTAGTTAGATTTGCAGTTTTTCCTCTTAATTGAGATTGGGTCATTTGATTCATATACTATGATATATTGACCCAACATGCAATATTTGTTGCATTGGTTGATCATTTTATTAACAAGAGTTGTAGAATTATTTATGAAAATTATGCATAAACATCTCCATGTTTTTTCTTATTAATTGAGTGATGCAATAACTATTTACAAAGAATCATTATTACAAAAAAATGTACAAAACCTATGATCTATACAAATTTTCAATCTTGATCTTCACCATGATGCTCCTTGATCTTCATCTCCTTGAATGGGCTTTGGAATTCATGTTTATTTGTGAACTTGTGAAAAATTAAAGGTTAATTAACCTTTTTGGTTTTGATTTTTTATGACAATTTTTATTGATTTTTATTTACATGATAAAATGATTCATTTTAAGATAAACTTAAGGAACTCATGATTTTTCATTCACATTTTCGTATGAAAAGAAAACATTTTTTTCTATGAAAGTTGAGTTAGTCACTTTATTTCATTTTTCAGATTGCCTTTTTGTTCTTGTACTGACTTACAAAAATCATAACTTTATGTACAAAGTGTTAAACTGAGCATATGATACATTTATGGATAGATCAGTGCATTATTTATGTTGTATCAAAATTCCACAAGTTTTTAGTGACCACTTGAATTATGGTGAATTTTATACTCAAACTGGTCAAAACAGGACCTTTATTCAAATTGTACTTTGAGATCTAACTTATTGAACTTATTTTGAAGTGAAATTTGGTATGAACATTCTAGACACTTTGAAAGACTAGACTGGAAATTCTTACTTGAATTGGACATTTGTGAGACCATTTTGAAAAGCTACTGATGTTTTCTTCAAACTTGACGTTTTAAGTTTTGTCTAAATGACTTTATTTTAAAAATAGAATAATTCTAGGTGGTACTGGACAAAATAAGTTTTGCACAACAAAGTTGTATGATTTTTAATTATTTACACAAAATTTGTTTTTTTGAAATTCCAAAGCTCAGTTTCTGGAAACATCTTGCACTTCATAGGAAAAATATTAGATCCTACGAACTAATAAATTAATGCAGAAGAAAAAATGAAATAAGATAGGAAAGTAAAACTGATTATAATTACAGCATCACATTTTCTTTTTATGGAGATGTTTAATGGGAAAGGTTTTAAACACTTTTAAAGAGGGTTTAAAGTATTTTAATATTGCTGGAAATTTATGGAGTATTGATTTGTGGTTATGTTGATTATTGTTAGGCGAAGAATTTTCTTTAAGCGACTTTTAAACTTGTTAAAGTGGCCTCGAACTTTGTCTACACAAGGTACATACATACATATATGTGGGTTGGATTAGTATCATGTCCTAAGGATGTGATTTATGTAGTATCATGTATAGGGAACTATTTATAGTTCATATGTGATTTATATTCAAATCGAATTCGCTTGTTTTATGCCTTTGTGTGAAGCATGTTGGTTATGATGGTGATATTATGTTTGTATGGATGATTGATGCAAGCATATGGGATTGGGAACTTTATTTTATTAATTCACATGAGGGATTAATATTTATGCTGGTATTGGATCATGAATGGATCATGTATGTTGTTCCCTTTGGATTACTACCTCCATCCCAGAATAGTCTGAACACTTTCCTTTTATGTTTGTCCCAAATTAGCTTGAACACTTCCATTCTTAGTATGGTCCCACCATTAATATATTATAGTATTTCTTTTACACATCTTTGGCCCACACTCTACCTTTTATCAATAAAAAGTTACCCAACTTTCTCTCTCCTCTAATAAAAAATACCCCACCAACTCCTATCACATCTACTTTTTAAATAAAATAAAGATTTCATAACCACACCACAGCTTATCACCTTAAACTTCGTGTCCCAACAAGTGTTCAGATCTTTCTGGGACGGAGGGAGTATTTAATTACTTTATGAGGATCGAGGGCCTTATTTGGTAAGTTGGTTATTCACCTATGAAAGGTTGGTTGGTTGGTTGTTGACTTGGTCAACAAATAAATAAAGGTTATGGATCTAATATTGATAATTATTCATGGGTTGTTAAGTTGATGATCACCTTATCTAATCCTAAGATAAAAATGGAAGTTTATGTATCTTTGATGATTATATTGTTTGTCTTACTTTGTGATTTATAACAAGTAAATAATTTATTAATCACTTAAAGTGAAAAAAGAAAAGCAATAGCTTTAGACTTGTGCAAGTCTGAAGTACTGGACACTTGTACTAGTATGAGTTGGAATACATGTTGGTAGCCCATGACTTTTCTCCTCATTTAACTCACCATTCAAAAATGCAGTTTTCACATCCATTTGATGCACAATCAAATCATGAATAGATGCAAATGCAATTAATGCTCTAATGGTGGCTACCTTAGTCACAGGAGAATAAGTATCAAAAAAGGCTAAACCGTGTTATTGGCGATGCCCTCCAACTACAAGTCTAGCCTTATATTTGTCTAAAGACCCATCAGGCTTACATTTCTTTGTAAAGATCCATCTACTACTTAGGGCCTTACAACCATTAGGAAGGTCTGACAAAATCCAAGTATTATTACTCATAATAGACTCGATTTCACTGTTTATAGCCTCTAACCAAAAACTTGAGTCTATAGATCTCATGGCCTCAGCATAGGTTCTCGGGTTCTCTTCCAATACAGGCACATTGACATCTTGCTCATCTAAACACTCTTTTTCAGCTAGAAAGGTAGTAATAAAATCAGGTCTGAAACAGGACTCAATTCTAGCTCTCTTACTCCTTCTAGGTTCTAAGGTCTCACTAGATGATGCAATGTCATGATGCACAGAAGATGAAGATGCAGCAGGCAAGCATGATGGTACACTAACTTTCATAGAAAAAACATGCTCAAAGAATTCAACATCTCTTGACTCTCTAATGGGACCAAAACCAGAAGCATCCTTAAGAATGAGCCTATATGCAGCACTGTTAGAAGCATAACCAATAAAAATACCATCTACAGTCTTAGGTCCAATCTTACTCCTTTGAAAGTCAGGAAGTCCAATCTTACCCAAACACCCCCACACTTTGAGGTAACCCAAATTAGGCTTGAAGCCTTTCCACAATTCATAGGGAGTCTTATCTAACTTCTTATGGGGAACTCGGTTAAGAACATAGCAAGCAGATAAAATAGCCTCACCCCACATGTTAGTAGGCATACCTGAACTAATAAGCATTGCATTCATCATATCCTTAAGAGTCCTATTTTTCCACTCAGCTATTCCATTTTGTTCGGGTGTATAGGGAGATGTAACCTCATGAATAATCCCATTAGACTCACAAAATTTCTTAAGGGAAACTCCATCATATTCCCCACCCCTATCTGATCTCACCCTCTTAATCTTAAGGTCCAATTGGTTCTCAACTTCGGCTTTATAAATTAGAAATTTCTCTTCAGCGTCATCCTTAGAACTCAATAAACAAACTTTAGTATAACTTGAGAAGTCATCAACAAATGTAATTTAATACTTCTTTCCTCCCCTACTCATGGAATTCTTAAAGTAACCTAAGTCACTATGGACTACCTCTAATAAAGTAGAGGAATGGGATACATTTTTGTTGAATGCTTTCTTAGGGTGCTTAGCTTCTACACATACTTCACATTTCTCAAAAGATGTATTGCTAAAGTCAGGAATAAGACAAAGTTGTTTTAGCCTTTTAACATATGCAACATTCACATGACCTAGTCCAGAATGCCATAAAGAAACAGACTCAGCAACATAAACGGAAGCATTAGAGTTCTTATTATCAATAACAACATCCAAAACAAAAAGTCCAGTATTACGAAAGCCTTTACCCACAAAAACACCATTTCTGGTTAATACAAGTTTATCATATTCAAAAGCTAACTTAATCCCATCTTTGTTTAAAAGAGAACCAGAAATGAGGTTTCTGCGGATGTCGGGAACATGCAAAACATTCTGCAAAGCATATCAGACCACATTTTATAATTTTTCCCATCAAACGGATCTAACTTAGACATATCAGGGACAAAGGGATTGGTAATAGGCACAACATTAAGAATAGGAATTTCACCGGCCATAGTTCCGTAAAACAGAAAAAACAAACAAAATTCAACTTTAGAATGTAGGAACGAAAACTGGTAACTAAATTGACACACTTAACTGACAACCGTATTTCTGACCCAAAACTATAGTTAAGTTAATTCCCCAAAGCCCAAAGCCCATGGCCCGGTCCGGGCGGGCAGCACGCGTGTGGCAACCACACATCACCACAAACCCACTAAAAGCCTCATTGCTACTCAACTCAAAGGGTAGAGGAAGAGTAATGGTTATAAACCTTACTCTTCCCTTATATTCTTTCAATGTGGGACAAAAGGAAAAACTGACTCTTCATATTCTTTTGAAGCAAACTTAAAGTTTCTACTATAAACTCCAACAATCATAGTTCTCACCGAACCCAAGAGAGTCAGAGTTGTGAATTAAGTGCAGGTTAGGATCATCCCACTTAAACTCAAGCCAGTTGTTGGCTCCAACCATCCGATAGCCAATAATGTATAGGTCATGCCACCTTAATTTCACTGTCAAAACTCGTTCAATTTGTTTTGCATCTTTTGCTCGTAACTCAATGTCTACATACTGTGCTTCTTTATTGTTTACCTAGGTTACCTAGGTTATCTTGTTCTTCATTAATTAATGGATTCCATTAGTTTAATTGATTGAGGTATATATCATTAATCTTTCTGTTAGGAATCTGGGTGTTGTACTTTGATTAATGCGGAACAAAATCAATGAAATAATAAGTATGAGAAAAACAACAAAGAAGAGAAACAAAAAAACACAAGGATTTACGTGGTTCGGTCAAAATAGACCTACGTCCACAGGTGGGGGGATTCGAGCTTCTTCACTATGATGGAGAAAAACAGAGCGAATAATTACAAGGAGTTTTCCTTTTTCCGAATCACATCAAAATCATTTATAGATTGAAAGATATGTGCATTAAAATTCACCCTTATGACATTCACAAGATTTCAAGTCATAATTAACACTTTCTCTTTTGTTTCTTTATTGTTTTCATTATGTTTTCCTTTTTAGATTTAGTTTCTATTTTTTATTTTATGAATGAGTACATTTATTTCTATGGCTTAGTAATCCATGTGTATGCTATGAATATTTAATTTATTTTATTAACAATTTGATTAGTCATTGATGTTTCTAGTGGATAAGGTTCTTTTATATTGTTAATATTTGTAATCTAATCAATTGTTTGATTATATGTTGCTAATAACAAGTGATAGTTCGAGCGATAGTAGTCCTTAGAGGTTATTGGAGTGAATATGAGTGCAAGAGCATCATCAGGAAGTTCGAGAGTGTTATTGCTCGATAGACGCTAAGCCATACTTTAGATATGTAACTAATTGAAGCGTTGATGATATCTTTATAGATTCTGAAGTATAAGCATGGTGAACCATTTCCCAAGACCTTTTATTTTGATTTTCGTATTTTATTAGTTCAAACCTTCAACCTCAAATCTGTGACCTGTCTAGTTTCAGCATACTTTAAAAGGTAGAATAAATTGATCATCTCTTTGTGGACTCACCCCTACGTACACTATACACATATTAGGAGGTTTCATTAATCGTTACGAGTTTACGAATTTATTTTTAACAGGTTTTGTAAGTAGTGTGTATTGTCATGGTGCGATGCAACAAGCATGTGTGTGTGTGTGTGTGTGTATATGTCGTGAGAAGGAAACCAAGAATAAATTCCTCCAATTCAGGCACCAGTTTCCTCACTAATTTGTTTTAGAAGGAAGATATACATTTAAGTTTTATGTATTGTTGGGAATTGGCGTGTGGCAAAGATTATTTTCTAATATATATTTCCTCTGTTTTTTTCGTTGCACTATTTGCTTTTTCACACTTGCCGAGACGCTTCTTTGAATGTTAATATCTTTAATTGCGTATAAGTAAAAATTATAAAAAATATTGATAGGAATCCTCGCATTGAGAAGAATCTAACGAGACCCCACTTGACTATATATGTTTTTTATATCTGATGATGCGAGATAGTTTAACAAAGTTGGTTTACTAATAGTGCCAAAAAGAAAATGGTGCAATTAAAAAAAGAGGTGTATTCCCATTTAAGAAGGAAGAGAACCTTTGTACCAAAATACACAACACTCTTATATCTCATCCTCATCTAAGACAATAAGGCATAAGCCTAATCCTATATATCAAGCTCTTGAATTCAACTCATTTTCATCATCCCTCGCCACCACTATAGTTTGTAGTTAATTGTAACATGCAGGAAATTTGCACGTTGGATGATTTCTCATTATTCTCTCTTGAGCCATCAGATAACCGAGAATGTATTCTGTTTTTACCATCACATTGCATTCATCATTCATGTTACTTCATTTTTTTCTCCACGGCGTTCGAAGCAAGTGGATTCCACAATGTTTAGATACTAGGTTTGAAGCCCGTGAGATGCATGGTTTGTTGTTTATTTTATTTTATTGCAAATATTTTGTTAATATTATTGTTGATTTTGTGTTGTTGTAAAATGAGATTTTTCAAGATTATTGTATTTACATACTTCCTCCGTTCTTTTTCTATTACAACAATTACCACTTTAGGTAGTTTCATCTTTTGGAACTATTCCACTTTTGGTACAAAATGAAATTACAGTTGACAATATTACCTTTACTTTATGTTAATAAAATCATCATTAATTACCCAAATTGCATTATAAAGTTGCTTTTACTTTATTAAAGATTCATTTGTCGGTGGGGGTGGTGGTCGGTTTAGGGGTGGTGATGAGGTGGTGCCCATGGTGGTGATGGAGGGGCTGCCATGAAAGAAGGATGTAAGGTGGGAAAAGAGAGATTAAAGGACAGAAAATAAAAATATAACATATTAAACAGGTTGGAGGTCAAAAGGCTTGTTTTGAGAAGATGGGGGTCAAAGGTGGGATTGTTTTGAAATTAAGTTAATGAAGGATTATTATGAGAAGACCGCCAAAAAGGTGGGATTATTCTTTTTCATTTTTCCTTTTTTATTTCCTTAAAAACCATGTCCAAACCAATTGTTGAAGTTGAAAAAAAACGGAGAAAGTATTTGTCATTATACTTTAATTTCTAGATTTGTTATTGTGATATATAAATTTTATAACTTTTAATATTCAATTGAATATTGTAACTAAGTCTATTATTAAATGGTATCCCAATAACAGGTATGACTAACAATAGCTAATACAGTTGTAACATGAATAATACTCGAATGATACTTTAAGAAAGTAGAGGGTAATAATTTAATAGATGCATGACAGAATGAATAGAGAAAAATATATGTGTCAGCCACAACTTCAACTTTTAATATAGCACATAAAAATACTAACGCATATAGAATGGAAGATGAGAAAGCCAAAATGAAGATCATAATAATAGTATCATGAAGAAAATTAATTAATCATAAAACTAACCTCTATTAATAATCGAAAATATAATTTAAGAGAAAAAATACATCTTCATCAATCATGATTATATCAAGACTTATCAAACTTCCCCCTTTTTTATGATTCGTGACCTCAAATAGCCTAGAAACGTGAACCTTGATTTCCAAATAGTTTTAGTAGAATTAAGTTAATGGAGAAAAGAATAAGATCTGACATATATATATATATATATATATATATATATATATATATATATATATATATGGAAAAAAACATAAATAATTATGTATATAATAAATATTATAAGAATAAAATAATTAGTTAATTTCATAATACCTCTGCAATCTAGATGACAAACTTTCATTTGATTCTTCATGTAATGCCATCATGGAATGGTATAGGTTTAAAACTATAGATATGAATTTTTTATCTTTATATAACTCAATTCTTAAAAGTATGATTTTGAAAGACATAATTAGTATTGTCACATATTATATGATATTTTTATAGCTATTTTTATATGTCTTTAAAATAAAGAATAAATAATGCATTATTGCTCATCTAAATAAATATATTTTCATAAGCTGCAAAACTATATTGTATATGGATATTATTTCGAAGCATATTTCGAGCACTCTCCGACGGTCAAAAAAAATTATACTATTGCGAATTATGTAGCAAAAGTTATAATCAATTTACATAGTATAATAATTTAGGTCATTTATTTAAAATTATACTGTAATCTTCACTCATCCAGAACACCTTATATGTACTTATATCTATGTTGAACACTATTTTCTTAAAAAAAAAAAATTAATAAGAATGACATGGCATGCTTAGGTGGAGCTCTTTATAATATTCTAACGCTGTTTTATTTAAATAAAATTCTAATTTTTAGATAATCCAAAACTCTATATATATGTAACTTTATCGCTATAGATTTTAGTTAATAAATTTTGTTGCAATACTATATTGTTTTAGTTTAGTTAAGTAAGGTTGAGGTTTTGAAAGATAATATATTTAATCCTGTAAATTGGACCTATAATCAAATGTTATAATCACATATAATACACTATACTTGATACTTATAGCCATTTTTATATTTATCTAAAAAAAGACTAAATAATGTCTTACCATGCATCTAATTTAATATATTTTCATGAGTTGTAAAACTATATTGTAAATAGATCCTATTTTGAAGCATATTTCAAGCACTCTCCAATGGTAAAAAAAATATAATGATTTGAATTAGGTAGCAAAAGTTAAAATTCAATTTACATAATAATAGTTTAGGTTGTTTATTCAAAACACAACTCTAATTTCCTCCTATCCAAAACTCTTTTATGTATTTAAATATATGTAGAATTCTAATTTTTTCAAATATTTAAAATAAAAACTAATGACATGGAAATCCTAAGTGACGCTCTTTATTTCATAAATTGTAGAACTATATTGTAAATGGATCTTATTTCAAAGCATATTTCGAACACTATCTAATGGTACAAAAATTATAATATTCTGAATTAGGTAGCAAAAGTTCTACACAATTTACATAATATAATAATTTATGTTGTTCATTCAAAACGAAACTCTAATTTATGCTTATCCAAGACTCCTTATATGTATTCAAATCTATGTAGAACTCTATTTTTAGAATAAAATAAAACTCTAAATTTGCACGTTGGCGATTTCTCATTATTCTCTCTTGAGCCATCAGATAACCGAGAATGTATTCTGTTTTTACCATCACATTGCATTCATCATTCATGTTACTTCATTTTTTTCTCCACGGCGTTCGAAGCAAGTGGATTCCACAATGTTTAGATATTACAGCAACTTGTGGGCCAAGTCACTGGAATCTATCATAGTAACAACATCGATGATTGCCACAATGATTCCATCAGCATATATCATAATAAACGCATATTAATGGCCGCGATAGCTGAAGGTGTGCTAGAGAATTAGATCCTATTGAAACAAAAAAAATTAGAAAATGCATGGTATAAGATTTGATCCCATGACTTCAAATTAGTATATCAATGTCTTAACCACTAAACCAAGTAATGTTTAGTGTTATAATTTCAAAGTAAGATATTAATAAATAAAAATTATAATTACTTGAGGAATAGTTCGTGCCTAAAAACTAGTTCTAAATGGAAATATGGAAGGAATTTGTTACAGGATTGTGCGATTTCGGCTTTTTGCAACTCAATATATGAAATTTTTTAGAAAACATACTTCATCCGTTCTTTTTAAATTGTAACATCATCTCTTCACATTTTTTAAGAAAGCCATGTAAAAAGGAGAGAGATAGAGGTTGATAAAAATTAGGTCCCATGCGATAGGAGATAGATTGACTTTAATATTATTATAGTTGATTTTTACTTTTATAGTTGACTTTTGACTTATTTAGTTGGTTTGACTTTGGTTTGACTTTTGGAGTTGACTTTTGGTTGACTAAGTTTTATTTTCAAAGTTATTTATTATTATTTCCGCTGCAAAATTATGAATAAGCCGATACGTTATCACACGGGCGATAATGCTTTAATAATTCTCTAAGTTTTATATTGAAAGGGTATTTTGGAAGATAGTGGATTGTCGGGGTGTTACAGCATGAGTCTTTATCATTCCTAAAAGTGTTATAAATGAGGTTATGAAAGTCTGTAGAGCCTATTTATGGAGTAGTCAGGCTTATACTCAAAAACCTGGTGCTGTAGCATGGGATGCATTGTGTTGGAGTAAATCTTGTGGTGGCTTAGGGTTCACAGACTAGCATGGAACATAACTTGTATTGGCAACTATGTTTGGGTCATAGCTAGCAAGCAAGGTAACATGTGGATTAGGTGGGTGCATGTAGTATACATCAAGGATAACAGTTGGTGGGAGTAACACAGGAGTCAGTTGATACTGGAAGAGTGTTTGCAAAGTTAAAGAACAGCTGAAAAGACACTACACGGAAAGAGAATTTTGTGTTATTCTTGTGTACTCGATTTAGGAGATGTATGACAGGATTAGAGGAGAAAAAGAGAAAGTCTCATGGGCCACAACAATAGCATGGCTAGCTGTGCAGGGTAAGCTACAAACAATAACCAAATTAGCTAGAATTGGCATCAGCAGTTCAGATCTGTGGTAATGGAGTTGAAACCCATACTCACCTATTTTTTCAATGTAAGTTCAGTAAGGAATGCATGCAGGGCATTAAAACATGGCTGAATATACAATCCACAACATTCAGGTGGCCGAGAAATAGTGGTTACTCAAAATTCAGGAAGCAAGTTATGTATGCTGATATAGTAGCAGTGATACATTATGTATGGCAGGGAAGAAACAAGTCATACTGGTCTCAATGTAGTCCTAGTATAGTTTGGAGTGTGAAGCAGATTAAGTACCTTGTTAGAGCTAGAATTGGAGCATTGTTGCCTAAGAAAATAAGTAGGAAAGACTATAATTGGTTTGTGTAGTTGTAAACAGTTTGTGGCTGCTACTGTTAGTTGATTGTAATTGGGTGTTTTTCCTTGTTAAGGGTCCAACCTAATTGGTTCGTTAACTTGGTCTGACATAAGGGTACAATTTTGTTGAGCAATGAAAATTTACTTAATTAGCAAACAAAACAAAAGGAAAATAGAAAAAAGTGGCTTGGTTTTCACTTGTTAGTTGTCAGTTTTCAAAATCATCATGTTTCTAAAAGTTTGACTAATTTTTTTTAACCATTAATAAAAGAAGGCCGACCGACCGTAGATTAATTATATATTATACATAACACCACATAGGGCAAACATTAAAAAAAGTACATCACTCGAGTTTAAGATTATAAATCAAACTTGAGAGGCCACTTAAAGTATACTTGCGTGGCTTATTGAAAGCGTTTTAAAAGTCCTAGTGCACACCATGGTTTATTCATTGCATTTTTGCTGACAGTTGGAGTACGTCGTATCTATTATAGCAGCCGTCTTCAAGAGCTCGACTTTTTAAATTCCTAAATTTGACATGAAACGAATAAAAGCATTAGCCAAGATTCAAGATATTTGTTGTAGGTAGGGAAATTTTAAAGTAGAAAATCAAATCTTACCTTCCTGATGAAAATTCCCAAAGACTCGAGAAATTCACCACTCCTTCCAAAAGTTCCGACTACAGGACCATCAGTTTTCGCAGGAGATTCAAAAGCTTGTCCATTTGGAAGACCTCCATATTTTCCATATCCAGCCGGGTTTAAATTAGTGTGTATCTTGAGTGTGCCTATAACGGGACCATCCTTATGGTACTCATAGTTTCCATACGTCCCCGTAATTCTTGTCACGTATTCGCCAGCTTTGAGAGTAACCTATACATATATACAAGAAAGCTACATTACTCCGACACCTTCATTTACCTCAAAAACAGGGTGTTGTGTCGTGTCGGGTTATGTCTGACGCGATGTTACTTCACTTAGCTTGGATAATTCATTTTAAACTAAAAAAATTGACTTTTTCTACAAAATAGCCGAGTTGGACGCTTATATACCATATTTGAATAGACACTTGATCCGTGTATGACTAACATAGCAAGAAAGTAAGATGGGGATAATATTATATATAGGAGCCGAATTCAAAATCAACCTAGCTAGTAGATTTTTTGGAATCATAAATATTTAGGAGTGTGATAACCTTTGATTCGCTTCCGCCATTGCCACCGAACTTCTCAGTGTAGGTACTTCTGTCTTTCTTCGTCACCACGAAACTGATTGCATCGACAATGTATCCGTGCCTTACCGAAAATGCTGAGATACGTTCACCTTCTGCAAGTTGGAAGCGATAGGTTTGTGGCAACTGAGAACCATAAGGTCCGTATGGCTCGATCACTTGTGCCTGCGAAAATAAACAAAATAGAAAAAATGCATTACATATGCATAGAGAATGAGAGAGATTAGAAAAAAAAGTGATGATATATTGCGCACCTTGACAACTTCTTGAGCCATTTCCTTAGTAAAGAAAGGTGCGAAAGATAAACAAGCTAAGTTTGTTTTACTAGTAAGAAATTCTATTGTGATCTGTGTGAATGATCGAGGAGGATATGTCTATTTATATACATCAGGAGGGTAGGGTTTCAGCGGAGTTTTGCATTTGGATCACTAATTAATTAAGAACATATTCTAATTCTCCATCATGTCTGCCACTTACTTATATAGAAGTACTACGTACTGAACTACACAGGATTTATGCATGTAGACAAAGAATACATTTGAGATTTATACAATAAAATCTTAATGCACTAATGCATATGTATCGCTAGCTACATTGCGGGTGAATTTACAATAATTCAATTCATTTGGATAATGCAGTGCGTCTTCAGTGTAACATGTTATACCATAATATTGTGTAATATATATAATGGCATAGACACCAACAAGATCACATGGACTACACAAATAATGACACGAATCTCATGTCATTTGAGTTCTTTTTACAAAAGAAGCTGTGATTTGTGAATTGTTACAAAAGAAGCTGTGACCGGTAACTAAGAATAAAAATCAAACTATCATAGACCTCAGCCTGACCACCATACACTTGGAAACATCTCTATTGATATGAGAGCATATCATACTTCTATTCAGACCACAATTGTACTTGGTCCAAGGAGATTTAGACAAGTGTGGTACAATCTCTCGCCCTATAATTACTTTCTCATCTATAAAATCTCTACGTTTCTTACTAGTCTAAAAAACCCTATTTCATAAGAATGAAATATTAGTTTTGATGAAATGTTTGTAAAGAGATAAAAGCATTGTTAGAGCTAGGGTGTTTGCGAAACCTAAGAAAATAGCTAGGAAAGATTATGTGAGGTTCACTAATCTTAGTTTTTGAGATAAATCTTGGATGTATTAGCATGTAATTAGTCCTAGTTGGCTCATTTCTAGCCTAAAGGTTTAAAAGGGGGTTCAACCTAGTTGGTTTTCCTTCCTTTAGCCTAGCTTAGGTTGTAATTGAAGTTCCATGAATGAATTTTACTTAATTAGCAAAAAAAAAAATATTAGTTTTGATGAAGATTGGTTAAAAGATGAAGTGGTAAGGAAAATCACTACTTGGCTAAAGATGGCAACAAAAATGCAATTGAAACCGAGATAATCAAAGCAAAGAACCCTAGCAAATTCCCACAAGTTCATACTTCCTCCGTTCCAAATTAAACGCAACAGTTTTCGTTTTGGGAAGTTTCAAATTAAATGCAACAATTCCAAACTTTCTATTTTTAGTAAGTTTTTTAGGTGTGAATTTACAAAAATACCCTTACTAAAAAATTAAACCATACTTAATTTACCTAATGAAAACTAATAAAACCCTTATTAAGATCTTATCATACTAATTAAATAAATACAAATCCAAATCATCTTCCTCATTCTATCTCCTCAACTCTCACCCACCACCACTTTTCTCCATCATCATCATTTAAACCTCCATCATCACCCACCTTAAGATTATCTCTCCTCAAACCCACCCACCTCAAGTTTCTCCTCTACCGTCACCACCACCCCACCACCACCACCACCACCACCATCTTCATACCGCCACCATCCGATCTCCGGCCTCCAAGATTTCGGGCACCACCACCACCATCACAACCATCTTCACCTTCGATCTTCCACCTCCTCACCACTCTCGAAATCAACCTCCTCACCACTCCACAAATTCACCTTCGATCTTCCACCTCCTCACCACCAACACCATCACAACCATCTCTCGAAATCAACCCACCACTCCACAAATCCAACCCACCAGTCACGATTTCCACCAACACCCACAACGATCAGTCGCGATTTCCACCTTCGATCTTCTTTCGTTCTCTCTCCTCGATTCTCTCCTCGTTCTCTCTCCTCGATTCTCTCTCTTCTCGGTGTTTTTAGGGTTTTTTTTGATAGATTTCGGTGGTGTTAGTGGTGAAATTGGGGTTTAGTGGTGTTAGTGGTGAAATTGGTGGTGGATTTCGGTGGTATTAGTGGTGAAATTGGTGGTGGATTTCGGTGGTGTTGGTAGTGTTTTGATGGTGGTGGCGTTTTGGTAGTGTTGCAGGTGCCGTGGTGGTGGTGGTGGTAGTGTCTTGGTGGTGGTGGTTGTTTCGGTGGTGGTGGTGGTGGTAGTTTCGGTGGTGGTAGTGTCTTGGTGGTGGTGGTGGTTGTTTCGGTGGTGGTGGTGCCTTGGTGGATTAGGTTGTGGCAGTAGGTGGTGGTGGCATTTGGTGGTGGTGCTTAACTAAACTAATCACATACCCCTCTCTTTTTCTAATCACCCCTTAAGAAATTTCAACTAGGAGTCCGTGCCCTCTAAATTGTTGCGTTTAATTTGGAACGGAGGAAGTATCAGCCATGCCTGAAGGCTACAAGAAAATAGATTGTGGTATCCGATTTTTTACTGTCTTAATTAACGGTCTGAATCCCACGAAAGTCTCTCATTGGACTATGAGTTTTAGAAAACTTGGAAGTCGCCACCCTATTATTATCTGAATAAGGATACATTTATTTAATAAATCATTTTAAAATCAAATTCAAGAAAAATCATTTAAAACGATGATGACTTCATATGGATAAGGCTTTTTTGAAAATTGGTCTTTCATACCATGAGATAGGGTTCGGGGTTTAGGTTAAGAGGTGGGAACGTCTGGAACTCGTCTCCTCTTCCGTTCTAAAGAACGGGCTCTTACTAAATGAGTTATTTTCCATTTTAAAGTAATCATAGCTATTAAAAAGAAAGAAAATCACATAATTTGCACATATACACATTAACCATTTTTATTTAGGACCAACATATCATTTGTACATGGTAGGTTTGAGCACTGAAGTTGCACTACGTACCAATCATTGCGGGATTGGAATCCACTCATGGATCAAAACCGTCGTAGTTCAAGCTTATGTCTCACCCTAAATGGCCAATTCCACTGGGGAAAGAAGAGGAGAGAATAGATTATGAATAACTCTGCTTTAGAATTAAACAAATCTATTTAAAATGAGGTAATCACTCCAATTAGTGATTGAAATGAGATTATGATAATCACCTTTAATTAGTGATTAAATATGAAGGATTAAGATAACCACCTTAGTGATTAATAAGGAAGGAAATAAGTAATCACCCTAATTAGTGATTATTCAAGGAAAGATAATCACCTTGATTAGTGATTAACAATGAAGGTTAGGAAATAATCACCCTAATTGATGATTATTAAGGATTAAGATAATCACTCTAATTACTGATTAAATATGATGAAAAATAAGCTAATCACCCTAATTGGTGGTTAACCAAGTTTTCAGATAATCACCCCAATTAGTGATTAAATGAGAAGAATCATCGCCCTAATTAACGATTAAGATAATCACTCTAATCAGTGATTAAATGAGATTGGAGATAATCACCCTAAATAGTGATTAAAGGATTTTTGAGTTAATCGCTCTAATTAGTGAGTAATCGAGGATTGAAATAACCACCTTAATAGTGATCACGTATGATTTTCGAGAGGTCTTAGAAGATTTGCTTCCTAATTGAAGGTTTTTTAGATACAATCTTAATTGAAGATTATTAAGTCATTTGGAGAGAAATAATCAATTTGAGATCGAATTTGGAGATTTGTGTTTGGCTAATTGAAATTTTGCCATTTAAAGTGAGACACGTGAAACGGCCTAAAATCAATTCGGAGATCATAATTACCAATCTAATTATGTCAAATTATATGATTAATCCATTTGAATATGGAGAACGCATTTTAAAATATAAGATGGATCATCATACAATCTAACTTAGTTAGATTTGCAATTTTTCCTCTTAATTGAGATTGGGTCATTTGATTCATATACTATGATATATTGACCCAACATGCAATATTTGTTGCATTGGTTGATCATTTTATTAACAAGAGTTGTAGAATTATTTATGAAAATTATGCATAAACATCTCCATGTTTTTTCTTATTAATTGAGTGATGCAATAACTATTTACAAAGAATCATTATTACAAAAAAATGTACAAAACCTATGATCTATACAAATTTTCAATCTTGATCTTCACCATGATGCTCCTTGATCTTCATCTCCTTGAATGGGCTTTGGAATTCATGTTTATTTGTGAACTTGTGAAAAATTAAAGGTTAATTAACCTTTTTGGTTTTGATTTTTTATGACAATTTTTATTGATTTTTATTTACATGATAAAATGATTCATTTTAAGATAAACTTAAGGAACTCATGATTTTTCATTCACATTTTCGTATGAAAAGAAAACATTTTTTTCTATGAAAGTTGAGTTAGTCACTTTATTTCATTTTTCAGATTGCCTTTTTGTTCTTGTACTGACTTACAAAAATCATAACTTTATGTACAAAGTGTTAAACTGAGCATATGATACATTTATGGATAGATCAGTGCATTATTTATGTTGTATCAAAATTTCACAAGTTTTTAGTGACCACTTGAATTATGGTGAATTTTATACTCAAACTGGTCAAAACAGGACCTTTATTCAAATTGTACTTTGAGATCTAACTTATTGAACTTATTTTGAAGTGAAATTTGGTATGAACATTCTAGACACTTTGAAAGACTAGACTGGAAATTCTTACTTGAATTGGACATTTGTGAGACCATTTTGAGAAGCTACTGATGTTTTCTTCAAACTTGATGTTTTATATTTTGTCTAAATGACTTTATTTTAAAATTTATTGATAGAATAATTCTAGGTGGTACTGGACAAAATCAGTTTTGCACAACAAAGTTGTATGATTTTTAATTATTTACACAAAATTTGTTTTTTAGAAATTCCAAAGCTCAGTTTCTGGAAACATCTTACACTTCATAGGAAAAATATTAGATCCCACGAACTAATAAGTTAATGCAGAAGAAAAAATGAAATAAGATAGGAAAGTAAAACTGATTATAATTACAACATCACATTTTCTTTTTATGGAGATGTTTAATGGGAAAGGTTTTAAACACTTTTAAAGAGGGTTTAAAGTATTTTAATATTGCTGGAAATTTATGGAGTATTGATTTGTGGTTATGTTGATTATTGTTAGGCGAAGAATTTTCTTTAAGCGACTTTTAAACTTGTTAAAGTGGCCTCGAACTTTGTCTACACAAGGTACATACATACCTATATGTGGGTTGGATTAGTATCATGTCCTAAGGATGGGATTTATGTAGTATCATGTATAGGGAACTATTTATAGTTCATATGTGATTTATATTCAAATCGAATTTGCTTGTTTTATGCCTTTGTGTGAAGCATGTTGGTTATGATGATGATATTATGTTTGTATGGATGATTGATGCAAGCATATGGGATTGGGAACTTTATTTTATTAATTCACATGAGGGATTAATATTTATGCTGGTATTGGATCATGAATGGATCATGTATGTTGTTCCCTTTGGATTACTACCTCCATCCCAGAATAGTCTGAACACTTTCCTTTTATGTTTGTCCCAAATTAGCTTGAACACTTCCATTCTTAGTATGGTCCCACCATTAATATATTATAGTATTTCTTTTACACATCTTTGGCCCACACTCTACCTTTTATCAATAAAAAGTTACCCAACTTTCTCTCTCCTCTAATAAAAAATACCCCACCAACTCCTATCACATCTACTTTTTAAATAAAATAAGATTTCATAACCACACCACAGCTTATCACCTTAAACTTCGTGTCCCAACAAGTGTTCAGATCTTTCTGGGACGGAGGGAGTATTTAATTACTTTATGAGGATCGAGGGCCTTATTTGGTAAGTTGGTTATTCACCTATGAAAGGTTGGTTGGTTGGTTGTTGACTTGGTCAACAAATAAATAAAGGTTATGGATCTAATATTGATAATTATTCATGGGTTGTTAAGTTGATGATCACCTTATCTAATCCTAAGATAAAAATGGAAGTTTATGTATCTTTGATGATTATATTGTTTGTCTTACTTTGTGATTTATAACAAGTAAATAATTTATTAATCACTTAAAGTGAAAAGTGAATAGCAATAGCTTTAGACTTGTGGAAGTCTGAAGTATTGGACACTTGGACTAGTATGAGTTGGAATACATGTTGGTAGCCCATGACTTTTCTCCTCATTTAACTCACCATTCAAAAATGCAGTTTTCACATCCATTTGATGCACAATCAAATCATGAATAGATGCAAATGCAATTAATGCTCTAATGGTGGCTACCTTAGTCACAGGAGAATAAGTATCAAAAAAGTCTAAACCGTGTTATTGGCGATGCCCTCCAACTACAAGTCTAGCCTTATATTTGTCTAAAGACCCATCAGGCTTACATTTCTTTGTAAAGATCCATCTACTACTTAGGGCCTTACAACCTCTAGGAAGGTCTGACAAAATCCAAGTATTATTACTCATAATAGACTCGATTTCACTGTTTATAGCCTCTAACCAAAAACTTGAGTCTATAGATCTCATGGCCTCAGCATAGGTTCTCGGGTTCTCTTCCAATACAGGCACATTGACATCTTGCTCATCTAAACACTCTTTTTCAGCTAGAAAGGTAGTAATAAAATCAGGTCTGAAACAGGACTCAATTCTAGCTCTCTTACTCCTTCTAGGTTCTAAGGTCTCACTAGATGATGCAATGTCATGATGCACAGAAGATGAAGATGCAGCAGGCAAGCATGATGGTACACTAACTTTCATAGAAAAAACATGCTCAAAGAATTCAACATCTCTTGACTCTCTAATGGGACCAAAACCAGAAGCATCCTTAAGAATGAGCCTATATGCAGCACTGTTAGAAGCATAACCAATAAAAATACCATCTACAGTCTTAGGTCCAATCTTACTCCTTTGAAAGTCAGGAAGTCCAATCTTACCCAAACACCCCCACACTTTGAGGTAACCCAAATTAGGCTTGAAGCCTTTCCACAATTCATAGGGAGTCTTATCTAACTTCTTATGGGGAACTCGGTTAAGAACATAGCAAGCAGATAAAATAGCCTCACCCCACATGTTAGTAGGCATACTTGAACTAATAAGCATTGCATTCATCATATCCTTAAGAGTCCTATTTTTCCACTCAGCTATTCCATTTTGTTCGGGTGTATAGGGAGATGTAACCTCATGAATAATCACATTAGACTCACAAAATTTCTTAAGGGAAACTCCATCATATTCCCCACCCCTATCTGATCTCACCCTCTTAATCTTAAGGTCCAATTGGTTCTCAACTTCGGCTTTATAAATTAGAAATTTCTCTTCAGCGTCATCCTTACAACTCAATAAATAAACTTTAGTATAACGTGAGAAGTCATCAACAAATGTAATTTAATACTTCTTTCCTCCCCTACTCATGGAATTCTTAAAGTAACCTAAGTCACTATGGACTACCTCTGATAAAGTAGAGGAATGGGATACATTTTTGTTGAATGCTTTCTTAGGGTGCTTAGCTTCTACACATACTTCACATTTCTCAAAAGATGTATTGCTAAAGTCAGGAATAAGACTAAGTTGTTTTAGCCTTTTAACATATGCAACATTCACATGACCTAGTCTAGAATGCCATAAAGAAACAGACTCAGCAACATAAACGGAAGCATTAGAGTTCTTATTATCAATAACAACATCCAAAATAAAAAGTCCAGTATTACAAAAGCCTTTACCCACAAAAACACCATTTCTGGTTAATACAAGTTTATCATATTCAAAAGCTAACTTAATCCCAACTTTGTTTAAAAGAGAACCAGAAATGAGGTTTTTGCGGATGTCGGGAACATGCAAAACATTTTGCAAAGCATATCAGACCACATTTTATAATTTTTCCCATCAAACGGATCTAACTTAGACATATCAGGGACAAAGGGATTGGTAATAGGCACAGCTTTAAGAATAGGAATTTCACCAGCCACAGTTCCGTAAAACAGAAAAAACAAACAAAATTCAACTTTAGAATGTAGGAACGAAAACTGGTAACTAAATTGACACACTTAACTAACAACCGTATTTCTGACCCAAAACTATAGTTAAGTTAATTCCCCAAAGCCCAAAGCCCATGGCCCGGTCCGGGCGGGCGGCACGCGTGTGGCAACCACACATCACCACAAACCCACTAAAAGCCTCATTGCTACTCAACTCAAAGGGTAGAGGAAGAGTAATGGTTATAAACCTTACTCTTCCCTTATATTCTCTCAATGTGGGACAAAAGGAAAAATTGACTCTTCATATTCTTTTGAAGCAAACTTAAAGTTTCTACTATAAACTCCAACAATCATAGTTCTCACCGAACCCAAGAGAGTCAGAGTTGTGAATTAAGTGCAGGTTAGGATCATCCCACTTAAACTCAAGCCAGTTGTTGGCTCCAACCATCCGATAGCCAATAATGTATAGGTCATGCCACCTTAATTTCACTGTCAAAACTCGTTCAATTTGTTTTGCATCTGTTGCTCGTAACTCAATGTCTACATACTGTGCTTCTTTATTGTTTACCTAGGTTACCTAGGTTATCTTGTTCTTCATTAATTAATGGATTCCATTAGTTTAATTGATTGAGGTATATATCATTAATCTTTCTGTTAGGAATCTGGGTGTTGTACTTTGATTAATGCGGAACAAAATCAATGAAATAATAAGTATGAGAAAAACAACAAAGAAGAGAAACAAAAAAACACAAGGATTTACGTGGTTCGGTCAAAATAGACCTACGTCCACAGGTGGGGGATTCGAGCTTCTTCACTATGATGGAGAAAAACAGAGCGAATAATTACAAGGAGTCCTAAATTCTAGAGGCTAAAAAGTGTTCCATAAATTGTGTATCAAATAATGAATACTAAGAGGTCCTTTTATAACATAAGGAACCCCGCACAAAAACCCTAGAATATATTCCGTACAAAACCCTAAAAAGAAAATCCGACTCGAAAACACGTCTCGCAAACCGCGAGGCGTGGTGATGGCCGCGAGACGCGGTGGTTGCCGCGAGTCGCGGTACGCTCTCGGCAGCGCTTCGTAAAACGGGCGTAACTTTCTCGTTTCTCAGCGGAATTGGGCATATGACCTGTCGTTGGAAAGCTCTTTGAACAAGCTTTCACCTCCAATTTGAATCACATCAAAATCATTTATAGATTGAAAGATATGTGCATTAAAATTCACCCTTATGACATTCACAAGATTTCAAGTCATAATTAACACTTTCTCTTTTGTTTCTTTATTGTTTTCATTATGTTTTCCTTTTTAGATTTAGTTTCTATTTTTTATTTTATGAATGAGTACTTTTATTTCTATGGCTTAGTAATCCATGTGTATGCTATGAATATTTAATTTATTTTATTAACAATTTGATTAGTCATTGATGTTTCTAATGGATAAGGTTCTTTTATATTGTTAATATTTGTAATCTAATCAATTGTTTGATTATATGTTGCTAATAACAAGTGATAGTTCGAGCGATAGTAGTCCTTAGAGGTTATTGGAGTGAATATGAGTGCAAGAGCATCATCAGGAAGTTCGAGAGTGTTATTGCTCGATAGACGCTAAGCCATACTTTAGATATGTAACTAATTGAAGCGTTGATGATATCTTTATAGATTCTGAAGTATAAGCATGGTGAACCATTTCCCAAGACCTTTTATTTTGATTTTCGTATTTTATTAGTTCAAACCTTCAACCTCAAATCTGTGACCTGTCTAGTTTCAGCATACTTTAAAAGGTAGAATAAATTGATCATCTCTTTGTGGACTCACCCCTACGTACACTATACACATATTGGGAGGTTTCATTAATCGTTACGAGTTTACGAATTTATTTTTAACAGGTTTTGTAAGTAGTGTGTATTGTCATGGTGCGATGCAACAAGCATGTGTGTGTGTGTGTGTATATGTCGTGAGAAGGAAACCAAGAATAAATTCCTCCAATTCAGGCACCAGTTTCCTCACTAATTTGTTTTAGAAGGAAGATATACATTTAAGTTTTATGTATTGTTGGGAATTGGCGTGTGGCAAAGATTATTTTCTAATATATACTTCCTCTGTTTTTTTAGTTGCACTATTTGCTTTTTCACACTTGCCGAGACGCTTCTTTGAATGTTAATATCTTTAATTGCGTATAAGTAAAAATTATAAAAAATATTGATAGGAATCCTCGCATTGAGAAGAATCTAACGAGACCCCACTTGACTATATATGTTTTTTATATCTGATGATGCGAGATAGTTTAACAAAGTTGGTTTACTAATAGTGCCAAAAAGAAAATGGTGCAATTAAAAAAAGAGGTGTATTCCCATTTAAGAAGGAAGAGAACCTTTGTACCAAAATACACAACACTCTTATATCTCAACCTCATCTAAGACAATAAGGCATAAGCCTAATCCTATATATCAAGCTCTTGAATTCAACTCATTTTCATCATCCCTCGCCATCACTATAGTTTGTAGTTAATTGTAACATGCAGGAAATTTGCACGTTGGATGATTTCTCATTATTCTCTCATAAGCCATCAGATAACCGAGAATGTATTTTGTTTTTACCATCACATTGCATTCATCATTCATGTTACTTCATTTTTTTTCTCCACGGCGTTCGAAGCAAGTGGATTCCACAATGTTTAGATACTAGGTTTGAAGCCCGTGAGATGCACGGTTTGTTGTTTATTTTATTTTATTGCAAATATTTTGTTAATATTATTGTTGATTTTGTGTTGTTGTAAAATGAGATTTTTCAAGATTATTGTATTTACATACTTCCTCCGTTCTTTTTCTATTACAACAATTATCACTTTAGGTAGTTTCATCTTTTGGAACTATTCCACTTTTGGTACAAAATGAAATTACAGTTGACAATATTACTTTTACTTTATGTTAATAAAATCATCATTAATTACCCAAATTGCATTATAAAGTTGCGTTTACTTCATTAAAGATTCATTTGTCGGTGGGGGTGGTGGTCGGTTTAGGGGTGGTGATGAGGTGGTGCCCATGGTGGTGATGGAGGGGCTGCCATGAAAGAAGGATGTAAGGTGGGAAGAGAGAGATTAAAGGACAGAAAATAAAAATATAACATATTAAACAGGTTGGAGGTCAAAAGGCTTGTTTTGAGAAGATGGGGGTCAAAGGTGGGATTGTTTTGAAATTAAGTTAATGAGGGATTATTATGAGAAGACCGCCAAAAAGGTGGGATTATTCTTTTTCATTTTTCCTTTTTTATTTCCTTAAAAACCATGTCCAAACCAATTGTTGAAGTTGAAAAAAAACGGAGAAAGTATTTGTCATTATACTTTAATTTCTAGATTTGTTATTGTGATATATAAATTTTATAACTTTTAATATTCAATTGAATATTGTAACTAAGTCTATTATTAAATGGTATCCCAATAACAGGTATGACTAACAATAGCTAATACAGTTGTAACATGAATAATACTCGAATGATACTTTAAGAAAGTAGAGGGTAATAATTTAATAGATGCAGGACAGAATGAATAGAGAAAAACATATGTGTCAGCCACAACTTCAACTTTTAATATAGCACATAAAAATACTAACGCATATAGAATGGAAGATGAGAAAGCCAAAATGAAGATCATAATAATAGTATCATGAAGAAAATTAATTAATCATAAAACTAACCTCTATTAATAATCGAAAATATAATTTAAGAGAAAAAATACATCTTCATCAATCATGATTATATCAAGACTTATCAAACTTCCCCCTTTTTTATGATTCGTGACCTCAAATAGTCTAGAAACGTGAACCTTGATTTCCAAATAGTTTTAGTAGAATTAAGTTAATGGAGAAAAGAATAAGATCTGACATATATATATATATATATATATATATATATATATATATATATATATATATGGAAAAAAAACATAAATAACTATGTATATAATAAATATTATAAGAATAAAATAATTAGTTAATTTCATAATACCTCTGCAATCTAGATGACAAACTTTCATTTGATTCTTCATGTAATGCCATCATGGAATGGTATAGGTTTAAAACTATAGATATGAATTTTTTATCTTTATATAACTCAATTCTTAAAAGTATGATTTTGAAAGACATAATTAGTATTGTCACATATTATATGATATTTTTATAGCTATTTTTATATGTCTTTAAAATAAAGAATAAATAATACATTATTGTTCATCTAAATAAATATATTTTCATAAGCTGTAAAACTATATTGTATATGGATATTATTTCGAAGCATATTTCGAGCACTCTCCGACGGTCAAAAAAAATTATACTATTGCGAATTATGTAGCAAAAGTTATATTCAATTTACATAGTATAATAATTTAGGTCATTTATTTAAAATTATACTGTAATCTTCACTCATCCAGAACACCTTATATGTACTTATATCTATGTTGAACACTATTTTCTTAAAAAAAAAATTAATAAGAATGACATGGCATGCTTAGGTGGAGCTCTTTATAATATTCTAACGCTGTTTTATTTAAATAAAATTCTAATTTTTAGATAATCCAAAACTCTATATATATGTAACTTTATCGCTATAGATTTTAGTTAATAAATTTTGTTGCAATACTATATTGTTTTAGTTTAGTTAAGTAAGGTTGAGGTTTTGAAAGATAATATATTTAATCCTGTAAATTGGACCTATAATCAAATGTTATAATCACATATAATACACTATACTTGATACTTATAGCCATTTTTATATTTATCTAAAAAAAGACTAAATAATGTCTTACCATGCATCTAATTTAATATATTTTCATGAGTTGTAAAACTATATTGTAAATAGATCCTATTTTGAAGCATATTTCAAGCACTCTCCAATGGTAAAAAAAATATAATGATTTGAATTAGGTAGCAAAAGTTAAAATTCAATTTACATAATAATAGTTTAGGTTGTTTATTCAAAACACAACTCTAATTTCCTCCTATCCAAAACTCTTTTATGTATTTAAATATATGTAGAATTCTAATTTTTTCAAATATTTAAAATAAAAACTAATGACATGGAAATCCTAAGTGACGCTCTCTATTTCATAAATTGTAGAACTATATTGTAAATGGATCTTATTTCAAATCATATTTCGAGCACTATCTAATGGTACAAAAATTATAATATTCTGAATTAGGTAGCAAAAGTTCTACACAATTTACATAATATAATAATTTATGTTGTTCATTCAAAACGAAACTCTAATTTATGCTTATCCAAGACTCCTTATATGTATTCAAATCTATGTAGAACTCTATTTTTAGAATAAAATAAAACTCTAAATTTGCACGTTGGCGATTTCTCATTATTCTCTCTTGAGCCATCAGATAACCGAGAATGTATTCTGTTTTTACTATCACATTGCATTCATCATTCATGTTACTTCATTTTTTTTCTCCACGGCGTTCGAAGCAAGTGGATTCCACAATGTTTAGATATTACAGCAACTTGTGGGCCAAGTCACTGGAATCTATCATAGTAACAACATCGATGATTGCCACAATGATTCCTTCAGCATATATCATAATAAACGCATATTAATGGCCGCGATAGGTGAAGGTGTGCTAGAGAATCAGATCCTATTGAAACAAAAAAAATTAGAAAATGCATGGTATAAGATTTGATCCCATGACTTTAAATTAGTATATCAATGTCTTAACCACTAAACCAAGTAATGTTTAGTGTTATAATTTCAAAGTAAGATATTAATAAATAAAAATTATAATTACTCGAGGAATAGTTCGTGCCTAAAAACTAGTTCTAAATGGAAATATGGAAGGAATTTGTTACAGGATTGTGCGATTTCGGCTTTTTGCAACTAAATATATGAAATTTTTTAGAAAACATACTTCATCCGTTCTTTTTAAATTGTAACATCATCTCTTCACATTTTTTAAGAAAGCCATGTAAAAAGGAGAGAGATAGAGGTTGATAAAAATTAGGTCCCATGCGATAGGAGATAGATTGACTTTAATATTATTATAGTTGATTTTTACTTTTATAGTTGACTTTTGACTTATTTAGTTGGTTTGACTTTGGTTTGACTTTTGGAGTTGACTTTTGGTTGACTAAGTTTTATTTTCAAAGTTATTTATTATTATTTCCGCTGCAAAATTATGAATAAGCCGATACGTTATCACACGGGCGATAATGCTTTAATAATTCTCTAAGTTTTATATTGAAAGGGTATTTTGGAAGATAGTGGATTGTCGGGGTGTTACAGCATGAGTCTTTATCATTCCTAAAAGTGTTATAAATGAGGTTATGAAAGTCTGTAGAGCCTATTTATGGAGTAGTCAGGCTTATACTCAAAAACCTGGTGCTGTAGCATGGGATGCATTGTGTTGGAGTAAATCTTGTGGTGGCTTAGGGTTCACAGACTAGCATGGAACATAACTTGTATTGGCAACTATGTTTGGGTCATAGCTAGCAAGCAAGGTAACATGTGGATTAGGTGGGTGCATGTAGTATACATCAAGGATAACAGTTGGTGGGAGTAACACGGGAGTCAGTTGATACTGGAAGAGTGTTTGCAAAGTTAAAGAACAGCTGAAAAGACACTACACGGAAAGAGAATTTTGTGTTATTCTTGTGTACTCGATTTAGGAGATGTATGACAGGATTAGAGGAGAAAAAGAGAAAGTCTCATGGGCCACAACAATAGCATGGCTAGCTATGCAGGGTAAGCTACAAACAATAACCAAATTAGCTAGAATTGGCGTCAGCAGTTCAGATCTGTGGTAATGGAGTTGAAACCCATACTCACCTATTTTTTCAATGTAAGTTCAGTAAGGAATGCATGCAGGGCATTAAAACATGGCTGAATATACAATCCACAACAAATTCATTGCAAGGGCTCATCAGGTGGCCGAGAAATAGTGGTTACTCAAAATTCAGGAAGCAAGTTATGTATGCTGATATAGTAGCAGTGATACATTATGTATGGCTGGGAAGAAACAAGTCATACTGGTCTCAATGTAGTCCTAGTATAGTTTGGAGTGTGAAGCAGATTAAGTACCTTGTTAGAGCTAGAATTGGAGCATTGTTGCCTAAGAAAATAAGTAGGAAAGACTATAATTGGTTTGTGTAGTTGTAAACAGTTTGTGGCTGCTACTGTTAGTTGATTGTAATTGGGTGTTTTTCCTTGTTAAGGGTCCAACCTAATTGGTTCGTTAACTTGGTCTGACATAAGTGTACAATTTTGTTGAGCAATGAAAATTTACTTAATTAGCAAACAAAACAAAAGGAAAATAGAAAAAAGTGGCTTGGTTTTCACTTGTTAGTTGTCAGTTTTCAAAATCATCATGTTTCTAAAAGTTTGACTAATTTTTTCTAACCATTAATAAAAGAAGGCCGACCGACCGTAGATTAATTATATATTATACATAACACCACATAGGGCAAACATTAAAAAAAGTACATCACTCGAGTTTATGATTATAAATCAAACTTGAGAGGCCACTTAAAGTATACTTGCGTGGCTTATTGAAAGCGTTTTAAAAGTCCTAGTGCACGCCATGGTTTATTCATTGCATTTTTGCTGACAGTTGGAGTACGTCGTATCTATTATAGCAGCCGTCTTCAAGAGCTCGACTTTTTAAATTCCTAAATTTGACATGAAACGAATAAAAGCATTAGCCAAGATTCAAGATATTTGTTGTAGGTAGGGAAATTTTAAAGTAGAAAATCAAATCTTACCTTCCTGATGAAAATTCCCAAAGACTCGAGAAATTCACCACTCCTTCCAAAAGTTCCGACTACAGGACCATCAGTTTTCGCAGGAGATTCAAAAGCTTGTCCATTTGGAAGACCTCCATATTTTCCATATCCAGCCGGGTTTAAATTAGTGTGTATCTTGAGTGTGCCTATAACGGGACCATCCTTATGGTACTCATAGTTTCCATACGTCCCCGTAATTCTTGTCACGTATTCGCCAGCTTTGAGAGTAACCTATACATATATACAAGAAAGCTATATTACTCCGACACCTTCATTTACCTCAAAAACAGGGTGTTGTGTCGTGTCGGGTTATGTCTGACGCGATGTTACTTCACTTAGCTTGGATAATTCATTTTAAACTAAAAAAATTGACTTTTTCTACAAAATAGCCGAGTTGGACGCTTATATACCATATTTGAATAGACACTTGATCCGTGTATGACTAACATAGCAAGAAAGTAAGATGGGGATAATATTATATATAGGAGCCGAATTCAAAATCAACCTAGCTAGTAGATTTTTTGGAATCATAAATATTTAGGAGTGTGATAACCTTTGATTCGCTTCCGCCATTGCCACCGAACTTCTCAGTGTAGGTACTTCCGTCTTTCTTCGTCACCACGAAACTGATTGCATCGACAATGTATCCGTGCCTTACCGAAAATGCTGAGATACGATCACCTTCTGCAAGTTGGAAGCGATAGGTTTGTGGCAACTGAGAACCATAAGGTCCGTATGGCTCGATCACTTGTGCCTGCGAAAATAAACAAAATAGAAAAAATGCATTACATATGCATAGAGAATGAGAGAGATTAGAAAAAAAAAGTGATGATATATTGCGCACCTTGACAACTTCTTGAGCCATTTCCTTAGTAAAGAAAGGTGCGAAAGATAAACAAGCTAAGTTTGTTTTACTAGTAAGAAATTCTATTGTGATCTGTGTGAATGATCGAGGAGGATATGTCTATTTATATACATCAGGAGGGTAGGGTTTCAGCGGAGCTTTGCATTTGGATCACTAAGTAATTAAGAACATATTCTGATTCTCCATCATGTCTGCCACTTACTTATATAGAAGTATTACGTACTGAACTACACAGGATTTATGCATGTAGACAAAGAATACATTTGAGATTTATACAATAAAATCTTAATGCACTAATGCATATGTATCGCTAGCTACATTGCGGGTGAATTTACAATAATTCAATTCATTTGGATAATGCAGTGCGTCTTCAGTGTAACATGTTATACCATAATATTGTGTAATATATATAATGGCATAGACACCAACAAGATCACATGGACTACACAAATAATGACACGAATCTCATGTCATTTGAGTTCTTTTTACAAAAGAAGCTGTGATTTATGAGTTGTTACACCATAATATATATATATATATATATATATATATATATATATATATATATATATATATATATATATATATATATATATATGCGCTATGCTTCTGCATTGCCTTGAAGCAACACTAAATTTCCAGTTGGCCACATTAAAAAAAATACTAGTTAAACCCTAAAAATAAAAATAAAGAAAGAAAGAAATAAAACAGGTAAGTCGACTCAAGTTTTTACTTCATCATTAACGAAATATAGAATACATTTTCACGTGGTTAATAGAGCTTAACAGGTAAGTCGATTTAAGTTTTCACTCATCATTAAGGAAATAAAAAAGAGAAATTCTTAGGTGTAACTGTTACAACATATAACAACCCGAAACTACTGCTTCTTTTGTATTAAAAGCTCAATGACATGAAATAAATAACAAAATGATATCAAAATCATGTCATTATCTATGTGGTACATGTCAGTTTTGTTGGAATATGTGTCATTATATATGTGTGAGGTTTTGTTATACCATAAGATATGGTGGAACATGTTACACCCAAAACGTACTCAATAGAAAATAAGTTTTCATATGGTTAATAGAGCTTAAAATAATAGTACCTATACATCACTAGTGTTTAATAAAATACCCAAATGATAAATAATTAAGGATGTCAATAATCCTTTGTGATACGTCGATCAAAATATACTCTCTCCTTGTCGTAAAAAACCTTTCATGTTACTGGTGATGTGTTATATTTGTGTATAGTTTCTAGGTGTATTTAGTTGTATTTTAGAGCTTATAAGATCTATATTGCATCATATTCTCAACTTATGCTATTCTATTCCTATTTGGTATTTTTTTTATGAACTACAAGTAATGAGAACATTTAGGCCATGTTCTCCCCAACTTATTCAGTTCAGTTCAATTCTGTTTAGTTTTCAGTTCAGTTCATTTCAATTCAGTTCAGTTCAGTTCATTTCAGTTCCTAAATTATAATCATTACTATTACTTAGTTATAATTTAATTCAATTCAGTTCAGTATACTTCAGTTCAATTTAGTTCAATTCAGTTCAGTTCAGTTTAGTTCAATTCAATTCAATTCAGTTAAGTTCAGTTCAGTTCAGTTCAGTTCAGTTTAGTTCAGTTCAATTCAGTTCAGTTCAATTCAATTCAGTTCAGTTCAGTTCCTAAATGATAATCATTACTATTAATTAGTTATAATTTAATTCAGTTAAGTTCAGTTTAGTTCAGCTTAGTTCATTTCAGTTCAGTTCAGTTCAGTTGTTTTATGCCAAAGAGAACAGGCCCTAATGTGATTAGCTAAAACTTTCTCATATATTAGCATTTTTTAGTTTAAGTTTTATTCATCTTCTTTTTCTCTCTAGACTATGTTTCATGCTTAAATTTTCAACACTAATTTTTCTAGCTTGTTCTGAATTAATGGATTCCATTAGTTTAATTGATTGAGGTATATACGTATAAGTAAAAATTATAAAATAAATTGATAGGAATCCTCACATTGAGACGAATCTTACGAGATCCCACTTGACTATGTTTTTTCTTATCTGATGATACGAGATAATTTAATAAAGTTGGTTGATGAATAGTGCCAAAAACAAATGATGCAACTAAAAAAAACGGAGGTGTATTCCCATTTAGCAAGGAAGAGAACCTTCACACCAAAACACACAACACTCTTATATCTCATCCCCATCTAAGACAAATAGACAATAAGGCATAAGCCCAATTCCAATTCCCATATATCACGTTCTTGAATTCAACTCATTTTCATCATCCCTCGCCAACACTATAGTTTGTAGTTAATTGTAACATGCGGGTAATTTGCACGTTGGCGATCTCACTTGAGCCATCAGATAACCGAGAATATATTCTATTTTTACCATCACATTTATCATTCATGTTACTTCATTTTTTTTTTCTCCACAGCTTTCGAAGCAAGCGGAATCCACAATGTTTGGATATTACAGCAACTTGTGGGCCAAGTCACTGGAATCTTTCATAATAACCACATCGACGATTGCCACAAAGATTCCTTTAGCATCATAATAAACACATATTAGTGGCCGCGATAGGTAAAGGTGTACTAGAGAATCAGATCCTATTGAAACGGATCTTAGGACATAATCTATATTAATATATTAAAAGACGTTCCTAAATAAGGAAGCTGTGTCACGTCGCGCTATCCCTTAAAGTGTATAATTCATGTACTTGTACATACAATAAAAAAAATAGAAAATACATGGTAAAGATTTGATCCCATGACTTTAAGTTAGTATATTGATGTCTTAACCACTAAACCAAGTAATGTTTAGTGTTATAATTTCAAAGTAAGATATTAATAAATAAAAATTATAATTACTCGGGGAATAGTTCAGGCCTAAAAAAACTAGTTCTGAATGGAAATAAGGAAGGAATTTGTTACAAGATTGTGCGTTTTCGGCTTTTTGCAACTTACTATATAAAATTTTTAAAAAAAAACATACGTCATCCGATCCGTTCTTTTAAAATTGTAACATCACATCACCTCTTGACACATTTTTGAAGAAAGCCATGTAAAAAGGAGAGAGATAGAGATTGATAAAAAGTAGGTCCCATGTGATGGGAGAGAGATGGAGAGAAGTATTACCGGATAAAGAAATGTTGCAATTAATATGAAACTTCCGAATGAGAAATATTGCAATTAAAAAAGAATAGAAGTTTTTTTTCCAAAAGTTGGTGACCGGTAACTAAGAATAAAAAGCCTGACCACCATACACTTGGAAACATCTCTATTGATATGAAAGCATATCATACTTCTATTCAGACCACAATTGTACTTGGTCCAAGGAGATTTAGAAAAGTGTGGTACAATCTCTCGCCCTATAATTACTTTCTCAGTCTATATACTCTCTTCGTTTCTTATTAGTCTACGCTCTTTTCTTTTTGGGTTGTCTTTTATTAGTTTATCCACTTTTTTTCTATGTTTTTAGAATGATCACTATTTCATATGATTGAAATATTAGTTTTGATGAAATGTTTGTAAAGAGATCAGAAGCATTGTTAGAGCTAGGGTGTTTGCAGTATTACCTAAGAAAATAGCTAGGAAAGATTATGTGTGGTTCACTAATCTTAGTTTTTGAGATAAATCTTGGATGTATTAGCATGTAATTAGTCCTAGTTGGCTCATTTCTAGCCTAAAGGTTTAAAAGGGGGGTTCAACCTAGTTCGTTTTCCTTCCTTTAGCCTAGCTTAGGTTGTAATTGAAGTTCCATGAATGAATTTTACTTAATTAGCAAAAAAAAAAAAAATTAGTTTTAATGAAGATTGGTTAAAAGATGAAGTGGTAAGGAAAATCACTACTTGGCTAAAGATGGCAACAAAAATGCAATTGAAACCGAGATAATCAAAGCAGCAACCCTAGCAAATTCCCACAAGTTCATACTTCCTCCGTTCCAAATTAAACGCAACAGTTTTCGTTTTGGGAAGTTTCAAATTAAATGCAACAATTCCAAACTTTCTATTTTTAGTAAGTTTTTTAGGTGTGAATTTACAAAAATACCCTTACTAAAAAATTAAACCATACTTAATTTACCTAATGAACACTAATAAAACCCTTATTAAGATCTTATCATACTAATTAAATAAATACAAATCCAAATCATCTTCCTCATTCTATCTCCTCAACTAAACTAATCACATACCCCTCTCTTTTTCTAATCACCCCTTAAGAAATTTCAACTAGGAGTCCGTGCCCTCTAAATTGTTGCGTTTAATTTGGAACGGAGGAAGTATCGCCCATGCCCGAAGGCTACAAGAAAATAGATTGTGGTATCCGATTTTTTACTTGTCTTAATTAACGGTCCGAATCCCACGAAAGTCTCTCATTGGACTATGAGTTTTAGAAAACTTGGAAGTCGCCACCCTATTATTATCTGAATAAGGATACATTTATTTAATAAATCATTTTAAAATCAAATTCAAGAAAAATCATTTAAAACGATGATGACTTCATATGGATAAGGCTTTTTTGAAAATTGGTCTTTCATACCATGAGATAGGGTTCGGGGTTTAGGTTAAGAGGTGGGAACGTCCGGAACTCGTCTCCTCTTCCGTTCTAAAGAACGGGCTCTTACTAAATGAGTTATTTTCCATTTTAAAGTAATCATAGCTATTGAAAAGAAAGAAAATCACATAATTTGCACATATACACATTAACGATTTTTATTTAGGACCAACATATCATTTGTACATGGTAGGTTTGAGCACTGAAGTTGCACTACGTACCAATCATTGCGGGATTGGAATCCACTCATGGATCAAAACCGTCGTAGTTCAAGCTTATGTCTCACCCTAAATGGCCAATTCCACTGGGGAAAGAAGAGGAGAGAATAGATTATGAATAACTCTGCTTTAGAATTAAACAAATCTATTTAAAATGAGGTAATCACTCCAATTAGTGATTGAAATGAGATTATGATAATCACCTTAATTAGTGATTAAATATGAAGGATTTAGATAACCACCTTAGTGATTAATAAGGAAGGAAATAAGTAATCACCCTAATTAGTGATTATTCAAGGAAAGATAATCACCTTGATTAGTGATTAACAATGAAGGTTAGGAAATAATCACCCTAATTGATGATTATTAAGGATTAAGATAATCACTCTAATTACTGATTAAATATGATGAAAAATAAGCTAATCACCCTAATTGGTGGTTAACCAAGTTTTCAGATAATCACCCCAATTAGTGATTAAATGAGAAGAATCATCGCCCTAATTAACGATTAAGATAATCACTCTAATCAGTGATTAAATGAGATTGGAGATAATCACCCTAAATAGTGATTAAAGGATTTTTGAGTTAATCGCTCTAATTAGTGAGTAATCGAGGATTGAAATAACCACCTTAATAGTGATCACGTATGATTTTCGAGAGGTCTTAGAAGATTTGCTTCCTAATTGAAGGTTTTTTAGATACAATCTTAATTGAAGATTATTAAGTCATTTGGAGAGAAATAATCAATTTGAGATCGAATTTGGAGATTTGTGTTTGGCTAATTGAAATTTTGCCATTTAAAGTGAGACACGTGAATCATAATTACCAATCTAATTATGTCAAATTATATGATTAATCCATTTGAATATGGAGAACGCATTTTAAAATATAAGATGGATAATCATACAATCTAACTTAGTTAGATTTGCAATTTTTCCTCTTAATTGAGATTGGGTCATTTGATTCATATACTATGATATATTGACCCAACATGCAATATTTGTTGCATTGGTTGATCATTTTATTAACAAGAGTTGTAGAATTATTTATGAAAATTATGCATAAACATCTCCATGTTTTTTCTTATTAATTGAGTGATGCAATAACTATTTACAAAGAATCATTATTACAAAAAAATGTACAAAACCTATGATCTATACAAATTTTCAATCTTGATCTTCACCATGATGCTCCTTGATCTTCATCCCCTTGAATGGGCTTTGGAATTCATGTTTATTTGTGAACTTGTGAAAAATTAAAGGTTAATTAACCTTTTTGGTTTTGATTTTTTATGACAATTTTTATTGATTTTTATTTACATGATAAAATGATTCATTTTAAGATAAACTTAAGGAACTCATGATTTTTCATTCACATTTTCGTATGAAAAGAAAACATTTTTTTCTATGAAAGTTGAGTTAGTCACTTTATTTCATTTTTCTGATTGCCTTTTTGTTCTTGTACTGACTTACAAAAATCATAACTTTATGTACAAAGTGTTAAACTGAGCATATGATACATTTATGGATAGATCAGTGCATTATTTATGTTGTATCAAAATTTCACAAGTTTTTAGTGACCACTTGAATTATGGTGAATTTTATACTCAAACTGGTCAAAACAGGACCTTTATTCAAATTGTACTTTGAGATCTAACTTATTGAACTTATTTTGAAGTGAAATTTGGTATGAACATTCTAGACACTTTGAAAGACTAGACTGAAAATTCTTACTTGAATTGGACATTTGTGAGACCATTTTGAGAAGCTACTGATGTTTTCTTCAAACTTGATGTTTTAAGTTTTGTCTAAATGACTTTATTTTAAAATTTATTGATAGAATAATTCTAGGTGGTACTGGACAAAATCAGTTTTGCACAACAAAGTTGTATGATTTTTAATTATTTACACAAAATTTGTTTTTTAGAAATTCCAAAGCTCAGTTTCTTGAAACATCTTACACTTCATAGGAAAAATATTAGATCCCACGAACTAATAAGTTAATGCAGAAGAAAAAATGAAATAAGATAGGAAAGTAAAACTGATTATAATTACAGCATCACATTTTCTTTTTATGGAGATGTTTAATGGGAAAGGTTTTAAACACTTTTAAAGAGGGTTTAAAGTATTTTAATATTGCTGGAAATTTATGGAGTATTGATTTGTGGTTATGTTGATTATTGTTAGGCGAAGAATTTTCTTTAAGCGACTTTTAAACTTATTAAAGTGGCCTCGAACTTTGTCTACACAAGATACATACATACCTATATGTGGGTTGGATTAGTATCATGTCCTAAGGATGGGATTTATGTAGTATCATGTATAGGGAACTATTTATAGTTCATATGTGATTTATATTCAAATCGAATTTGCTTGTTTTATGCCTTTGTGTGAAGCATGTTGGTTATGATGATGATATTATGTTTGTATGGATGATTGATGCAAGCATATGGGATTGGGAACTTTATTTTATTAATTCACATGAGGGATTAATATTTATGCTGGTATTGGATCATGAATGGATCATGTATGTTGTTCCCTTTGGATTACTACCTCCATCCCAGAATAGTCTGAACACTTTCCTTTTATGTTTGTCCCAAATTAGCTTGAACACTTCCATTCTTAGTATGGTCCCACCATTAATATATTATAGTATTTCTTTTACACATCTTTGGCCCACACTCTTCCTTTTATCAATAAAAAGTTACCCAACTTTCTCTCTCCTCTAATAAAAAATACCCCACCAACTCCTATCACATCTACTTTTTGAATAAAATAAGATTTCATAACCACACCACAGCTTATCACCTAAACTTCGTGTCCCAACAAGTGTTCAGATATTTCTGGGACGGAGGGAGTATTTAATTACTTTATGAAGATCGAGGGCCTTATTTGGTAAGTTGGTTATTCACCTATGAAAGTTTGGTTGGTTGGTTGTTGACTTGGTCAACAAATAAATAAAGGTTATGGATCTAATATTGATAATTATTCATGGGTTGTTAAGTTGATGATCACCTTATCTAATCCTAAGATAAAAATGGAAGTTTATGTATCTTTGATGATTATATTGTTTGTCTTACTTTGTGATTTATAGCAAGTAAATAATTTATTAATCACTTAAAGTGAAAAGTGAATAGCAATAGCTTTAGACTTGTGCAAGTCTGAAGTATTGGACACTTGGACTAGTATGAGTTGGAATACATGTTGGTAGCCCATGACTTTTCTCCTCATTTAACTCACCATTCAAAAATGCAGTTTTCACATCCATTTGATGCACAATCAAATCATGAATAGATGCAAATGCAATTAATGCTCTAATGGTGGCTACCTTAGTCACAGGAGAATAAGTATCAAAAAAGTCTAAACCGTGTTATTGGCGATGCCCTCCAACTACAAGTCTAGCCTTATATTTGTCTAAAGACCCATCAAGGCTTACATTTCTTTGTAAAGATCCATCTACTACTTAGGGCCTTACAACCTCTAGGAAGGTATGACAAAATCCAAGTATTATTACTCATAATAGACTCGATTTCACTGTTTATAGCCTCTAACCAAAAACTTGAGTCTATAGATCTCATGGCCTCAGCATAGGTTCTCGGGTTCTCTTCCAATGCAGGCACATTGACATCTTGCTCATCTAAACACTCTTTTTCAGCTAGAAAGGTAGTAATAAAATCAGGTTCGAAACAGGACTCAATTCTAGCTCTCTTACTCCTTCTAGGTTCTAAGGTCTCACTAGATGATGCAATGTCATGATGCACGAAGATGAAGATGCAGCGAGCAAGCATGATGGTACACTAACTTTCATAGAAAAAACATGCTCAAAGAATTCAACATCTCTTGACTCTCTAATGGGACCAAAACCAGAAGCATCCTTAAGAATGAGCCTATATGCAGCACTGTTAGAAGCATAACCAATAAAAATACCATCTACAGTCTTAGGTCCAATCTTACTCCTTTGAAAGTCAGGAAGTCCAATCTTACCCAAACACCCCCACACTTTGAGGTAACCCAAATTAGGCTTGAAGCCTTTCCACAATTCATAGGGAGTCTTATCTAACTTCTTATGGGGAACTCGGTTAAGAACATAGCAAGCAGATAAAATAGCCTCACCCCACATGTTAGTAGGCATACCTGAACTAATAAGCATTGCATTCATCATATCCTTAAGAGTCCTATTTTTCCACTCAGCTATTCCATTTTGTTCGGGTGTATAGGGAGATATAACCTCATGAATAATCACATTAGACTCACAAAATTTCTTAAGGGAAACTCCATCATATTCCCCACCCCTATCTGATCTCACCCTCTTAATCTTAAGGTCCAATTGGTTCTCAACTTCGGCTTTATAAATTAGAAATTTCTCTTCAGCGTCATCCTTAGAACTCAATAAATAAACTTTAGTATAACGTGAGAAGTCATCAACAAATGTAATTTAATACTTCTTTCCTCCCCCACTCATGGAATTCTTAAAGTAACCTAAGTCACTATGGACTACCTCTAATAAAGTAGAGGAATGGGATACATTTTTGTTGAATGCTTTCTTAGGGTGCTTAGCTTCTACATATACTTCACATTTCTCAAAAGATGTATTGCTAAAGTCAGGAATAAGACTAAGTTGTTTAAGCCTTTTAACATATGCAACATTCACATGACCTAGTCTAGAATGCCATAAAGAAACAGACTCAGCAACATAAACGGAAGCATTAGAGTTCTTATTATCAATAACAACATCCAAAACAAAAAGTCCAGTATTACAAAAGCCTTTACCCACAAAAACACCATTTCTGGTTAATACAAGTTTATCATATTCAAAAGCTAACTTAATCCCAACTTTGTTTAAAAGAGAACCAGAAATGAGGTTTCTGCGGATGTCGGGAACATGCAAAACATTCTGCAAAGCATATCAGACCACATTTTATAATTTTTCCCATCAAACGGATCTAACTTAGACATATCAGGGACAAAGGGATTGGTAATAGGCACAGCATTAAGAATAGGAATTTCACCAGCCATAGTTCCGTAAAACAGAAAAAACAAACAAAATTCAACTTTAGAATGTAGGAACGAAAACTGGTAACTAAATTGACACACTTAACTGACAACCGTATTTCTGACCCAAAACTATAGTTAAGTTAATTCCCCAAAGCCCAAAGCCCATGGCCCGGTCCGGGCGGGCGGCGCGCGTGTGGCAACCACACATCACCACAAACCCACTAAAAGCCTCATTGCTACTCAACTCAAAGGGTAGAGGAAGAGTAATGGTTATAAACCTTACTCTTCCCTTATATTCTTTCAATGTGGGACAAAAGGAAAAATTGACTCTTCATATTCTTTTGAAGCAAACTTAAAGTTTCTACTATAAACTCCAACAATCATAGTTCTCACCGAACCCAAGAGAGTCAGAGTTGTGAATTAAGTGCAGGTTAGGATCATCCCACTTAAACTCAAGCCAGTTGTTGGCACCAACCATCCGATAGCCAATAATGTATAGGTCATGCCACCTTAATTTCACTGTCAAAACTCGTTCAATTTGTTTTGCATCTTTTGCTCGTAACTCAATGTCTACATACTGTGCTTCTTTATTGTTTACCTAGGTTACCTAGGTTATCTTGTTCTTCATTAATTAATGGATTCCATTAGTTTAATTGATTGAAGTATATATCATTAATCTTTCTGTTAGGAATCTGGGTGTTGTACTTTGATTAATGCGGAACAAAATCAATGAAATAATAAGTATGAGAAAAACAACAAAGAAGAGAAACAAAAAAACACAAGGATTTACGTGGTTCGGTCAAAATAGACCTACGTCCACAGGTGGGGGATTCGAGCTTCTTCACTATGATGGAGAAAAACAGAGCGAATAATTACAAGGAGTCCTAAATTATTGAGGCTAAAAAGTGTTCCATAAGTTGTGTATCAAATAATGAATACAAAGAGGTCCTTTTATAACATAAGGAACCCCGCACAAAAACCCTAGAATATATTCCGTACAAAACCCTAAAAAGAAAATCCGACTCGAAAACACGTCTCGCAAACCGCGAGGCGCGGTGATGGCCGCGAGACGCGGTGGCTGCCGCGAGTCGCGGTATGCTCTCGGCAGCTCTTCGTAAAACGGGCGTAACTTTCTCGTTTCTCAGCGGAATTGGGCATATGACCTGTCGTTGGAAAGCTCTTTGAACAAGCTTTCACCTTCAATTTGAATCACATCAAAATCATTTATACATTGAAAGATATGTGCATTAAAATTCATCCTTATGACATTCACAAGATTTCAAGTCATAATTAACACTTTCTCTTTTGTTTCTTTATTGTTTTCATTATGTTTTCCTTTTTAGATTTAGTTTCTATTTTTTATTTTATGAATGAGTACTTTTATTTCTATGGCTTAGTAATCCATGTGTATGCTATGAATATTTAATTTATTTTATAAACAATTTGATTAGTCATTGATGTTTCTAATGGATAAGGTTCTTTTATATTGTTAATATTTGTAATCTAATCAATTGTTTGATTATATGTTGCAAATAACAAGAGATAGTTCGAGCGATAGTAGTCCTTAGAGGTTATTGGAGTGAATATGAGTGCAAGAGCATCATCAGGAAGTTCGAGAGTGTTATTGCTCGATAGACGCTAAGCCATACTTTAGATATATAACTAATTGAAGCGTTGATGATATCTTTATAGATTCTGAAGTATAAGCATGGTGAACCATTTCCCAAGACCTTTTATTTTGATTTTCGTATTTTGTTAGTTCAAACCTTCAACCTCAAATCTGTGACCTGTCTAGTTTCAGCATACTTTAAAAGGTAGAATAAATTGATCATCTCTTTGTGGACTCACCCCTACGTACACTATACACATATTGGGAGGTTTCATTAATCCTTACGAGTTTACGAATTTATTTTTAACAGGTTTTGTAAGTAGTGTGTATTGTCATGGTGCGATGCAACAAGCATGTGTGTGTGCGTGTATATGTCGTGAGAAGGAAACCAAGAATAAATTCCTCCAATTCAGGCACCAGTTTCCTCACTAATTTGTTTTAGAAGGAAGATATACATTTAAGTTTTATGTATTGTTGGGAATTGGCGTGTGGCAAAGATTATTTTCTAATATATACTTCCTCTGTTTTTTTAGTTGCACTATTTGCTTTTTCACACTTGCCGAGACGCTTCTTTGAATGTTAATATCTTTAATTGCGTATAAGTAAAAATTATAAAAAATATTGATAGGAATCCTCGCATTGAGAAGAATCTAACGAGACCCCACTTGACTATATATGTTCTTATATCTGATGATGCGAGATAGTTTAACAAAGTTGGTTTACTAATAGTGCCAAAAAGAAAATGGTGCAATTAAAAAAAGAGGTGTATTCCCATTTAAGAAGGAAGAGAACCTTTGTACCAAAATACACAACACTCTTATATCTCATCCTCATCTAAGACAATAAGGCATAAGCCTAATCCTATATATCAAGCTCTTGAATTCAACTCATTTTCATCATCCCTCGCCACCACTATAGTTTGTAGTTAATTGTAACATGCAGGAAATTTGCACGTTGGATGATTTCTCATTATTCTCTCTTGAGCCATCAGATAACCGAGAATGTATTCTGTTTTTACCATCACATTGCATTCATCATTCATGTTACTTCATTTTTTTCTCCACGGCGTTCGAAGCAAGTGGATTCCACAATGTTTAGATACTAGGTTTGAAGCCCGTGAGATGCACGGTTTGTTGTTTATTTTATTTTATTGTAAATATTTTGTTAATATTATTGTTGATTTTGTGTTGTTGTAAAATGAGATTTTTCAAGATTAATGTATTTACATACTTCCTCCGTTCTTTTTCTATTACAACAATTACCACTTTAGGTAGTTTCATCTTTTGGAACTATTCCACTTTTGGTACAAAATGAAATTACAGTTGACAATATTACCTTTACTTTATGTTAATAAAATCATCATTAATTACCCAAATTGCATTATAAAGTTGCGTTTACTTTATTAAAGATTCATTTGTCGGTGGGGGTGGTGGTCGGTTTAGGGGTGGTGTTGAGGTGGTGCCCATGGTGGTGATGGAGGGGCTGCCATGAAAGAAGGATGTAAGGTGGGAAGAGAGAGATTAAAGGACAGAAAATAAAAATATAACATATTAAACAGGTTGGAGGTCAAAAGGCTTGTTTTGAGAAGATGGGGGTCAAAGGTGGGATTGTTTTGAAATTAAGTTAATGAGGGATTATTATGAGAAGACCGCCAAAAAGGTGGGATTATTCTTTTTCATTTTTCCTTTTTTATTTCCTTAAAAACCATGTCCAAACCAATTGTTGAAGTTGAAAAAAAATCGGAGAAAGTATTTGTCATTATACTTTAATTTCTAGATTTGTTATTGTGATATATAAATTTTATAACTTTTAATATTCAATTGAATATTGTAACTAAGTCCATTATTAAATGGTATCCCAATAACAGGTATAACAATAGCTAATACAATTGTAACATGAATAATACTCGAATGATACTTTAAGAAAGTAGAGGGTAATAATTTAATAGATGCAAGACAGAATGAATAGAGAAAAACAAATGTGTCAGCTACAGCTTCAACTTTTAATATAGCACATAAAAATACTAACGCATATAGAATGGAAGATGAGAAAGCCAAAATGAAGATCATAATAATAGTATCATGAAGAAAATTAATTAATCATAAAACTAACCTCTATTAATAATCGAAAATATAATTTAAGAGAAAAAATACATCTTCATCAATCATGATTATATCAAGACTTATCAAACTTCCCCCTTTTTTATGATTCGTGACCTCAAATAGTCTAGAAACGTGAACCTTGATTTCCAAATAGTTTTAGTAGAATTAAGTTAATGGAGAAAAGAATAAGATCTGACATATATATATATATATATATATATATATATATATATATGGAAAAAAAAACATAAATAATTATGTATATAATAAATATTATAAGAATAAAATAATTAGTTAATTTCATAATACCTCTGCAATCTAGATGACAAACTTTCATTTGATTCTTCATGTAATGTCATCATGGAATGGTATAGGTTTAAAACTATAGATATGAATTTTTTATCTTTATATAACTCAATTCTTAAAAGTATGATTTTGAAAGACATAATTAGTATTGTCACATATTATATGATATTTTTATAGCTATTTTTATATGTCTTTAAAATAAAGAATAAATAATACATTATTGTTCATCTAAATAAATATATATTCATAAGCTGTAAAACTATATTGTATATGGATATTATTTCGAAGCATATTTCGAGCACTCTCCGACGGTCAAAAAAAATTATACTATTGCGAATTATGTAGCAAAAGTTATATTCAATTTACATAGTATAATAAGTTAGGTCATTTATTTAAAATTATACTGTAATCTTCACTCATCCAGAACACCTTATATGTACTTATATCTATGTTGAACACTATTTTCTTAAAAAAAAAAATTAATAAGAATGACATGGCATGCTTAGGTGGAGCTCTTTATAATATTCTAATGCTGTTTTATTTAACTAAAATTCTAATTTTTAGATAATCCAAAACTCTATATATATGTAACTTTATCGCTATAGATTTTAGTTAATAAATTTTGTTGCAATACTATATTGTTTTAGTTTAGTTAAGTAAGGTTGAGGTTTTGAAAGATAATATATTTAATCCTGTAAATTGGACCTATAATCAAATGTTATAATCACATATAATACACTATACTTGATACTTATAGCCATTTTTATATTTATCTAAAAAAAGACTAAATAATGTCTTACCATGCATCTAATTTAATATATTTTCATGAGTTGTAAAACTATATTGTAAATAGATCCTATTTTGAAGCATATTTCAAGCACTCTCCAATGGTAAAAAAAATATAATGATTTGAATTAGGTAGCAAAAGTTAAAATTCAATTTACATAATAATAGTTTAGGTTGTTGATTCAAAACACAACTCTAATTTCCTCCTATCCAAAACTCTTTTATGTATTTAAATATATGTAGAATTCTAATTTTTTCAAATATTTAAAATAAAAACTAACGACATGGAAATCCTAAGTGACGCTCTCTATTTCATAAATTGTAGAACTATATTGTAAATGGATCTTATTTCAAATCATATTTCGAGCACTATCTAATGGTACAAAAATTATAATATTCTAAATTAGGTAGCAAAAGTTCTACACAATTTACATAATATAATAATTTATGTTGTTCATTCAAAACGAAACTCTAATTTATGCTTATCCAAGACTCCTTATATGTATTCAAATCTATGTAGAACTCTATTTTTAGAACAAAATAAAACTCTAAATTTGCACGTTGGCGATTTCTCATTATTCTCTCTTGAGCCATCAGATAACCGAGAATGTATTCTGTTTTTACTATCACATTGCATTCATCATTCATGTTACTTCATTTTTTTCTCCACGGCGTTCGAAGCAAGTGGATTCCACAATGTTTAGATATTACAGCAACTTGTGGGCCAAGTCACTGGAATCTATCATAGTAACAACATCGATGATTGCCATAATGATTCCTTCAGCATATATCATAATAAACGCATATTAATGGCCGCGATAGCTGAAGGTGTGCTAGAGAATCAGATCCTATTGAAACAAAAAAAAATTAGAAAATGCATGGTATAAGATTTGATCCCATGACTTTAAATTAGTATATCAATGTCTTAACCACTAAACCAAGTAATGTTTAGTGTTATAATTTCAAAGTAAGATATTAATAAATAAAAATTATAATTACTCGAGGAATAGTTCGTGCCTAAAAACTAGTTCTAAATGGAAATATGGAAGGAATTTGTTACAGGATTGTACGATTTCGGCTTTTTGCAACTCAATATATGAAATTTTTTAGAAAACATACTTCATCCGTTCTTTTTAAATTGTAACATCATCTCTTCACATTTTTTAAGAAAGCCATGTAAAAAGGAGAGAGATAGAGGTTGATAAAAATTAGGTCCCATGCGATAGGAGATAGATTGACTTTAATATTATTATAGTTGATTTTTACTTTTATAGTTGACTTTTGACTTATTTAGTTGGTTTGACATTGGTTTGACTTTTGGAGTTGACTTTTGGTTGACTAAGTTTTATCTTCAAAGTTATTTATTATTATTTCCGCTGCAAAATTATGAATAAGCCGATACGTTATCACACGGGCGATAATGCTTTAATAATTCTCTAAGTTTTATATTGAAAGGGTATTTTGGAAGATAGTGGATTGTCGGGGTGTTACAGCATGAGTCTTTATCATTCCTAAAAGTGTTATAAATGAGGTCATGAAAGTCTGTAGAGCCTATTTATGTAGTAGTCAGGCTTATACTCAAAAACCTGGTGCTGTAGCATGGGATGCATTGTGTTGGAGTAAATCTTGTGGTGGCTTAGGGTTCACGAGACTAGCATGGAACATAACTTGTATTGGCAACTATGTTTGGGTCATAGCTAGCAAGCAAGGTAACATGTGGATTAGGTGGGTGCATGTAGTATACATCAAGGATAACAAGTTGGTGGGAGTAACACGGGAGTCGGTTGATACTTGGAAGAGTGTTTGCAAAGTTAAAGAACAAACTGAAAAGACACTACACGGAAAGAGAATTTTGTGTTATTCTTGTGTACTCGATTTAGGAGATGTATGACAGGATTAGAGGAGAAAAAGAGAAAGTCTCATGGGCCACAACAATAGCATGGCTAGCCGTAGCGGGGTAAGCTACAAACAATAACCAAATTAGCTAGAATTGGCGTCGGCGGTTCGGATCTGTGGTAATGGAGTTGAAACCCATACTCACCTATTTTTTCAATGTAAGTTCAGTAAGGAATGCATGCAGGGCATTAAAACATGGCTGAATATACAATCCACAACAAATTCATTGCAAGGGCTCATCGGCCGAGAAATAGTGGTTACTCAAAATTCAGGAAGCAAGTTATGTATGCTGATATAGTAGCAAGTGATACATTATGTATGGCAGGGAAGAAACAAGTCATACTGGTCTCAATGTAGTCCTAGTATAGTTTGGAGTGTGATGCAGATTAAGTACCTTGTTAGAGCTAGAATTGGAGCATTGTTGCCTAAGAAAATAAGTAGGAAAGACTATAATTGGTTTGTGTAGTTGTAAACAGTTTGTGGTCGCTACTGTTAGTTGATTGTAATTGGGTGTTTTTCCTTGTTAAGGGTCCAACCTAATTGGTTCGCTAACTTGGTCCGACATAAGTGTACAATTTTGTTGAGCAATGAAAATTTACTTAATTAGCAAACAAAACAAAAGGAAAATAGAAAAAAGTGGCTTGGTTTTCACTTGTTAGTTGTCGGTTTTCAAAATCATCATGTTTCTAAAAGTTTGACTAATTTTTTCTAACCATTAATAAAAGAAGGCCGACCGACCGTAGATTAATTATATATTATACATAACACCACATAGGGCAAACATTAAAAAAGTACATCACTCGAGTTTATGATTATAAATCAAACTTGAGAGGCCACTTAAAGTATACTTGCGTGGCTTATTGAAAGCGTTTTAAAAGTCCTAGTGCACGCCATGCTTTATTCATTGCATTTTTGCTGACAGTTGGAGTACGTCGTATCTATTATAGCAGTCGTCTTCAAGAGCTCGACTTTTTAAATTCCTAAATTTGACATGAAACGAATAAAAGCATTAGCCAAGATTCAAGATATTTGTTGTAGGTAGGGAAATTTTAAAGTAGAAAATCAAATCTTACCTTCCTGATGAAAATTCCCAAAGACTCGAGAAATTCACCACTCCTTCCAAAAGTTCCGACTACAGGACCATCGGTTTTCGCAGGAGATTCAAAAGCTTGTCCATTTGGAAGACCTCCATATTTTCCATATCCAGCCGGGTTTAAATTAGTGTGTATCTTGAGTGTGCCTATAACGGGACCATCCTTATGGTACTCATAGTTTCCATACGTCCCCGTAATTCTTGTCACGTATTAGCCAGCTTTGAGAGTAACCTATACATATATACAAGAAAGCTATATTACTCCGACACCTTCATTTACCTCAAAAACAGGGTGTTGTGTCGTGTCGGGTTATGTCTGACGCGATGTTACTTCACTTAGCTTGGATAATTCATTTTAAACTAAAAAAATTGACTTTTTCTACAAAATAGCCGAGTTGGACGCTTATATACCATATTTGAATAGACACTTGATCCGTGTATGACTAACATAGCAAGAAAGTAAGATGGGGATAATATTATATATAGGAGCCGAATTCAAAATCAACCTAGCTAGTAGATTTTTTGGAATCATAAATATTTAGGAGTGTGATAACCTTTGATTCGCTTCCGCCATTGCCACCGAACTTCTCAGTGTAGGTACTTCCGTCTTTCTTCGTCACCACAAAACTGATTGCATCGACAATGTATCCGTGCCTTACCGAAAATGCTGAGATACGTTCACCTTCTGCAAGTTGGAAGCGATAGGTTTGTGGCAACTGAGAACCATAAGGTCCGTAAGGCTCGATCACTTGTGCCTGCGAAAACAAACAAAATAGAAAAAATGCATTACATATGCATAGAGAATGAGAGAGATTAGAAAAAAGAAGTGATGATATATTGCGCACCTTGACAACTTCTTGAGCCATTTCCTTAGTAAAGAAAGGTGCGAAAGATAAACAAGCTAAGTTTGTTTTACTAGTAAGAAATTCTATTGTGATCTGGGTGAATGATCGAGGAGGATATGTCTATTTATATACATCAGGAGGGTAGGGTTTCAGCGGAGTTTTGCATTTGGATCACTAATTAATTAAGAACATATTCTGATTCTCCATCATGTCTGCCACTTACTTATATAGAAGTACTACGTACTGAACTACACAGGATTTATGCATGTAGACAAAGAATACATTTGAGATTTATACAATAAAATCTTAATGCACTAATGCATATGTATCGCTAGCTACATTGCGGGTGAATTTACAATAATTCAATTCATTTGGATAATGCAGTGCGTCTTCAGTGTAACATGTTATACCATAATATTGTGTAATATATATAATGGCATAGACACCAACAAGGTCACATGGACTACACAAATAATGACACGAATCTCATGTCATTTGAGTTCTTTTTACAAAAGAAGGCTGTGATTTATGAGTTGTATACACCATATATATATATATATATATGCTATGCATTGCCTTGAAGCAACACTAAATTTCCAGTTGGCCACATTAAAAAAAAATACTAGTTAAACCCTAAAAATAAAAATAAAGAAAGAAAGAAATAAAACAGGTAAGTCGACTCAAGTTTTTACTTCATCATTAACGAAATATAGAATACATTTTCACGTGGTTAATAGAGCTTAACAGGTAAGTCGATTTAAGTTTTCACTCATCATTAAGGAAATAAAAAGAGAAATTCTTAGGTGTAAGCTGTTACAACATATAACAACCCGAAACTACTGCTTCTTTTGTATTAAAAGCTCAATGACATGAAATAAATAACAAAATGATATCAAAATCATGTCATTATCTATGTGGTACATGTCAGTTTTGTTGGATTATGTGTCATTATATATGTGTGAGGTTTTGTTATACCATAAGATATGGTGGAACATGTTACACCCAAAACGTACTCAATAGAAAATAAGTTTTCATATGGTTAATAGAGCTTAAAATAATAGTACCTATACATCACTAGTGTTTAATAAAATACCCAAATGATAAATAATTAAGGATGTCAATAATCCTTTGTGATACGTCGATCAAAATATACTCTCTCCTTGTCGTAAAAAACCTTTCATGTTACTGGTGATGTGTTATATTTGTGTATAGTTTCTAGGTGTATTTAGTTGTATTTTAGAGCTTATAAGATCTATATTGCATCATATTCTCAACTTATGCTATTCTATTCCTATTTGGTATTTTATTTATGAACTACAAGTAATGAGAACATTTAGGCCATGTTCTCCCCAACTTATTCGAGTTCGGTTCAATTCTGTTTAGTTTTCGGTTCGGTTCATTTCAATTCGGTTCGGTTCAGTTCATTTCGGTTCCTAAATTATAATCATTACTATTACTTAGTTATAATTTAATTCAATTCAGTTCAGTATACTTCAGTTCAATTTAGTTCAATTCAGTTCAGTTCAGTTTAGTTCAATTCAATTCAATTCGGTTAAGTTCGGTTCGGTTCGGTTCCGGTTTAGTTCAATTCGATTCAGTTTAGTTCAGTTCAATTCAATTCAGTTCAGTTCAGTTCCTAAATGATAATCATTACTATTAATTAGTTATAATTTAATTCAGTTCAGTTCAGTTTAGTTCAGCTTAGTTCATTTCAGTTCAGTTCAGTTGTTTTATGCCAAAGAGAACAGGCCCTAATGTGATTAGCTAAAACTTTCTCATATATTAGCATTTTTTAGTTTAAGTTTTATTCATCTTCTTTTTCTCTCTAGACTATGTTTCATGCTTAAATTTTCAACACTAATTTTTCTAGCTTGTTCTGAATTAATGGATTCCATTAGTTTAATTGATTGAGGTATATACGTATAAGTAAAAATTATAAAATAAATTGATAGGAATCCTCACATTGAGACGAATCTTACGAGATCCCACTTGACTATGTTTTTTCTTATCTGATGATACGAGATAGTTTAATAAAGTTGGTTGATGAATAGTGCCAAAAAACAAATGATGCAACTAAAAAAAACGGAGGTGTATTCCCATTTAAGAAGGAAGAGAACCTTCACACCAAAACACACAACACTCTTATATCTCATCCCCATCTAAGACAAATAGACAATAAGGCATAAGCCTAATTCCAATTCCCATATATCACGTTCTTGAATTCAACTCATTTTCATCATCCCTCGCCAACACTATAGTTTGTAGTTAATTGTAACATGCAGGTAATTTGCACGTTGGCGATCTCTCTTGAGCCATCAGATAACCGAGAATATATTCTATTTTTACCATCACATTTATCATTCATGTTACTTCATTTTTTTTTTCTCCACGGCTTTCGAAGCAAGCGGAATCCACAATGTTTGGATATTACAGCAACTTGTGGGCCAAGTCACTGGAATCTTTCATAATAACAACATCGACGATTGCCACAAAGATTCCTTTAGCATCATAATAAACACATATTAGTGGCCGCGATAGGTAAAGGTGTACTAGAGAATCAGATCCTATTGAAACGGATCTTAGGACATAATCTATATTAATATATTAAAAGACGTTCCTAAATAAGGAACTGTGTCACGTCGCGCTATCCCTTAAAGTGTATAATTCATGTACTGTACATACAATAAAAAAAAAATAGAAAATACATGGTAAAGATTTGATCCCATGACTTTAAGTTAGTATATTGATGTCTTAACCACTAAACCAAGTAATGTTTAGTGTTATAATTTCAAAGTAAGATATTAATAAATAAAAATTATAATTACTCGGGGAATAGTTCAGGCCTAAAAAAACTAGTTCTGAATGGAAATAAGGAAGGAATTTGTTACAAGATTGTGCGTTTTCGGCTTTTTGCAACTTACTATATAAAATTTTAAAAAAAAAACATACGTCATCCGATCCGTTCTTTTAAAATTGTAACATCACCTCTTGACACATTTTTGAAGAAAGCCATGTAAAAAGGAGAGAGATAGAGATTGATAAAAAGTAGGTCCCATGTGATGGGAGAGAGATGGAGAGAAGTATTACCGGATAAAGAAATGTTGCGATTAATATGAAACTTCCGAATGAGAAATATTGCAATTAAAAAAGAATAGAAGTTTTTTTTCCAAAAGTTGGTGACCGGTAACTAAGAATAAAAATCAAACTATCATTTTTAGTGCTCGTTTGGTATACATAGGAATTTAATTCCTGTAGGAAGTTTCATTTCCTAGGAAATTACTTCCCTTATGTAATTCCTAGGAAATGGCCTAACTTTGTTTGGTTGACATCAAGGAATTCGCAATTCATGTGGGAATTCTGATTGACCAAGGGGGGAGTGGGTAATTAAATTCCCACATTTTGTGGGAATTTCAATTTCCCAAGGAATTTCCATTGCACCCATTTTCTCAACTTCTTGTCAACCAAACAACTTCCCAAATGAGAAAATCATGGGAATTTTCATTGCCTACATAAATTCTTGTCAACCAAACGAGCACTTAGTCAATCATAGACCTCAGCCTGACCACCATACACTTGGAAACATCTCTATTGATATGAGAGCATATCATACTTCTATTCAGACCACAATTGTACTTGGTCCAAGGAGATTTAGACAAGTGTGGTACAATCTCTCGCCCTATAATTACTTTCTCAGTCTATATACTCTCTTCGTTTCTTATTAGTCTACGCTCTTTTCTTTTTGGGTTGTCTCTTATTAGTTTATCCACTTTTTTTCTATGTTTTTAGAATGATCACTATTTCATATGATTGAAATATTAGTTTTGATGAAATGTTTGTAAAGAGATCAGAAGCATTGTTAGAGCTAGGGTGTTTGCAGTATTACCTAAGAAAATAGCTAGGAAAGATTATGTGTGGTTCACTAATCTTAGTTTTTGAGATAAATCTTGGATGTATTAGCATGTAATTAGTCCTAGTTGGCTCATTTCTAGCCTAAAGGTTTAAAAGGGGGTTCAACCTAGTTGGTTTTCCTTCCTTTAGCCTAGCTTAGGTTGTAATTGAAGTTCCATGAATGAATTTTACTTAATTAGCAAAAAAAAAAAAATTAGTTTTGATGAAGATTGGTTAAAAGATGAAGTGGTAAGGAAAATCACTACTTGGCTAAAGATGGCAACAAAAATGCAATTGAAACTGAGATAATCAAAGCAGCAACCCTAGCAAATTCCCACAAGTTCATACTTCCTCCGTTCCAAATTAAACGCAACAGTTTCCGTTTTGGGAAGTTTCAAATTAAATGCAACAATTCCAAACTTTCTATTTTTAGTAAGTTTTTTAGGTGTGAATTTACAAAAATACCCTTACTAAAAAATTAAACCATACTTAATTTACCTAATGAAAACTAATAAAACCCTTATTAAGATCTTATCATACTAATTAAATAAATACAAATCCAAATCATCTTCCTCATTCTATCTCCTCAACTCTCACCCACCACCACTTTTCTCCATCATCATCATTTAAACCTCCATCATCACCCACCTTAAGATTATCTCTCCTCAAACCCACCCACCTCAAGTTTCTCCTCTACCGTCACCACCACCCCACCACCACCACCACCACCACCATCTTCATACCGCCACCATCCGATCTCCGGCCTCCAAGATTTCGGGCACCACCACCACCATCACAACCATCTTCACCTTCGATCTTCCACCTCCTCACCACTCTCAGAAATCAACCTCCTCACCACTCCACAAATTCACCTTCGATCTTCCACCTCCTCACCACCAACACCATCACAACCACTCTCAGAAATCAACCCACCACTCCACAAATCCAACCCACCAGTCACGATTTCCACTAACACCCACAACGATCGGGCCGCGATTTCCACCTTCGATCTTCTTTCGTTCTCTCTCCTCGTTCTCTCTCCTCGATTCTCTCTCTTCTCGGTGTTTTTAGGGTTTTTTTTTGATAGATTTCGGTGGTGTTAGTGGTGAAATTGGGGTTTGGTGGTGTTAGTGGTGAAATTGGTGGTGGATTTCGGTGGTATTAGTGGTGAAATTGGTGGTGGATTTCGGTGGTGTTGGTAGTGTTTTGATGGTGGTGGCGTTTTGGTAGTGTTGCAGGTGCCGTGGTGGTGGTGGTGGTAGTGTCTTGGTGGTGGTGGTTGTTTCGGTGGTGGTGGTGGTGGTAGTTTCGGTGGTGGTAGTGTCTTGGTGGTGGTGGTGGTTGTTTCGGTGGTGGTGGTGCCTTGGTGGATTAGGTTGTGGCAGTAGGTGGTGGTGGCATTTGGTGGTGGTGCTTAACTAAACTAATCACATACCCCTCTCTTTTTCTAATCACCCCTTAAGAAATTTCAACTAGGAGTCCGTGCCCTCTAAATTGTTGCGTTTAATTTGGAACGGAGGAAGTATCAGCCATGCCTGAAGGCTACAAGAAAATAGATTGTGGTATCCGATTTTTTACTGTCTTAATTAACGGTCTGAATCCCACGAAAGTCTCTCATTGGACTATGAGTTTTAGAAAACTTGGAAGTCGCCACCCTATTATTATCTGAATAAGGATACATTTATTTAATAAATCATTTTAAAATCAAATTCAAGAAAAATCATTTAAAACGATGATGACTTCATATGGATAAGGCTTTTTTGAAAATTGGTCTTTCATACCATGAGATAGGGTTCGGGGTTTAGGTTAAGAGGTGGGAACGTCTGGAACTCGTCTCCTCTTCCGTTCTAAAGAACGGGCTCTTACTAAATGAGTTATTTTCCATTTTAAAGTAATCATAGCTATTAAAAAGAAAGAAAATCACATAATTTGCACATATACACATTAACCATTTTTATTTAGGACCAACATATCATTTGTACATGGTAGGTTTGAGCACTGAAGTTGCACTACGTACCAATCATTGCTGGATTGGAATCCACTCATGGATCAAAATCGTCGTAGTTCAAGCTTATGTCTCACCCTAAATGGCCAATTCCACTGGGGGAAAAAAAGAGGAGAGAATAGATTATGAATAACTCTGCTTTAGAATTAAACAAATCTATTTAAAATGAGGTAATCACTCCAATTAGTGATTGAAATGAGATTATGATAATCACCTTAATTAGTGATTAAATATGAAGGATTTAGATAACCACCTTAGTGATTAATAAGGAAGGAAATAAGTAATCACCCTAATTAGTGATTATTCAAGGAAAGATAATCACCTTGATTAGTGATTAACAATGAAGGTTAGGAAATAATCACCCTAATTGATGATTATTAAGGATTAAGATAATCACTCTAATTACTGATTAAATATGATGAAAAATAAGCTAATCACCCTAATTGGTGGTTAACCAAGTTTTCAGATAATCACCCCAATTAGTGATTAAATGAGAAGAATCATCGCCCTAATTAACGATTAAGATAATCACTCTAATCAGTGATTAAATGAGATTGGAGATAATCACCCTAAATAGTGATTAAAGGATTTTTGAGTTAATCGCTCTAATTAGTGAGTAATCGAGGATTGAAATAACCACCTTAATAGTGATCACGTATGTATTTCGAGAGGTCTTAGAAGATTTGCTTCCTAATTGAAGGTTTTTTAGATACAATCTTAATTGAAGATTATTAAGTCATTTGGAGAGAAATAATCAATTTGAGATCGAATTTGGAGATTTGTGTTTGGCTAATTGAAATTTTGCCATTTAAAGTGAGACACGTGAAACGGCCTAAAATCAATTCGGAGATCATAATTACCAATCTAATTATGTCAAATTATATGATTAATCCATTTGAATATGGAGAACGCATTTTAAAATATAAGATGGATCATCATACAATCTAACTTAGTTAGATTTGCAATTTTTCCTCTTAATTGAGATTGGGTCATTTGATTCATATACTATGATATATTGACCCAACATGCAATATTTGTTGCATTGGTTGATCATTTTATTAACAAGAGTTGTAGAATTATTTATGAAAATTATGCATAAACATCTCCATGTTTTTTCTTATTAATTGAGTGATGCAATAACTATTTACAAAGAATCATTATTACAAAAAAATGTACAAAACCTATGATCTATACAAATTTTCAATCTTGATCTTCACCATGATGCTCCTTGATCTTCATCTCCTTGAATGGGCTTTGGAATTCATGTTTATTTGTGAACTTGTGAAAAATTAAAGGTTAATTAACCTTTTTGGTTTTGATTTTTTATGACAATTTTTATTGATTTTTATTTACATGATAAAATGATTCATTTTAAGATAAACTTAAGGAACTCATGATTTTTCATTCACATTTTCGTATGAAAAGAAAACATTTTTTTCTATGAAAGTTGAGTTAGTCACTTTATTTCATTTTTCAGTTTGCCTTTTTGTTCTTGTACTGACTTACAAAAATCATAACTTTATGTACAAAGTGTTAAACTGAGCATATGATACATTTATGGATAGATCAGTGCATTATTTATGTTGTATCAAAATTTCACAAGTTTTTAGTGACCACTTGAATTATGGTGAATTTTATACTCAAACTGGTCAAAACAGGACCTTTATTCAAATTGTACTTTGAGATCTAACTTATTGAACTTATTTTGAAGTGAAATTTGGTATGAACATTCTAGACACTTTGAAAGACTAGACTGGAAATTCTTACTTGAATTGGACATTTGTGAGACCATTTTGAAAAGCTACTGATGTTTTCTTCAAACTTGATGTTTTAAGTTTTGTCTAAATGACTTTATTTTAAAATTTATTGATAGAATAATTCTAGGTGGTACTGGACAAAATCAGTTTTGCACAACAAAGTTGTATGATTTTTAATTATTTACACAAAATTTGTTTTTTAGAAATTCCAAAGCTCAGTTTCCGGAAACATCTTACACTTCATAGGAAAAATATTAGATCCCACGAACTAATAAGTTAATGCAGAAGAAAAAATGAAATAAGATAGGAAAGTAAAACTGATTATAATTACAGCATCACATTTTCTTTTTATGGAGATGTTTAATGGGAAAGGTTTTAAACACTTTTAAAGAGGGTTTAAAGTATTTTAATATTGCTGGAAATTTATGGAGTATTGATTTGTGGTTATGTTGATTATTGTTAGGCGAAGAATTTTCTTTAAGCGACTTTTAAACTTGTTAAAGTGGCCTCGAACTTTGTCTACACAAGGTACATACATACCTATATGTGGGTTGGATTAGTATCATGTCCTAAGGATGGGATATATGTAGTATCATGTATAGGGAACTATTTATAGTTCATATGTGATTTATATTCAAATCGAATTTGCTTGTTTTATGCCTTTGTGTGAAGCATGTTGGTTATGATGATGATATTATGTTTGTATGGATGATTGATGCAAGCATATGGGATTGGGAACTTTATTTTATTAATTCACATGAGGGATTAATATTTATGCTGGTATTGGATCATGAATGGATCATGTATGTTGTTCCCTTTGGATTACTACCTCCATCCCAGAATAGTCTGAACACTTTCCTTTTATGTTTGTCCCAAATTAGCTTGAACACTTCCATTCTTAGTATGGTCCCACCATTAATATATTATAGTATTTCTTTTACACATCTTTGGCCCACACTCTACCTTTTATCAATAAAAAGTTACCCAACTTTCTCTCTCCTCTAATAAAAAATACCCCACCAACTCCTATCACATCTACTTTTTAAATAAAATAAGATTTCATAACCACACCATAGCTTATCACCTTAAACTTCGTGTCCCAACAAGTGTTCATATCTTTCTGGGACGGAGGGAGTATTTAATTACTTTATGAGGATCGAGGGCCTTATTTGGTAAGTTGGTTATTCACCTATGAAAGGTTGGTTGGTTGGTTGTTGACTTGGTCAACAAATAAATAAAGGTTATGGATCTAATATTGATAATTATTCATGGGTTGTTAAGTTGATGATCACCTTATCTAATCCTAAGATAAAAATGGAAGTTTATGTATCTTTGATGATTATATTGTTTGTCTTACTTTGTGATTTATAACAAGTAAATAATTTATTAATCACTTAAAGTGAAAAGTGAATAGCAATAGCTTTAGACTTGTGCAAGTCTGAAGTATTGGACACTTGGACTAGTATGAGTTGGAATACATGTTGGTAGCCCATGACTTTTCTTGGGATAAGTACTTACACAGCCACTTAGAAGACACCATAGGGTTCTCCTCCAATATCCCACAAGTTTTATGCTCACCCTTTAGTGTCTTAATTGCTCAAGATACATTGTCAGTCATAAATAAAGCATGTATCCTCCAAGAACAACCTTCCATAATGCAGCTAGATGTGAATCTCATCCTATCATCCTTTCCAATGCTCAATCCAACTCCTGTATGCAAACATCCCTAAGTACATATAGGAATTCCTCTTTGTTGGGGAAGATAAGCCAAGGGTGCAACTGGGTTGATCCAAAGGGGGCATCATTCTAAATTTTCCCATTTTTATACAGCTTGTCTATTGATGCACTCCCATCTAGGTGATCCTCAAATGTTTTGTCAGGTATATCTTCGTCCTCAGCAATACTGATTTCATCCTCCATGAAATCAATTTCAAAGATTTCATCCCCACTAGACTCTCCATCATCTATACACTCAAAATTCTTATCACTTTCATCATAACTATTTGGCTCTTTACTCTACTCAAGTTGGCTTTCATTCTGCTTCCCCCTCCCACTGCTATTCCTTTCATTGCAATTCTCCTTAGGCCTTGAGATCCCAAATTTAACTGCAGTGCTCTTTGGTATCCTTAAACCAATAGGCCTAGTCCTAGAAGGAACAATTTTCTTCACATGCTGATGGTGGTTGGGATGAATGGCCTTGTTGGCTTCCAGTTTAATTTGGTTGATTGAGGTGGTGGTGAGGATTGTTGTGTTGAGTCATGTGGTGGTGAGGAAGGTTGTGTTAAGTGAGGTGTGATGAGGGAGTGTGTGTTGATTGAGATGGTGGTGAGTGATGGTGTGTTGAGTTATGTGGTGGTGACTGGTGTGATGGAGTGTGAGGTTCTGGTGAGTAAGGTGGTGGATATACAGTTGGTGAAGTGGCTGCTGGAGGTGAGGGAGGTTGTTGGGATTGATGTGGTTGCGAGGTACTTTGTTGGTGTGGCTAGTGGAGGTGAGGGGTTAGGTGGTGTAGCATGTGGTGGTGAGGGTTGTGGAGAAGCAGGTGGTGGTGAAGGTTGATTGTGATGGTCTTGTGACTCTGGTGGGGGTTGTGAATCCCCTCGAAAGTCCTCAGCCACCTCTTGTGAGTTGTAAACCCTCGTGTACTCACACACAACCTCATGTTGCTCTCCATCCCTAACGGGGACCTCCATAGCCACTAGGAGCCTCCTTAACTCCACTTCTTCCCTTTCCTCCTCCTCATGTTTTCTCAATCTCTCTTCCTCTTCAGCCTGCCTCTTGAGTTCCTTCTCCCTCTCCTTCCTTAATCTCTCCTAAAAAAGCCTCCTATGTCCAAGAACCCCCCCTATCAGCTTGTTCCTTAAATGCTAGATATGATCTAAACACAACCCCAGGATTGTCTGTTTCCTCAACCCAAAATTCTATAGTATCACTACCTAGATAAAGTACCCACAACCTAATCAAGTCCAGGTCAGATTCAAGCTCTGTTTTTCTATTATCCCAGGCCCTCATAATAATAACCTAAATGCTTTGGGTATAGCAATAGCTTTAGACTTGTGCAAGTCTGAAGTATTGGACACTTGGACTAGTATGAGTTGGAATACATGGTGGTAGCCCATGGCTTTTCTTGGGACAGGATTGATCGTCGTGTCCTATTTTATTTAAAAGGTTCCTCGATATCGTAGGTCAGGAGAGTACGAAGTCACGCCCTTACTTCGTCTTCTAAATTGAAGACTGGTTTGGTTTGGACAACTTTTTCCATTGTCTATTCCATCTAAATTAATTAATTTATTAGTTGTGGAGTTTAGTTCAGAAAAGTAGTCTTCTATGCTATTATATTATTATTATTAATCTCTGCTTAATGCTTGTTAGTATCATGTTAGGTTTTATGTTTATTTACTATGTAGTACTCAGCCTTTCTGATTACGTGCTTTATATGTATATGTTGATCATGGCTATGCCTTATTGATCCTGTGATGACCCATTTGGTGAGCAGTCTCTCGGGATCAATAGAGCATCGTGGATTACTGGTTTGAAGATGATGCACATGGGTTCGGGATGTTGGAGAGCTTGTGTTGACTTTAATATTATTATAGTTGATTTTTACTTTTATAGTTGACTTTTGACTTATTTGGTTGGTTTGACTTTGGTTTGACTTTTGGAGTTGACTTTTGGTTGACTAAGTTTTATTTTCAAAGTTATTTATTATTATTTCCGCTGCAAAATTATGAATAAGCCGATACATTATCACACGGGCGTAATGCTTTAATAATTCTCTAAGTTTTATATTGAAAGGGTCTTTTGGAAGATAGAAGATTGTCGGGATGTTACAGCACGGGTTTTTATCATTCCTAAAAGTGTTATAAATGAGGTTATGAAAGTCTGTAGAGCCTATTTGTGGAGTAGTCAGGCTTATACTCAAAAATCGGGTGCTGTAGCATGGGATGCATTGTGTTGGAGTAAATCTTGTGGTGGCTTAGGGTTCAGAGATGTACTAGCATGGAACATAACTTGTATTGGCAACTATGTTTGGGCCATAGCTAGCAAAGGTAACATGTGGATTAGGTGGGTGCAGTATACATCAAGGATAACAGTTGGTGGGAGTACACTCCTAACACAGGAGTCAGTTGATACTGGAAGAGTGTTTGCAAAGTTAAAGAACAGCTGAAAAGAGACTACACTGAAAGAGAATTTTGTGTTATTCCTGTGTACTCGATTTAGGAGATCTATGACAAGATTAGAGGAGAAAAAAGAGAAAGTCTCATGGACCACAACAATATGGAATAAACTATCTATTCCTAAGCATAGGTTTATAGCATGGCTAGCTGTGCAGGAAAAGCTACAAACAATAGCCAAATTAGCTAGAATTGGCGTCGGCAGATTGAGATCTCGTGGTAATGGAGTTGAAACCCATACTCACCTATTTTTTCAATGTAAGTTCAGTAACGAATGCTTGCGGGGCATTAAAACGTGGCTAAATATACGATCCATAGCAAATTCATTGCAAGGGCTCATCAGGTGGCCGAGAAATAGTGGTTACTCAAAATTCAGGAAGCAAGTTATGTATGCTGGTATAGTAGCAGTGATATATTATGTATGGCAGGGAAGAAACAAGTCATACGGGTCTCAATGTAGTCCTAGTATAGTTTGGAGTGTGAAGCAGATTAAGTACCTTGTTAGAGCTAGAATTGGAGCATTGTTGCCTAAGAAAATAAGTAGGAAAAACTATAATTGGTTTGTGTAGTTGTAAACAGTTTGTGACTGCTACTGTTAGTTGCTTGTAATTGGGTGTTTTTCCTTGTTAAGGGTCCAACCTAGTTGGTTCATTAACTTGGTCTGACTTAAGTATACAATTTTGTTGAGCAATGAAAATTTACTTAATTAGCAAACAACAAAAAAAGTCCTGGTGCACATCATGGTTTATTCATTGCATTTTTGCTGACAGTTGGAGTACGTCATATCTATTATAGCAGCCGTCTTTAAGAGCTCGACTTTTTGAATTCCTAAATTTGACATGAAACGAATAAAAGCATTAGCCAAGATTCAAGATATTTGTTGTAGGTAGGGAAATTTTAAAAGTAGAAAATCAAATCTTACCTTCCTGATGAAAATTCCCAAAGACTCGAGAAATTCATCACTCCTTCCAAAAGTTCCGACTACAGGACCACCAGTTTCCGCAGGAGATTCAAAAGCTTGTCCATTTGGAAGACCTCCATATTTTCCATATCCAGCCGAGTTTAAATTAGCGTGTATCTTGAGTGTTGGAACTCAAGGTGACACTCAAGAAGGGGGGGTTGAATTGAGTGACTAAATTTAATCGCTTTTCGCAAAAACTCGGTTGTGGCACTGTGCCTGGCACTGTGCTATTCGCTCGTAATTGTCCGATTTGTATTTTTGCTCGAATGGAATTGCATCAAACAATAAAACAATGAAATCAAATAATAAGACACAGGAATTTAACGTGGTTCAATCTCATACGTCCTCACAAACTACTCTTTTATTATTTGAATTGTAAAATACCAAACCCTTGATACACTTCGATTCCCCCACTACTAACTCTAGTAGTGCTCCCCAACACTTAACCCTAAGTGTTGCTACTCTCTATAATATGAAAGATTACAAAAAGAATGATTCCTCAAAAGCGTGCTTCTTATTCAAGCAAATAGAGGATCGTTACAAACTTTGTTTAGAAACCTTAACTTACTAGAACTCTGTGCCGTACACTGTGCTCTGGGAGATCGTTTTCAGCTCTCAAAATATTTTTCTCTCCAAATCTGAAAACGTGTTTTGCTATAATGATTTCTATCCCTTATATAATTCCATTAACTGAATAAGAATCCTTGTCCAAGATGTATTATCTTTTTGAACAATTTTTATTCCTAAAATAAAGGGATATAATTTTTTTCCTACTCAAAAACAAATTTTATCTTTTGTAAAAAACTGATTTCCCTTACTCCTTGTAAGATAAGGATTACTCCATATCTTATCCCAATTTTATTCATATCGGTTTTTTATCCAAAATCTTTTCTTTAAAAATCAGTTTTTCTTTTCATAAACACTTTCCTTTTTTCCGAAAATCTTCAACTTACGTTTTCTTGATCTTTTTTCAAAAACAAAAAAAAACGTTTATCTTATTAAAACTGATTTTCGAAAATTAAAAACCTTTTCTTTTTAAATCTGATTTTCGAAAATAAAATCCTTTTCTTATTACAACTGTTTTTCGAAAACCTTGTTTTATCAAAACTTTCCCTTCTTTTTCTTTAAACCATATAAACATGAAATTAATATAATCTCCTATTTTCTTAACTCTAAGAAAATAGTTAATCATCCTAATTTCATATTTCTAATTTTAGCACAAAGTTCTAATATGTTAATTACATTGCATACACATGAATTCAATATAACTAAACCTAAGCTTCCTTGTCCTCAATCATCCAATCTTGATAGCTTGATCACTGTTGCAAATATTCATGTTATAGCATAGGGTGTTTATCATCATCAAAATATTCAAAGTTCAAAACACAACATTGAGTTTGCCCATAACGGGACCATCCTTATGGTACTCATAGTTTCCATACGTCCCCGTAATTCTTGTCCCGTATTCGCCAGCTTTGAGAGTAACCTATACATATATACAAGAAAGCTATATTACTCTGACACCTTCATTTACCTCAAAAACAGGGTGTCGTGTCGTGTCGGGTTATGTCCGACGCGATGTTATTTCACTTAGCTTGGACAATTCATTTTAAACTAAAAAAAATTGGCTTTTTCTACAAAATAGCCGAGTTGGACTCTTATATACCATATTTGAGTAGACACTTAATCCAAAATGATGATCTTCAAAACTTTGATAATTTTTTTCACATTTTAATTGAACTCTAAGACTTATCTAAAATAAGTGTCTTACTCTCCTTTTCTTTTCTTTTTCTTTTTTTTTTATGAAGGAAAAGCAGACCATACAATATTACTAGAGTCAATCAATAAGAGCTCAAAGATAATAAGTTAATTCGGACCTCATTTACTTTTTGATGCATCTTCTGGCACTGTGCCTTGCACAATGTGAATCAGTACCTTTCATTCTTTCACGTATTTGTGTTTCATTCCAACCTTTTCATGTTCCCCCTTAAATGATGCGTCTTTTTCTTCCATCATCTTATCAAGATGTTCTTGCCTCATAAATTATCATTAATCAAGATTAAAAGCACTTGTTGAACTTTGGATCAATGGGTGAGGAAAAGAAGGAATATAATAAGGAAATGAAGATGAGAAGAGACATATGAAAGAAAGAAATAATGAGGCACAAATGTCAAACTCATAAATAGAAAATCAGATTATTGCGATAAAGATCAAGCTTGCTATAGGAGAAAGAAGTTGCATTTCGTAGCTCAAAAAGTCGGCAACTTAAGATCATATAGCTCATTAGTTCGGCAACTTAGGATAATGACATTAGGACAGCATCATTAGACCATTACGAGTCCTTTTTATATCAAGTGGACCTTTACTCACAAAACGTCACCAAGACATGCATCAACACTCTAATCAATATATTTAAAGGAGGACAACAAGCATAATACTCAACTAATTTCCAGATTTTAATCCCAAAGCCACAAATTATCTTGTAAAATATTCATGCATGAAATTCAACAAAATTACCTTGATCACACAATTGGGATATGCTTAATAATTTGTTTTTTAAGCCACTTACCAACATCACATTCTCTATGGAGTGTGTTAGGGATTTGCCAACATTAGTCAATACCAAACATTTCTCCCTTTTTGTTGTCACCAAATGTACACACCCTCCATGGTGGGCTACTAGTGAGAGGAATTGAGATTTATCACTAGTCATATGTCTTGAGCAGCCGTTCTCGAGATACCATAGGCTGCATCCTCTCACATTTGCCTGCAAAAAGATCACTTGTTAGTTTTAGGAACCCAGATCTGCTTGGGTCCCTTTGTCTTTCGTTGAGCTTCTAAAAAATCTTTTCTAACCCAAATTTGATTTACGTTCTTTACATTTTTTGCAACACTCCTTTTCTTGAAATTACAGTTATCCATAAGGTGTCCATTTTTTCCATAAAAGTTGCAAATCAAATATTCAGGTAGATCAACATATTTTCTTTTACGAAAGTCTCTTTTGAAATTTAAGGCACTGTGTCGTACACTGTGTTGCTGACATGTATATCCCAAACCAGTTTTGTTTTGATTGTTAGTTGTACTAGACAGATAATCGAGAGCTTTTAGACCATACGACCATTTTTTTCATACATTTTTCGAGCAATAGTCAATTGTGATTCCATGAATTCAACAGAAGTATTTAGATCACAATTTCTTTTTCTCGAAATTTCTAATTCTCTCTTAACTTTATCAAGTTCTTCACTTATCTTAGCATCACTAGGCAAAGATTAGTGGAACAATTCTTGATTTCTGTCCCGAATTCTTTAGTTCAACTAACTCATGATTTAGCGATTCAATTTGCTTTTCAAGACTCAATTTTTCAGCTTCCAACACAGTGTATGGCACTGTGTCATTTACGATTTCGTTAGCAAGAGACTTTTCATATCTTAGAGCGTTTATCTCAGTATCTTTCTGTTCAATAATTTTCTATTGTTCATCAATCCTTTTCATCAGTATTTTATGTTCTTTTAAGAGATCTTTATATTCAAGTTCCAACACAATCTTTTGCTTAGTTAAAATTTTCACTTCTTTTTTCATGATTGAAAAATCATCATTCATTTCTTGACAATCATCAATGATATTTTCAAGCAAAGTAACAAGTTGGTTTTTTGATAGAAGATGTATTGAAGGTTTTCAAGAAAGAAGACTTACCTCACTGTCTTCAGTTTCATCTTGGGAGTTCCAACTTTTCGCCATTAGACACAAGTGAGAGTCGTCCTGGCACTGTGCCCTTCTCTGTGATGTTTGTATAGCATTCAGACATAATTTTTCTTCATGGCACTATGCCTCTGACTGTTCTTCATCAAAATCCGAATCATCCCAAACGGCAGCTATCATTGCTCTCTTGAATTCTTTCTTGGATGGCTCCCGTTTTTCCTTGGGCTTTTCATCATCCCATAGGGGACATTCTTTAATCCTGTGATTTAACTCTCCACACTTGAAACAACCCGAATTAGTAGCACTTTTCTTAAAGTTAGAGGTAGTGCTCTGACCTTTGAAATTTTCATCTTTTCTAGGATTGTTGTTTTTGTTCTTTTTGAGAAATTTTTTTAATCTCTTAGTAAGAAAATCAATAACATCATCACTATCACTATTTTCAATTTCCAATTCAGTTCTCAAGGCTATACCTTTACTTTTTGGTTCATTAGTTTTAGAATCTAAGACAAATTCATGAGTCACTAATGATCCAATAAGTTGTTCTAGTGAAAGTTTATTCAAATCTTTAGCTTCTTGAATAGCGGTTATTTTTGGGAGCCATCGATTTGTTAAACTTCTTAACACCTTTCTCACTAAATCTTCAGAAGTATATGTTTTGCCTAGAGAACGTAATTCATTAGTGATTAGTGTAAATCTAGTGAACATCTCTTTAATAGATTCGTCCTTATTCATAGTAAACAATTCATATTGTTGGACAAGCAAATCTATTCTAGATTGTTTTACCTCATTCGTACCTTCGTGGGCCAACTCCAACGTGTCCCATATTTCTTTTGCTGTAGTACAAGACGAGATCCTTGAGTATTCATCAAGTCCAATTCCATATTGGAGAATACTCATAGCTTTGAAGTTTTTTTCGGCTTTTGCATAGTCGACTGAATTGTAGTCGTCTTCATCTTTGTCGACCATATTTCCTTCAGCGTCTTTGATTTGGATAGGGATTGGTCCTTTTCAAATGACTTTCCAGCATTCATAATCAGATGCTTGGATGTAGATCCTCATCCTAGCCTTCCACCATCCATAGTCTTTTCCGTTAAAAATCGGGCACTTTGTGTGTCTATCTCGAGTGTCATCTTGCATGTTCATGACTTCTATTCTCTAGGGATGAGCCTTTCGAGAATAGCCTGCTCTGATACCACTTGATGGAACTCAAGGTGACACTCAAGAAGGGGGGGTTGAATTGAGTGACTAAATTTAATCGTTTTTCGCAAAAACTCTGTTATGGCACTGTGCCTGGCATTGTGCTACTCGCTCGTAATTCTCCGATTTGTATTTTTGCTCGAACGAAATTGTATCAAACAATAAAACAATGAAATCAAATAATAAGACACAGTAATTTAACGTGGTTCAATCTCACCTCTGAGATCTACGTCCACACAAACTACTCTTTTATTATTTGAATCGTAAAATACCAAACCCTTGATACAATTCGATTCCCCCACTACTAACTCTAGTAGTGCTCCCCAACACTTAACCCTAAGTGTTGCTACTCTCTATCATATGAAAGATTACAAAAAGAATGATTCCTTAAAAGCGTGCTTCTAATTCAAGCAAATAGAGGATCGTTACAAACTTTGTTTAGAGACCTTAACTTACTAGAACTCTGTGCCGTACACTGTGCTCTGGGAGATCGTTTTCAGCTCTTAAAATATTTTTCTCTCCAAATCTGAAAACGTGTTTTGCTATAATGATTTCTATCCCTTATATAATTCCATCAACTGAATAAGAATCCTTCTCCAAGATGTATTATCTTTTTGAACAATTTTTATTCCTAAAATAAAGGGATATAATTCATTTCCTACTCAAAAACCAATTTTATCTTTTATAAAAGACTGATTTCCTTTACTACTTGTAAGATAAGGATTACTCCATATATAATCCCAATTTTATTCATATCAGTTTTTTATCCAAAATCTTTTCTTTAAAAATCAATTTTTCTTTTCATAAACACTTTCCTTTTTTCCGAAAATCTTCAACTTACGTTTTCTTGATCTTTTTTCAAAAACAAAAAAAAAAACGTTTATCTTATTAAAACTGATTTTCGAAAATTAAAAACCTTTTCTTTTTAAATCTGATTTTCGAAAATAAAAATCCTTTTCTTATTACAACTGTTTTTCGAAAACCTTGTTTTATCAAAACTCTCCCTTCTTTTTCTTTAAACCATATAAACATGAAATTAATATAATCTCCTATTTTCTTAACTCTAAGAAAATAGTTAATCATCCTAATTTCATATTTCTAATTTTAGCACAAAGTTCTAATATGTTAATTACATTGCATACACATGAATTCAATATAACTAGACCTAAGCTTCCTTGTCTTCAATCATCCAATCTTGATAGCTTGATCACTGTTGCAAATATTCATGTTATAGCATAGGGTGTTTATCATCATCAAAATATTCAAAGTTCAAAACACAACATTGAGTTTTCCCATAACGGGACCATCCTTATGGTACTCATAGTTTCCATACATCCCCGTAATTCTTGTCACGTATTCGCCAGCTTTGAGAGTAACCTATACATATATACACGAAAGCTATATTACTCCGACACCTTCATTTACCTCAAAAATAGGGTGTCGTGTCGTGTCGGGTTATGTCCGACGCGATGTTACTTCACTTAGCTTGGATAATTCATTTTAAACTAAAAAAAATTGGCTTTTTTCTACAAAATAGCCGAGTTGGACGCTTATATACCGTATTTGAGTAGACACTTAATCCGTGTCTGAGTAACATAGCAAGAAAGTAAGATGGGGATAATATTATATATAGGAACCGAATTCAAAATCAACCTAGCTAGTAGATTTTTTGGAATCATAAATATTTAGGAGTGTGATAACCTTTGATTCGCTTCCGCCATTGCTACCGAACTTCTCAGTGTAGGTACTTCCGTCTTTCTTCGTCACCACGAAACTGATTGCATCGACAATGTATCCGTGCTTTACCGAAAATGCTGAGATACGCTCACCTTCTGCAAGTTGGAAGCGATAGGTTTGTGGCAACTGAGAACCATAAGGTCCGTATGGCTCGATCACTTGTGCTTGCGAAAATAAACAAAATAGAAAAAATGCATTACATATGCATAGAGAATGAGAGAGATTAGAAAAGAAAGTGATGATATATTGCGCACAACTTCTTGAGCCATTTCCTTAGTAAAGAAAGGTGCGAAAGATAAACAAGCTAAGTTTGTTTTACTAGTAAGAAATTCTATTGTGATCTGTGTGAATGATCGAGGAGGATATGTCTATTTATATACATCAGGAGGGTAGGGTTTCAGCGAAGTTTTGCATTTGGATAACTAATTAATTAAGAACATATTCTGATTATCCATATGTCTGCCACTTATTCCATTTCATAATTGCCATATAGAAGTACTACGTACTAAACTACTCGATTTATGCATGTAGACAAAAAGAATACATTTGAGATTTATACATCAAAATTCTAATGCACTAATGCATATGCATCGCTATATTGCGGGTCCATTTGGATAATGGAGTGCGTCTTGAATTTCGTATTGGTCACATTAAAAGGAAATACTAATTAGTGGACTTAAGTTTTCACTACATCATCAACGAAATATAAAATACGTTTTGACATGGTTAATAGAGCTTAACAGGTAAGTTGATTTAAGTTTTCACTCAGCGTTAACGAAATAAAAAAGAGAAATTCTTAGGTGTAACCGTTTCACCATATAACAACCCAAAACTACTGCTTCTTTTGTATTAAAAACTCAATGACATGAAATGAATGACAAAATGGTATCAAAATCTTGTCATTGTCTAAATGGTACATGTCATTTTTGTTGGAATATGTGTCATTATATATGTGTGAGGTTTGTTACATCATAAGATATGGTGGAACATGTTACACCCAAGACGCATTGAATAGAAAATAAGTTTTCATATGGTTAATAGAGCTTAATATAGTACCTATACGTCACTAGTGTTCAATAAAATACCCAAATTAAATAATAAATAAGGATGTCAAGAATCTTTTGCGAAATATCCATATGGATGACAATGGCTATTGGCTACGTAGATCAACATATACTATCTCCTTGTCGTAAAAAACCTTTCATGTTACTGGTGATGTGTTATATATTATATATGTGTATAGTTTTTAGGTGTATTTAGTTGTAATTTAGAGCTTATAATTAGATCTTTATTGCATCATATTCTTAGCTTATACTATTCTATTCCTATTTGGTATTTTTTTATGAATTACAGGTAATGGGAACATATTTATAGTGTGATTAGCTAAAACTTTCTCGTATATTAGCATTTTTTAGTTTAAGTTTTATTCATCTTCTTTTTCTCTCTAGACTATGTTTCATTCTTAAATTTTAAACCCTAGTTTTTCTTGTTCTTCATTAATTAATGGATTCCATTAGTTTAATTGATTGAGGTATATATCATTAATCTTTCTCTTTTGTTTCTTTATTGTTTTCATTTATGTTTTCCTTTTTAGATTTAGTTTCTATTTTTTATTTTAAGAATGAGTACTTTTATTTATATGGCTTAGTATTCCATGTTTATGCTATGAGTATTAATTTATTTTATTAACAATTTGATTAGTCATTGATGTTTCTAATGAATAAGGTTCTTTTATATTGTTAATATTTGTAATCTAATCAATTGTTTGATTATATGTTGCTAATAACAAGTGATAGATCGAGTGACAGTATTCCTTAGAGGTTATTGGAGTGAATATGAGTGCAAGAGCATCATCAGGAAGTTCGAGAGTGTTATTGCTCAATAGACGCTAAGCCGTACTTTAGATATGTAACTAATTGAAGCGTTGATGTTATCTTTATAGATTATGAAGTTTAAGCATAGTGAACCATTTCCCTAGCTAGACCTTTTATTTTGATTTTCGTATTTTATTATTTCAAACCTTCAACCTCAAATTTATGACCTGTCTAGTTTCAGCATACTTTAAAAGGTAGAATAAATTGATCATCTCTTTGTGGACTCACCCCTACTTACACTATACACATATTGGGAGGTTTCATTAATCGTTACGAGTTTACAACTTTATTTTTGACAGGTTCTGTAAGTAGTGTGTATTGTCCTGGTGCGATGCAACAAGCATGTGTGTGTGTGTGTGTGTGTGTTTATATATATGCCGTGAGAAGGAAACCAAGAATAAATTCCTCCAATTCAAGCACCAGTTTCCTCATTAATTTGTTTTAGAAGGAAGATATACATTTACGATTTATGAATTGTTGGGAATTGGCGTGTTGCAAAGAGTATTTTCTAATAAATACTTCCTCTGTTTTTTTAGTTGCACTATTTGCTTTTTCACACTTGTCGAGACGTTTCTTTGAACATTAATATCTCTAATTGTGTATAAGTAAAAATTATAAAAGATATTGATAGGAATCCTCGCATTGAGAAGAATCTAACGAGACACCACTTGACTATATATGTTTATTCTTATCTGATGATGCGAGATAGTTTAACAAAGTTGGTTGACGAATAGTGTCAAAAAGCAAATGATGCAACTAAAAAAAGAGATGTATTCCCATTTAAGAAGAAAGGGAACCTTCGTACCAAAATACACAACACTCTTATATCTCATTCTTGTAGGAATATATAGATGCATATAGCGGAATTTCAGGAAACAATTTCCTAACATCTATCATAGGATCGCAAACATAATCAAACATATGAATCATTCAATAGGGATTAAATATCAAACCTTTGTAGCGTGATTTCCCTGTTGTATGCAAGCTTTGAAGATCCGAGAGCCCCAAGTGTTGCTCCTCTAATCAGTCCACAAGCACGAGTTGAACACCAACATTTGCTAGAACGAAAGAGAAGAAATCTCTTGCTTTTAGGTGGTATAGGCGCCGGTTAAGGAGAATAGATTTTGGGTTTCAATTCTCTCTCTCTTGTGAAAAGAAACTGATTAATGAATTGATCACCTATACCCTAATATTATATCCTATATATAATACAAGAGTCATAGGTTAGTTAAGAGAACTAATTCTCCTCCTATTCCCCTTTGGACCGGCCCAATCCTAATCCTAAATGGATTTGGATTGCTTTGTCCAACTTGTGCTACAATGTGTGACCTCATAGGATTAATCTATTTTAGTTATAGGCCCAATCAATATTGTCCTATTAATCATATTTATTCTCTAGCAAGTAAATAGGATTACTAAAATAATTAACTTTATTATCTTCATAATACAATTCCTATTTATATTTAGTAATTGTCGGGATGTCTAAGGACATACTCCTTCAATCTCCCACTTGTCCGAAGACAAGAGCGCAATGTTAAATTCCTTAAGTCACTTAATGTCAAATTTGATAACACAATGTTATTCTCAAATTTTGTTCCTTGATCGCTGAGTTCGAACTGATCAAATAAGGATTAACTCTTTAATCCTATTCCGCATGGCCATGCAATTTTCCAGTTCTCGCTCATCAAGAGGCCCAGACACCATTCCTATTTAATAGGAGGACTTATCCACTCTTGTATGACCATAACTCCCACTTAATTCTTAGCCCACCTGATCACTGCCTTTATAACCTCCTTTTACGGCGCGACGTTTAACAGTGTCAAAGTTAAACTAATTATATTGTGGTTATTAAGACATACTCATGTCTAAGGAATCCACTAAATATAGTAGTTTGATTCTACTTTTAGAATCTAATTAGGCCAAGTCTCAATGTATCAACTATACATCCATATAATCAATTAGACATCTCTATGTCTCCATAGCCCATGAAATTGCGCTATCAATTAATTATATACTAGTCTTTTAAATAAATCACTTATGTCCAATTGAGTGATTTAGACTAGGGACTTTAAATAAATTGTGATTTCAGTTCACTTTATAGGGTTCCATTATCAAAACGTTTTCGATAATCCTATTTGAAAACACAAATTATTTGGACATTTTATTTAATACTAAACCAAACAATTAAATAAGAACGGAATTTTATTGATAAACATTTCAAAGCATAATAAATGTCTTTACAATTGTAAACATGAAGTAAACAACCTAAAGCCATTCTCCCATATGCTTAAGCCCCATAGACCTAGTATGACACTCATGCTTAGGTTGAGCAAGCGGTTTAGTCAGAGGATCTGCAATATTATCCTCAGTATGAACCTTGCTTACTTTCACATCCTCTCTTCCAACGATCTCTCGAATGAGATGGAATTTCCTGAGCACATGTTTAGACCTTTGATGCGATCTGGGTTCCTTAGACTGAGCAATGGCACCATTGTTGTCACAATACAACTCAATGCCATTCTCAATGCTAGGAACTACACCAAGCTCACCAATGAATTTTTTGATCCAAACAGCTTCCTTTGCTACATCAGCTGCTGCAATATACTCAGCCTCTGTTGTAGGATCCGCGATGGTACTCTGCTTAGAGCTCTTCCAGCTCACAGCTCCTCCATTGAGACGAAATATGAAACCAGATTGAGATCGAAAATCATCTTTGTCACTTTGGAAGCTTGCATCGGTGTATCCAGTAACAACCAACTCATTATCTCCACCATAAACCAAAAAATTATCCTTAGTCCTTCGCAAGTACTTAAGGATGTTTTTGGCTGCAATCCGATGGCGCATCTCCTGGATTTGATCGGTATCTCGCTGCATATACTCAAAGCATATGCAACATCCGGTCGAGTGCATATCATGGCATACATAATGGATCCTACTATGAAGCATAGGGAACATTACTCATACGCTTGACCTCATCGGGACTCGAAGAACATTGAGTCTTGCCAAGTGTTATGCCATGTTGCATGGGAATAAAACCTCTCTTGGAGTTTTCCAGCTTGAACCTTGCAAGAACCTTATCAATATAAGTCTCTTGACTAAGTCCAATCAGCCTTTTCGACCTATCTCTATAGATCTTTATTCCCAATATGTACTCAGCCTCTCCTAGGTCTTTCATAGAGAAACAATTTTTAAGCCATTCCTTGACTGACTCAAGCATGGTCTTATCATTTCCTATGAGAAGTATGTCATCCACATACAAGACCAAAAAAGTAATACTACTCCCACTTAACTTCTTGTATACACAAGATTCCTCTCCATTTCGAGAAAGCCAAATTTCTTGATCGCCTCATCAAATCCGAGGTTCCAACTCCTTGATGCTTGCTTTAGTCCATAAATGGACTTCTTAAGGTTGCATACCCTCCCTGGATTTTCTAGATCTTCAAAACCTTGAGGTTGTGTCATGTACACATCCTCTTTCAAACCCATTCAAGAAAGCGGTCTTGACATTCATCTGCCATATTTCATAGTCATGAAAGGCAGCAATCGCTAGGATTATCCTAATGGACTTCAGCATGGCTACTGGTGAGAAGGTTTCATCATAGTCAATACCATGAATTTGTTTGAAACCTTTCGCCACCAACCTTGCTTTGAAAACACTAATGTTTCCATCCTTGTCTGTTTTCAACTTGAAAATCCATTTGCATCCAATGGGTTTTACCCCATCAGGCAAATCAACCAAGTCCCATACTTGATTTTCAGACATGGAATCCATTTCAGATTTCATGGCCTCAAGCCATCTTTCGGAGTCTTGACTATCCAAAGCATCTTTGTAGCTAGTAGGCTCTTCTGATTCTAAAATCGTTATTTCAGAACTTTCAGTCAAATGGAAATCAATATATCTCTTTGACGGAATGATGGTCCTACTAGACCTACGTTGGGGAACAACAGAAGAAGTTTCTACCTCACTAGGTTGAGTGACTTCGCATGGAGTATCTCCAAGTGAGACGGTAGGATGTACGTGAATTGAATGCACCACCTCCTGAGCATTTTCATGCCGGCCGCCTCTGATGAGATGTTAACCTCATCCATTTGTTGCTCATCTCGAACTTCTTCGAGATATACATTTCTCCTACTTGTTTTTCTGGAAATAAACTCCTTTTTCCGGAAAAGACAAGACACCATTACGAGCAACAAACACTTTGTTTTCGCTTTGGTTGTAGAAGTAGTATCCCTTAGTCTCTTTTGGGTAACCCACAAAAGACATTTATCGGATTTGGGTGAAAGCTTATCGAAAGTAAACGTTTTACATAAGCTTCACAACCCCATATCCTTAGAAAAGACAATTTTGGAACGTTTCCTGTCCACATTTCATATGGTGTCTTTTCCACTACTTTGGATGGTGCTCTGTTAAGTGTGAATGCTGCTGTTTCAAGCGCAAATCCCCATAATGAAATAGGAAGATCAGCAAGACTCATCATGGATCGAACCATATCAAGTAGAATTCGATTCCTTCTTTCAGAAACGACATTTAACTGTGGTGTTCCTGGCGGAGTCCATTGTGAAAGTATTCCACAATCCTTCAAATGATCACCAAATTCTTGAGATAAATATTCACCACCACGATCGGATCGTAATGCCTTAATTTTCTTCCCAAGTTGGTTTTGTACTTCATTCTGGAATTCCTTAAATTTTTAAAGGATTCCGACTTATGCCGCATGAGGTAAACATATCCAAATCTGCTCACATCATCGGTAAAAGTAATGAAGTAACTATACCCTCCCCTAGCCAACGTACTCATAGGTCCACACACATTCGTATGTATGAGGGCTAAAAGGTCATTGGCCCTTTCACTTGAACCTGTGAAAGGAGACTTTGTCATTTTCCCCATCAAGCAAAACTCACAAGTATCAAATGATTCGAAATCAAATGATTTGAGAATTCCATCTTTATGGAGTTTCTCAATGCGCTTTGAGCTTATGTGGCCTAATCGACAATGCCATAGGTATGTAGGGTTTGAATCATTTGCTTTATGTTTCTTGCTGTCTATGTTATAGATGTGGGTTTCTAAGTCTAGCACATATAAACCATTTGATAACTTAGCGGAGACATAGAACATATCATTCAAATACACGTAACAACAATTGTTCTTTATTGTAAATGAATAACCTTCGGAATCCAAAACAGGAATCGAAATAATGTTCTTTGTGATAGCAAGAACATAATAACAATTATTAAGTTCTAAAACGATCCCGAAGGTAAAAGTAGACTATATACTCCCACTGCCAATGTAGCAACTCGTGCTCCATTGCCAACGCGGAGATCTACTTCTCCCTTTCCCAATGTTCTACTTCTTTTGAGGCCTTGCATATTACAATAATGTCAAACCACAAGCGGTATCAAATACCCAAGAAGCAGAAGTTGCTAAGTTAACTTCTACAACATACATATCTGAACTAGAAACTCCTTTCTTTTGATCCTTCAGATACTTGGGGCAACTACTTTTCCAATGACCAACCTTGTTACAGATGTAACAATAGTGCTCATCAGCATCTTTTGGTTTTGGTGTAACGATTCCCATATCCCTTTCAATTGCAATGAAACGTTCAGCATTCAATTTGTCCTTAGAAAGGACGGAGCGCAAATTACAAGTAGAATTGTTGGTGTTGATATTGTTGTTACTAGACATAATTACTACAACAAATAATAAAGCAAGATTCAATCAATGTTTATCAAGAAAGCAATAATTAAACAAATTTTAATTACTACTACCCTTTATTCAAAATGAAAGTCCCCTATTGAATAAAGAAATAACCAAGATCCCCTCCCACTACAATCAAACGGACTTTGGCCCTGCCTTCAATTTATAGTAGTTGAGGTAAGTAAACACTTTACTAATTATAACTAATTATAATTCTTGGTAGACAGGTTAACAACTCCTTGTTTACTCCTATCTCTTAGCTTCAAAACCCAAAACTTTGTCTTTTGATGATTTTGTTGAGTTAAACCAAACATTAACATGTAAGTTTCAAAAACCTACCCTACTATCCCCGGAACTATGAGCAACACCCTGCTTTGGCAGAACCTATTACTCATGATCTAAGGCTTTATAGGTGTTGTTTGGAAAAGCAATTGAACTCAATATTACTTTTGGGGACCTAAGTTTACTAATATGGTCAATTAATAGTGAACACATGAATCAATTAACCACAAACAAACTTAGAAGCAAGCATTTAAACAAGATAAATGCAAGATAATTACTGTAAGCAATAACTAAAATGATCTAATATGGCCCCTATGCTTAGGAAAATAACTAATCTTCATGAATCCTCCCTTGAATCTCCATGGACCACCATCCTTGAAACTCCTTGGATACTCATGCTTGATTACATAATTTGAATTAAATAAATAACGAAAATTTAAAGTTACAAAAATACAAATGATTCGCAGATCGTATTTAATTTACATTCAAATATAACGATTCGCATATCGTATTTACTATCCTAATTTGGGCCATACTAGTCATAACATGCAAAAAATATAATATCATACATATTATATTAAACATCCACGCATTTATAATATCATAATAAAATAAACACAAACTATTTACTTATTAACAATTAATAAGCAAATAAAACTTTCCATAATAATTATAAAACTTAACAAATTTAAGCTAGGAATTATTTAGGAAACTATATTATTTTAATTCAATTACTTATTCATGTATGGCATTAATCAATATTAATAATTTAATTTGCATTATTGGAAAGATTGTGATATATGCCCAAGATTGAAAATCAGATTTTACAAAGAATATATATATATATATATATATATATATATATATATATATATATATATATATATATATATATAAATTTTTTTTTAGAGAATTGTTGACCGTTGACCAGCAGCACAAGGCTGCCAGTCAACAGCCAACCACGCACCTCACCTTGCTGGAGATTTCAAAACCAGCCTTCACCAAGAAAACGTAGCTGCACACACTCGACAACTCACGACCTCCAGCCATCAAAGCATCAAGTGTGCCGCCAACCCCACGCTGAGGCGCCTTCACCGGACCTCGTCGGTCAGTCCCAGCCGCGAGTCGACGCCATCAGCAAGGCCGAACAGCCCCGCTAGCAACTCGCGAGGAAGGTTCAGCTGCGCACGTCGCACGCGCCGTGCCGACCCTGCCCTACCAGCACCACCCTTTACGCCATTTTCCAGTACCTTTGCCAGCCACCGTGGCCCCACCGATAGTGGTGGGGCCACCCAGCCATGGTTGGCTTTCCTCTTTAATTTATGTAACAATTTACATAAAATTAAACTAATCTTTATTCAACAATTGTTTAAAGATTAAGGATTTAATTAGGGTTTTAATCATCCGAAAATTATGGCAAAAATTTTGAATTCATCAACAAATCATAAACAAATAATCTCTGTTAAACATTAAATCTAACAAGAATTTAAAATTAGGGTAAAAACTCCAATTATATCCAAAAATTCAGAAAATTAACAATTAAATTTCAAAAAATTCGAAAATAACTTTTGGGGTGATCTACTGAATTATCTTAACAAATAAAATCAAATAGTTTAACTGTTATCCTTAAATTCTATGAATAATCAAATTAAACATAAAATTTAACCAAAATTCATAAATAATATGATAAAATTCAAAAATTAGTGGGAAAAATAATCAAATTATTTTCAGCCATCATATTATTCTAGATCTATGTGGGTGATGAACATTAGATTTATTTAACAAATTAAAAATCAAATCTTTAATTGTTAACAAATTATTTCAATGATTAATCGAATTAAACATAAATAATTTTAAATCTAACAAAAATATTTATAAAAATCCGAAAATTTTAGAGTGAATTAAACAATTTATTTCGTCCCTCATATTAAAAATTCGGACCTTAATAAAAATATTTGAGCATAAATCACAATTAAATCAATTATTTACAATTTCCAATCAATTAATATAAAATATCAATTATGCAAATTCAAGCCATAAATAAATCCTCCCTTAATTGAACAAAAATAATAATTTTGCATACAGTTATATGATCATATGACTATTATGAATTAGGCAAAACTGATACCACTGTAGGAATATATAGATGCATATAGCGGAATTTCAGGAAACAATTTCCTAACATCTATCATAGGATCGCAAACATAATCAAACATATGAATCATTCAATAGGGATTAAATATCAAACCTTTGTAGCGTGATTTCCCTGTTGTATGCAAGCTTTGAAGATCCGAGAGCCCCAAGTGTTGCTCCTCTAATCAGTCCACGAGCACCAGTTGAACACCAACGTTTGCTAGAACGGAAGAGAAGAAATCTCTTGCTTTAAGGTGGTATAGGCGCCGGTTAGGGAGAATAGATTTTGGGTTTCAATTCTCTCTCTCTTGTGAAAAGAAACTGATTAATGAATTGATCACCTAAACCCTAATATTATATCATATATATAATACAAGAGTCATAGGTTAGTTAGGAGAACTAATTCTCCTCCTATTCCCCTTTGGACCGGCCCAATCCTAATCCTAAATGGATTTGAATTGCTTTGTCCAACTTGTGCTACAATGTGTGACCTCATAGGATTAATCTATTTTAGTTATAGGCCCAATCAATATTGTCCTATTAATCATATTTATTTTCTAGCAAGTAAATACGATTACTAAAATAATTAACTTTATTATCTTCATAATATAATCCTATTTATATTTAGTAATTGCCGGGATGTCTAATGACATACTCCTCAATCCTCATCTAAGACAATAAGGCATAAGCCTAATCCCATATATCAAGCTCTTGAATTCAACTCATTTTCATCATTCCTCGCCACCACTATAGTTTATAGTTGATCGTAACATGCAGGAAATTTGTACGTTGGCGATTTCTCATTATTCTCTCTTGAGCCATCAGATAACCGAGAATGTATTCTGTTTTTACCATCACATTGCATTCGTCATTCATGTTACTTCCTTTTTTTCTCCACGGCGTTCGAAGCAAGTGGATTCCACAATGTCAAGTCACTGGAATCTATCATAGTAACAACATCGACGATTGCCACAAAGATTCCTTTAGCATATATCATAATAAACGCATGTTAGTGGCCGCGATAGGTGAAGGTGTAGTCCCTATGTGTTTTTTTATCTTTCTCATTTGGAATCTTGGCAATATTCATACTTAGAAAGAATCTTCTTAATTTTTTTCTTCAATTTATAAGAAAAAACATAGTCATGTGGGATCTTGTTTGATTCGTCTCAATTAGTACATTATTAATATCCAATCGTTCTAATTTTTACTAATATATAATGAAAGATATTTAAGTTCAAAGAGGTGCATTGGGAGACGTGCACAGGAAAGTGAGAATAATAAAAAAACAGAGGGAGTACTAGAGAATCATATCCTAGTGAAACAAAAAAAAATTATAAAATGCATGGTATAAGATTTGATCACATGACTTCAAGTTAGTATATTAATGTTTTAACCAATAAACCAAATAATATTTTGTGTTATAATTTCAAAGTAAGATATTAATAAATAAAAATTATAATTACTCGGGGCATAATGCGGGCCTAAAATCTAGTTCTAAATGGAAATAAGGAAGGAATTTGTTACAAGATTATGCGATTTCGGCTTTTTGCAACTCAATATATGAAATTTTTAAGAAAACATACTACATCCGTTCTTTTTAAATTGTAACATCATCTCTTGACACATTTTTTAAGAAAGCCATGTAAAAGGAGAGAGATAGAGGTTGATAAAAAGTAGGTCCCATGCGATAGGAGAGAGATTGAAAGAAGTTATTACCAAATAAAGATATATTGCGATTAATATAAAACTTCCAAATGGGAAATGTTGCAATAAAGAAGAATAGAATTATTTTTTTCTCAAAAGTTGGTAACCGATAACTAAGAATATAATAAAAACCAAACTCTCATTTTTAGTCGATCACAGACCTCAGCCTGACCAACATACACTTGGAAACATCTCTGGAGATATGAAAGCATATCATACTTCTATTCAGACCACAATTGTACTTGGTCCAAGGAGATTTAGACAAGTGTGGTACTTTCCTAGTCTCTCGTCCTGTAATTACTTTCTCAGTTCATATACTCTCTTCGTCTCTTAGTATTAGTTTACGCTCTTTTCTTTTTGGGTTGTCTCTTATTAGTTTATCCAGTTTTTTTCTCTGTTTTTAGAATGATCACTATTTCATATGATTGAAATATTAGTTTTGATGAAGATAGGTTAAAAGATGAAGTGGTAAAGAAAATCACTACTTGGCTAAAGATGGAAGCAAAAATGCAATCGAAAGTAAAATAATCAAAGCAGCAACCCTAGCAAATTCCCACAAGTTCATATCTCTATTACATAAGGGAAGGGGGGAGCAACGGTGTCCTCTTTTGAACTGACTATTTTGCCCCCCTTCCCTTTCTAAATTACAAAAGGAATCTCAATACCAAAATGGGGGTCAAACAAAGCCACCGGAAATTAATTTTCAACAATCACTCAGAAATCAATTATATGTGGAAACTTTACAAATCACTCATAGAATTGAGAAAATCACGTTGTAAAAATCACGCAAATCACGCAAATGATCAGGAAACTTTACAAAAACTAAAAACTAATTTACAAATTAAAACTAATATACTAGGACGTCAGTACATACAAAAACATTCACAAAACTCACTTATAAATCATTGTTCTCAATAACCATTTACAATTACATACTCACAAAAATTACCTATAAACACAAATCTGAGAAATACATAAGATTTTGACAGTGATATCACACATTCGTCGATCGGCGATTTGCGAACTTTCAAACAGGTACATAATTCTTTTAATCTTTAAAGTTATTTCACATTAGTCGACTGTTATGTAGTTGAAAAAATGGAGATAATAGCAATTAGTTGAAAAGGGCTTTTATATAATTAGACTTAAATTTGATTCATTTTTATATAAAATCAGAAAACAAGATGTGTATAAAATTTGATTCCTTCATGACACTGATGAAAAAGTTGCAAATTTAGTTCTTTTTTAAAAAAATTCCAATATAAAATTTTTGCCCAAAACTTTTGCAAAATATCCATGTTCATAAATAAATTTTGAAAAACAAAACAATATCAAACCTTTTTGCAAACAGCTTTTGCAAAAATCCATTTTCAGAAAAAAAATTTACATTAATTTGCGAAAACCATTTAATGTGAAATCAGATTGTGTATGAAAAATTTAAAATTTCATTTCAAATATAATTGAAACTCAAAGTGTTAAAATTTAGAAAAGGAGAAAAATTAAAAATGATCATTTCATGCGAAATCAGATTGTGTATGAAAAACTTAAAATTTCATTTCAAATATAATTGAAACTCAAAGTGTTAAAATTTAGAAAATGAGAAAAATTAAAATGACCATTTCATGCAAAATCAGATTGTGTATGAAAAATTTAAAATTTCATTTCAAATATAATTGAAACTCAAAGTGTGAACATTTAGAAAAGGAGAAAAATTAAAATGATGAAAATTTTTAAATATCAATTTGTGAAATCAGAATTTAGAAGTTAGACAAGGAAAAAAAACTGAAATTGTATTATACTTTTCGGTTACAATTTTAGGATCATAGAGAAATTACTGAAATCCATGATTTAAGAAATTACCTTTCTTTGTTACAAAATCAACCCAATTAGATCTATTGCTGCTTAAGACTTGAATTGAAATGCTTGATTTTTTGATGTTGTTCTTTGACGTTGACTTGAAAATCTACTGTTGCATGTATTTCTTTGATGTTGTTCGCAAATTAGATTTACTGCTTAAAACTTGAAACGTCTGATTTTGCTATTGTATATTGCATACTTGGATGAACTGGGTTCCTTCAAATATGAATTAGGTTCCTTCAAAATATAGGTTGTAGATTTGTAGTGAGAGGAGAGAGAGAATGAATAGTTAGAAAAGTACTGAAATTGTACACCGAGAGGAGAGAGAGAATGAATAGTTGGAGAAATGTTTTTTTGTTGGTCTGATGGGTCTTCACTCTTCACCGATTTAAGTGGCAAATAAGTATATGGACCACTAACAAACCACTTTTCACCAATTATGTAAAAAAAGTATATTGCAAGTTAAATTATAATATAATATTTATATGAAAAGAACACTACATAATTAATTAGTAAAGGAACATATTACTCCCTTAAGAAAAAGGATAATATGTGAAAACAAAATTTTTGTGTACTATTTTTTTTGTGGGAAACAATCTTTTATAATTTTTCTCACAACTTAAAACTTTACAACATTTTGTATTTTTCTGCGAGAAATCAAAAACTATTATAAATTACAAAAATGAACAAAACCAAAAAAAAAGAACATGACGATATTTAGTAAAGACCATCATACTGATTATAAAAGAGCATGTGCATATAAGACTTGAGAAACAAAAAACTATTCAAAATCACAAAAATGAATAACAATATAAAAAGAACATGGAAGAATCTTATTCACAAAATGGAGGTGAACTTAAATACTAACTTGCATTTTCAGTTTGTTTACTACTTAGTATTAGGCCTAAAAATATCATCGCACGCATCGCGTGCACAAAAGGCTAGTTAGCCATGCCTGAAGGCTACAAGAAGATAGAATATAGAAAGGGATTTTTATATTGCCTGCATTAAATTATTGAAGATCTTAAATGCCTTAAATAGGCACGCAAGAAACTAACTGAAGCAAACACAACACAAAGGAAAGTGGGTTCACGGCCTACGTTGCTGACATGTACTGCTAATACTAAGGAACAAATGTACTAGAAAATAAAAGTCCTAACTTATTATTCTAGATAAAAGGAATAGCTAACAACAAACTTTAAAGCAGTAGACCCACTACTAGGCTAGGTTATTGGATAGGAATGTCCAACGACATAAGGGTCGGGCCATTATTAAAGGGCTTTATTACCCTTTGTTCCTTAATGGACAGGGTTCCTGAATTTATTATTGTCCACTAAAATCATTAAAGGGTCTGTTTTTTTTCTCTCTCCTCTCTCCCTCTCCTCTCTCCTTAATTGATTCTCTCTCCTCTTCTTCTTATGCTTCTTCATTTATTTTCTTGGTTTCTCTATTCCTTGTTCTCAGATCTCTCGCCTCTTTCTCTCTCCTCTCCCTCTACTTTCTAGGGCACCATTTCTCGTTCATCCGCCATTACTGTAATCCTTCGAGCTTTCTCTCTCTACAAATGATGAGGACTTTAAAACCTCATCATCTGGAAGAATAGAACGAAGATGGCGAATATGTCGTTGGTGGTACTAACACCTTTTTCTCACCGAGGTTTCTTATTTCTCTCTATCTCTTCAACTTTAACGAATTAGGGTTATCTATGGCGAGGTTGCTTGCAATTCTCACCGAGGTTGAATGAATGAAATGAATCATTTAGCAATGAAGTTGAATGAATTAAATTAAAGAGAGAGGATGATATCTGAATTGTCAAAATCAAAGGAGCGTAGTGTTTTCCTGGTTCGAAAATTTTGTTATATGCTTTCTTGGTTTATTAAATTTGGTCTGAATTTCAAATGGGCTTGACCAGTTAATGACCCGCTAAAATTTTTGACCGATCCGCACCCTGACCCTAACCCACTAGAACTTGACCCTGATCCTGACCCGCAATGGAGTATGCCCGACCCGCACCTAACACGCCCCACTAGTCCGACCCGCCCCGACCCGCCCCACTAGTCCGACCCGCCCCGACCCGCCCAATAACCGAGGTCTACCCACTACCGATTATCCAAACAAGACTCAGGTAGCAGAAAAAGGAGTCCAAGTGTTTAGGGGACAGAAGCAGAGGCACTTGCCAGGGCTTTCATGACGAAGGCCGTAGAGATAATTAATGTTAATCCCACTAAGAGCATGTTTTAGTTGTATTCATCTTCTTTTTCTATCTTTCACACACATAACCATTTATTGTTAGATTTTTTTACCTTCACTCCAATTTCACAATGAATGACCAATACAATAGCCATGCTCTATCAAGTATTCTAAATCTTCATTGCTCAACTTATTTATTTCATGATTTCAATCTCTTATATAACACAATTGTGCCTCAAATCTCTTTATTTACTCAAATATAAATTTTTGAAAAAAAAATAATAATAAGGGAAAATTAAATTATTTCGTTATTATTCAATTAACCAGTTGAATTTTTTTGGTCACAAAAATTAATCAACAAAAGGTTTTCTAATTTTACGTACAATTCATTGTTTAAAGAAATTTGTAACAGCGAAGAATAATAGATTTAGCTTATAAGAGCTAATCAAGTAAATGACTTTAGAATCTTTAAAAAAAATAGTTTATCTAATTGTTGGTTAACCAGTTTTACGCTCAATTTGAAAAAAGAAAAATCAAGTGTTTTAATTATACTTGAGGTAAATTTCAATCATAAACTACAAACAACTACTATATATATGCAATCTCAAACTATGTAAAATAAATTTATATTTCATTTGATTTAATATCATATCACATACAATAACTAGTGCCATTATCTGGACCAATAAAACTAGTAGTAGTTCAATGAATACAAGACAAGAGTTTAGATTATTGTAACCATATTCCCCCAACATTAAATGATTTCTAAATGATCCAAAATTTGAAATTATTTTGACAAAATGAATATGTCAATTTTTTCTACTAACTTGTGCCGATGGTGGACCCTCAAAGCCAAGTCAGCTTACACTCGCTTCTTCTCCAACCCAAAAGGCAAAGCCAATAATCTTTTCTTGCTCTCCACGAATTCTTCCTCCCCAAGTAAAAAATTTCATCAAAGTCGAATCTCAACATCCTTTCCCCTCCCATATACTGTATAAAACAAACAAACAACCCCCTAAAAATTATTGAGCTTTCAACGATCACATCTTTTTATTTCTTATCAATTCTTTTTCTCTTCTTAACCAAAACCAAAGAAAAAGAAAAACCAACCAACCAAAAAAGAAAAACCATGAGGAGGGAAGGTCGTCCACATGGCATGGTAAGAACATACCATGTATTACCATCACCATTAAACCCAAGACCAGCATCTCGAATTCTCAACAAGATTGATTCACCGACAACTGCCGGTCTTTTTATCAAGGTTTGTAACAAACCAACCAATCAGTCTAAATTTACCGGTAAATGTGAGAAAGTCAAATGTTTAGGTTGTCATCTTCACCCTTCTTGTAAGTCAAAAGTGTTAATTAGAGAATTATTAGGAGTAAACGGCTTAACTTCTCATTAGAATATCACACCTATTTATACAACCCTAAAACAGCCACCAAAACTCCTATACAGGGTATACCACATAAACAAGATTTTCTATCCAAACTACACAAGAATTCTATTTACAATAGACTTCCTAATACTTTCCCCTCAGTTGGGCGTGTAAATCACAAATGCCCAACTCAACTAAATGCTAAAAAACTAAACTGTTGACGACCAAGAGCTTTGGTGAGAATATCAGCCAACTGATGACCGGTAGGAATATAAGATGTAGAAAGATTGTTGGAAAGAATTTCATCGCGAACAAAATGACAATCAGCTTCAATATGCTTGGTACGATCATGAAACACAGGATTCTTGGCGATATGAAGCGCAGATTGACTATCACAAAACAACTGCATAGGCCGAGAATGCAAAACACCGAGAGAGAATAACAGGGACTTCAACCATTTCAACTCACAAGTGGTAACGGCCATGGAACGATATTCGGCTTCAGCAGACGAACGAGACACAGTAGGTTGCTTCTTGGTTTTCCAAGAAACAAGAGAACGGCCCAAAAACACCAAGTAACCCGACAAAGAACGACGAGTCAAAGGACAGGCAGCCCAATCACTATCACAAAAAGCAGACAAACACATGTCATTGGTAGAACGAAGCAAAACACCTTGCCCGGGATTACCTTTAAGATAACGCAACACACGCAGAGCAGCATCCCAATGAGGAATTTGAGGCGCACTTAAAAACTGAGCAAGCGTATGAACAGCATAGCTAAGCTCGGGGCGAGTAACAGAAAGATAAACGAGACGACCCACAAGGCGTCGATAACGATCAGGATCCTCCAGGGGTGCGCCTGTCACACGAGCAAGACTGTGATTTTGCTCCATAGGCGTATCAAGAGGCTTACATCCCAGCATACCTGCTTCACTCAAAACATCAAGGGCATACTTTCGCTGGGAAAGAAAAATACCGGAAGGACTCCGAGCCACCTCAATGCCCAGAAAATATTTAAGCAGTCCCAAATCCTTCATGTGAAAACAAGAACTCAAATAGCGTTTAAAACGCTGAACAACCTCAGAAGAAGAACCAGCAATAATCAAATCATCGACGTAAACTAACACATGAAGAGAAACATCTCCCTGCAGATAACTGAACAAAGAATAATCGGCATAAGATTGAGCAAAACCATACGATTTCAATGCGGCAGACAACTTAGCAAACCATTGGCGGGGAGCCTGTTTCAAACCATAGAGAGATTTGCGCAAACGACAAACCTTGGTGGGAGAAGAACAAACATAACCCGGAGGAAGTTTCATATAAACTTCCTCATCCAAATCACCATGTAAGAAAGCATTGTGAACATCCATCTGATGGAGTTCCCAATTACGAGCAGCGGCAACAGCCAATAAGAGACGAACAGTACCCATCTTTGCCACAGGGGCAAACGTTTCATTATAGTCAAGACCAGCCACCTGGCGATTGCCATGAACAACAAGACGTCCCTTAAGACGTTCAATAGCACCAGAAGAAGTATATTTGATTTTATAAACCCAACCACTACTGATAGCACGCTTACCAGGAGGCAAATCCTCTAAAGTCCATGTGCCATTCCGTTCAAGAGCATCAATTTCTGCTTGCATAGCTTTGCGCCAACCAGGATGTTGAACGACCTCCTGAAAAGACTGAGGCTCACAACCTTTCGTAACAGCGGTAAGAAAACATCTGTGACTCGTTGAAAAATTATTATAATCAATATAACAAGCGATGTCAAAAGGCGTACCTGAAGAGCGAGACGAAGACGGAGTAGCAGCAGGGGGGTCTAACTTTTGGCACATAACAGTGTTGGTAACAAAACCTCGAAGTTTAGTAGACGGAATTTTCGCACGATGATCTCTTCCTAAAAGCGCACCACTGCGAACCCCAGCAGTAGCGTCAGGGGGCGCACTCACCCCTACACGTGCATCACCCACACTAGGACCAACACAAGCATCAGGCTGGGCTTGTCTACCAGCAGCACACTCGACAGGAGCAGTGCGCTCGCCACGACCATCATGCTCGGCTGGAGCTGGGCACTCGCCACGAGCCACCGGGCTCCCCCTTAACCGAAGTGGGGTAGCCGTGTCACACAAGATGTCACCAATACGCACAGCGGAAGCACCAGAACCAACACCACCATTATTATCATCCAACATAGCAACACCATCGGGAACACCAATAGTAGCAGACAAAATACCATCACCAAAATCATCAGCCCATAACAGGGGTTGGGAGAAATAAGCCTCCCATTGTTGGTGAGCATAATCCGGAAGAGAAGTAAGATAAGGAAAGGTATCCTCAATGAAAACAACATCCCGACTAACAAAAAATTCAGAAGACTCCAAATCATAGAGACACCATCCTTTCTTTCCATGAGGATAACCAACAAAAATACATTTTCGAGACTTTGAATCAAATTTATCTTTCACACGAGGTCGATGAGCAGCATAACAAAGACAACCAAAAACCCGAACATCAGCATAAGAAGGCGCAACACCAAACAAGCACTCATAGGGAGATTTGCCATGTAAAACAGGAGTGGGAGTCAAATTAATGAGATGCACAAAGAGCCAAGACACATTCTCCCCAAAAATATTTTGGCAACTTAGCTTGAAACCTCAAAGCTCGAGCAACATTCAAAATATGCCTATGTTTACGCTCGACGCGGCCATTTTGTTGTGCCGTGTCAACACAAGTAGTTTGATGCAAAATACCTTTCTGAGCAAAAAAGGACTTCAAACACAAAAATTCTTGGCCATTATCACTCCGTAACACCTTAATTTTCTTATTGAATTGAGTCTTAGCCATAGCATAAAAGTGTTTAATTAAATCACCAACTTCATATTTTCCAACCATCAAATAAACCCAAGTAGCACGGGAAAAATCATCAACAATAGTGAGGAAAAAACGAGCATTGCCACTAGAAACAACTTTATTCGGACCCCAAATGTCACAATGAATTAATTCAAACACACTTGTTGTTTTATTGATACTAGTTGGAAAAGAATTACGGGGTTGTTTACCCATAAAACAAATAGAACAATCCAAATCACACTGTTTAGAGAAGCCTCTACTACTATGACTAGCTAAGAAAGATAAAGACGACACAACTTTCATGGAAGGGTGTCCTAAACGACGATGCCACAGAACCCGTTCATCTCCAACATGGACCTTATTAGCTTGAGTAACACGAGCAGGAACAGGCACAAAAGTATAGACCCCATTAGACTGCACCCCCGCTCCAATCAGGCTCTTCAAAGTGCGGTCCTGAATAACACACAACTTGTTAGTGAGTATAACAAACAATTCATTATTTTCTAACAATTGAGACACAGAAATTAAATTACAGGCAAGGTCAGGAACATATAAAACATTATCCAACACCAAGTCATGTCCCAAAACAATTCGGCCTTCTCGAGTAGCAATGGTACTGGAGCCATTTGGCAAACCAACAGTAGAAGATGCACAATGTAAATCAGAAAACAAGCGGAGATTGCCGGACATATGATTCGAGGCTCCAGAATCAATGAGCCACGCATCAACACCATACTTACCAGACAACTTTTCAGACGAAGTGGAGGATTTTGTAACCTTTAGAGCAGCCATTAGTTGACTCCATTGGTCATCAGTGAGAGTAGGTACTGAACCACGATCATGCTCTCCAACATCAGTAGAGGAGGAAGCACGAGTGCTGCCAACAGTAGCAGCAAATTGCTTACTGCTAGGACGAGGACCACCACGGCCCCCACGACCTCCACGACCTGCACGACCACCACGTCCCCCACGACTACCTTCGGGCCAGCCCACTAATTCATAGCAGCGTTCCTTCTCGTGCCCACGTCGACCACAATGACTGCAGACCCGCGGCTCGTCAAACTGCGAACCAGAAGGTTGACGAGAAATAGCGGCACCAGTAGCAGCAAAACCCACGGCATCAGGCCTGGGCAAATCATTGGCATCCGAAACAGCCTGCTTCCGTTCATCTGAAATAATTTTTGCATACGCCACATTGAGAGAAGGTAGGGGATCCATCATAAGAAGACCGGAAACTAAAGTTCCAAACTTTTTGGAGTCTAACCCCAAACAAAACTGATGCAAGTGTTCAATTTCTTGCAATTTCACGTACTCCCCAGCCGCGGAACAAGTGCAAGTTGGTAGCTTACAATAGCTAGCTAATTCATCTTGGAGGCGACGGAGTTCACCAAAAAATACAGCGACAGAGCGACCCCGTTGACGGCAATCACGAATCTGGTTTTTAAGTTCAAGAATGCGAGGTCCGTTGCCGAGAGAGTAGCGATCACGTAGATCGTCCCACAACGTTTTTACGTCATCAGGAAACCGCATAGTGGATCGAACAGAGATATCAAGAGTGTTAAAAAGCCAGGCAACGAGCATGGAATTGACAATACCCCATTGATGGTAATCCGAGGACTTACTATCAGGAACAACAATCGTGCCATCAATGAACCCCAACTTGTTTTTGGCACGTAAATTATTACGTAGAGAACGAGACCATTCTTCATAGTTGTCTCCCTTCAACAGAATAGGACTAATAATAGCACCGGTACCTTCACTAGGATGAAGATAATAAGCAGAGAAAGGTTCATAACGTGGGGTTGAAGAAGTTTTCTCAGCGTCTCCCATGGCAGCAAGAGAAACGCAGCAACACAAGGTAGAAGAAGGGGGGATCGAAAAAAAACAAACCCTTATTTGGGTGGCTTTGATACCATGTTAATTAGAGAATTATTAGGAGTAAACGGCTTAACTTCTCATTAGAATATCACACCTATTTATACAACCCTAAAACAGCCACCAAAACTCCTATACAGGGTATACCACATAAACAAGATTTTCTATCCAAACTACACAAGAATTCTATTTACAATAGACTTCCTAATAAAAAGACAAATCTAAAGGTACACAAAAACTTAAATCTTCTAATGATGCTTTAAATTATCAGCAGCTTACGTGGCGTGTTATGGGTCACAATAAATTGCGCTATAGTGGGTACTCTGCTTCTGGTATTCTTGATGAATTGAACATCCATCATCATCAACTTCATGATCATGATGATGATGAGGATGATGATGAGGATAAGGATGAGGATGAGGATGAGGATGATCATGATTATGATGAGAGGGATCATAGGTCATGTGTTGAACAAGTAAAGAGCGAGACTTTAGTGAAAACTTCTCGTGGTGATGATGATATTATTGTTCATGTTGGTGATGATGGGTATATGGTGTAGGAACAAAAACTGGTAACTAAATTGATACACTTAACTGACCACCGTGGCGTGAGAAGATCACTGCCCTAAAGTTGAATTTGCCCCGCAACAACACACGGACTCACAACAATCAACCTCCAGGGATACACGGTTTCTGCGTTTCCGGTGTTGACAGAAAAGCAGATTGAGAACGATCTTGAATACTGCCCAGAATAATTGAGAGAGAAAAAGAGGAGAAGTGAATGTGTTTCTATGTCCTTGAGAATCCCAGAACCCTGGTATTTGTAGAGAGAAGAAAACCAGACGAAATCAGAACGTGGCTGAAATCGTGGGAAAAACGGTAACTTAATATTGATAAAAAACGGTCATAAAATGCCAACATATTTCTGACCCAAAACTATAGTTAAGTTAAGTTAAGTTTAAGGCCCAAGGCCCAAGGCCCTGGCCCGGTCCGGGCGGGCGGCGGCGGCGCGCGTGTGGCAACCACACATCACCACAAACCCACTAAAAGCCTCATTGCTTTTCAACTCAAAGGGTAGAGGAAGAGTAATGGTTATAAACCTTACTCTTCCCTTATATTCTTTCAATGTGGGACAAAAGGAAAAATTGACTCTTCATATTCTTTTGAAGCAAACTTAAAGTTTCTATTAAAAACTCCAACAATCCCCCAACATGATTCAAAAGAAGAAAACAGAAGGAAACGGGGTGAAAAAGATGATCCTGGGCAATAGATACTAGGTTTTGAAGTATCAATGTCTTATGGACTTGAATTGACACTCAGTGCATACAAATATGTCTTACAATCGTAATAGGTAGATTTCTCTTTGAACCTTTCACGAGGTTAGCAAACCATAGATGCGCACTCAACCTTTTTCAAATCAAGAAACGTTCTCGCAATTGTAATATCAGTGCCCCACAATTAACCTGGATTCTCATGAATGCTCTAGAGAGCCTAAGCCTTTTGACTCTCATAGGGGATTGGGCGTAACCCCCACATTCACATAGGTAAGTTCATCAAGTTTGTACTGTCACAAACCACCTTAAGTAAGGCTATGAACTTATTAAGAGCTATAAGCTCAACCTCACACATATAACAGTATAATGAAATAAAATACTACATCACTTTTATTACTAGGAATGGTTGTAGTATCAACAACTTGAGTTCTTTTGTGATTTCGTTTGACCCTTTGAACTTAGGAATTCCTAAAAAGGGTATCCACCACAATTCACTCCACAATAGGCTTTAAACCCATTCCTTGTGCTGACTCCAGCACCATTTTTCTACAAAGGCCTTTGGTAAGAGGATCGTAGAATATTCCTCTCGACTTTACATACTCGAGTGACAACACATTATTTTTAACTAAATTTCTAACTACAGCATGCCTTAAGCGAATATGCCTTCTCTTGCCGTTATAGGCTTGATTATTCGCTACTCCAATTGCTGCTTGCGAGTCACACCGCATAAAAACTGATAGAGCTGGCTTCCCCCACAATGGAATATCAGCAAGCAAACTCCTTATCCATTCAGCTTCTTGACCTGCCAATTCTAAAGCAATAAATTCAGATTTCATGGTAGATTTGGCAATACATGTTTGCTTTGATGATTTCCATGATATAGCTCCACCAGCAAGAGTAAAAACATAACCGCTAGTAGATTGAATTTAATCATTATCCGACACCCAATTGACATCACAAAATCCTTCAAGGACACAAGGTGTCCTTTGATAATGTAGACCCCAATTGATAGTGCCTTTTAGATACTTCAACAATCTAATCAAGGCAACCAATGCTCTCAATTAGGACTGTGAGTATACCTGCTCAATCTACTAACAGCATAAGCTATATCAGGTCTAGTATAATTCATCAAGAACATTACACTACCAATTATTTTTGCATATTGTTCTTGGGATATACTATCACCCTTATTCTTTTTCAAATGAATACTAGAATCATATGGGGTTTTCACAGGGAATGCAATCAAATTGATCAAACTTCTTTAATATTTTCTCAACATAATGAGATTGATTTAAAGATATCCCATATGACGTTCTAGTAATCTTTATTCCAAGAATAACATCAGCCTCTCCTAAATCCTTCATCTCAAAACAAGAATTTAGGAAACTCTTAGTTGCATTTACTACGTCTATATTGGTCCCAAAGATTAACATATCATCCACATATAGACATATGAAAACACAACCAAGCTCATCAACTTTGGAATAAACACAAGCATCAAAATCATTTACCAAAAAATCATTTAAAGTAATAGTTTGATGAAATTTATCATACCATTGTTTTGGTGCTTGTTTTAAACCATACAAAGATCTAATAAGCTTGCATATCTTGTCCTCTTGACCAGGAACCTCACATCCTTCAGGTTGCTTCATATAAATCTCCTCATTTAACTCACCATTCAAAAATGCAGTTTTCACATCCATTTGATGCACAATCAAATCATGAATAGATGCAAGTGCAATTAACGCTCTAATGGTGGCTACCTTAGTCACAGGAGAATAAGTATCAAAAAAGTCTAAACCGTGTTTTTGGCGATGCCCTCCAACTACAAGTCTAGCCTTATACTTGTCTAAAGACCCATCAGGTTTACATTTCTTTGTAAAGATCCATCCACTACTTAGGGCCTTACAACCTCTAGGAAGGTCTGACAAAATCCAAGTATTATTACTCATAATAGACTCGATTTCACTGTTAATAGCCTCTAACCAAAAACTTGAGTTTACAGATCTCATGGCCTCAGCATAGGTTCTCGGGTTCTCTTCCAATACAAGTACATTAACATCTTGCTCATCTAAACACTCTTTTTCAGCTAGAAAGGTAGTAATAAAATCAGGTCCGAAACTAGACTCAATTCTAGCTCTCTTACTCCTTCTAGGTTCTAAAGTCTCACTAGATGATGCAATGTCATGATGCAAAGTAGAAGAAGATGCAGCAGGCAAGTATGATGATACACTAACTTTCATAGGAAAAACATGCTCAAAGAATTCAACATCCCTTGACTCTCTAATAGGACCAAAACCAGAAGCATCCTTAAGAATAAGTCTATATGCAGCACTATTAGAAGCATAATCAATAAAGATACCATCTACAATCTTAGGTCCAATCTTACTCCTTTGGAAGTCAGGAAGTCCAATATTACCCAAACACCCCCACACTTTGAGGTAACCCAAATTAGGCTTGAAGCCTTTCCACAATTCATAGGGAGTCTTATCTAACTTCTTATGGGGAACTCGATTAAGAACATAGCAAGCAGATAAAATAGCCTCACCCCACATGTTAGTAGGCATACCTGAACTAATAAGCATTTCATTCATCATATCCTTAAGAGTCCTTTTTTCCGCTAGCTATTCCATTTTGTTCGGGTGTATAGGGAGCTGTAACCTCATGAATAATCCCATTAGACTCACAAAATTTCTTAAGGGAAACTCCATCATACTCCCCACCCCTATCTGATCTCACCCTCTTAATCTTAAGGTCCAATTGGTTCTCAACTTCGGCTTTATAAATTAGAAATTTCTCTTCAACCTCATCCTTAGAACTCAATAAATAAACCTTAGTATAACGTGAGAAGTCATCAACAAATGTAATATAATACTTCTTTCCTCCCCTACTCATGGAATTCTTAAAGTCACCTAAGTCACTATGGACTAACTCTAATAAAGTAGAGGAACGGGATACACTTTTATTGAATGCTTTCTTAGGGTGCTTAGCTTCTACACATACTTCACATTTCTCAAAAGATGTATTGCTAAAGTCAGGAATAAGACTAAGTTGTTTAAGTCTTTTAACAGATGCAACATTCACATGACCTAGTCTAGAATGCCATAAAGAAACAGACTCGAAGCAATATAAACGGAAGCATTAGAGTTCTTATTATCAATAACAACATTCAAAACAAAAAGTCCAAAGATTACAAAAGCCTTTACCCACAAAAACACCATTTCCGGTTAATACAAGTTTATCGATTCAAAAGCTAACTTAATCCCACTTTGTTTAAAAGAGAACCAGAAATGAGGTTTCTGCGGATGTCGGGAACATGCAAAACATTCTGCAAAGCAATGTTTTTCCCGGAAGTTAATTTCAGGAAAACCTTTCCTTTGCCTAGAACACTCACAGTGTTTGAGTTGCCCATGAAGACGCATTCTCCTTCTGAAACATTGCTGTAGTCCTGGAACATCTCCTTGTTGGCGCGAGATGTGACGGGTTGCACCAAGATATCAACGATCCATTCAAGAACATTGCTTACAGATTGACCTCGAGACACCACAAAGGCAATAATGTCGTCTTCAAGAAGGTTGGCTTGAGCTTTGTTGTCTTTTGCTTTGTTTGGAGCTTCCTTTCTTAGACGGCAATCCTTGGCAAGCATGCCCATACTTACCACAAACGAAGCAATTTCCCTTAAACCGACCTTTTCCCTTGAAGTTGTTATAATTACGCCTTGTACCATGAAACCGATTGGGACCCTTACCTTTTGGTCCTTTACCTGCAGCAGCTTTATTTTCCACAAGATTAGCAGAATATGAAGAATGATCAACAGATTTCCCTTTGATTTGGATACGGTTCTGCTCCTCAATCTTAATGTGGGAAACTAATTCCTAAAGGGTAAAGTCTTTCTGCCTATGTTTTAAGGAATGCACAAAATTTTCCCAAAACGGAGGTAATTTCTCAAGTAAACAATTGGCTTGGAACATATCAGGAATAGCCATACCCTCAGCCACAATATCAGCACACAAATGTTCATACTCATGAACTTGATCTAGTACAGGTTTATCATCAGACATAGAAAACTTCAACCAACGACTACAAGCATATTTCTTAGTCCCAAAATCATCAGTACCATACTTAGAATTCAAAGCATCCCAAATATCCTTAGCATTTTTGGACTTACTATAAATCATGTAAAGGGCAGAAGTCATATAATGTAGTAACATCCCACGACAAGTCTTATTATCTTTAACAAAATCCCTACCGGAATTCGCTGGAGCAGCATCAGCAGACAAACAATAATCTACCCCAATTTGTCCAAAGAAAAATTCCATCTTATCAGACCACATTTTATAATTTTTCCCATCAAACGGATCTAACTTAGACATGTCAGGAATAAAGGGATTGGCAATTGGCACAGCATTAACACGCACAGGTTCATCAGATTTTTCACCAGACATTGTTCCGTAAAACAGATAAAACAATGAAATTCAACTTTAGAATGTAGGAACAAAAACTGGTAACTAAATTGATACACTTAACTGACCACCGTAGCGTGAGAAGATCACTGCCCTAAAGTTGAATTTGCCCCGCAACAACACACGGACTCACAGCAATCAACCTCCAGGGATACACGGTTTCTGCGTTTCCGGTGTTGACAGAAAAGCAGATTGAGAACGATCTTGAATACTGCCCGGAATAATTGAGAGAGAAAAAGAGGAGAAGTGAATGTGTTTCTGTGTCCTTGAGAATCCCAGAACCCTGGTATTTATAGAGAGAAGAAAACCAGACGAAATCAGAACGTGGCTGAAATCGTGGGAAAAACGGTCACATCATGGGAAGAGTCATGGCCGTAAATCAGGAGAGTGATTAGGGGAGAAAACGGCATTAAAAGAGAGATTAAGGGAAAAAACGGTAACTTAATACTGATAAAAAACGGTCATAAAATGACAACATATTTCTGACCCAAAACTATAGTTAAGTTAATTCCCTGAAGCCCAAGCCCAAGCCCAAGGCCCAGTTCGGGCGGGCGGCGGCGGCGCGCGTGTGGCAACCACACATCACCACAAACCCACTAAAAGCCTCATTGCTTTTCAACTCAAAGGGTAGAGGAAGAGTAATGGTTATAAACCTTACTCTTCCCTTATATTCTTTCAATGTGGGACAAAAGGAAAAATTGACTCTTCATATTCTTTTGAAGCAAACTTAAAGTTTCTATTAAAAACTCCAACATATGGGTTATTATGATGTTGCTTATGTTGTGAATGTTATGGATGATGATGATGAAGGTTGGTCTATTGTTGGAGGAGATCAATTATGATTTGTTAAATTTTTATTTTTAACTGATTGTAATTACTCCTCCACATTTTCTTTACTTTGATTTTTTATAATTATTTTTCTTGTTATTATCTCTAAGTAAGTTTTTGACTTGAAGATTGGACATATATATGTTTAATCTTGTGTTAATGTTGAGATTATGTTGTGTGAATAAATGAAGTAATTATCAAGTATACATTTTGTTCATTGTTAATGGATGATAGAGATAGTTATGACATATGACTTACGTGTCTTGTTACATACTTACATGAGACAAAAAAAATTGGAGAATAAAAAATTATAATCTGACAACTTCTAATTTGCAACTTCCTGAAGTTCACTACAGACTACAGCTCTACTATTGGATTAACAAATCAACGGGAATTAGTGTGATTAACCAGAATAAATACAATATCAATCAATTTTGGATCATGGATTTTGTCAACTTAATCTTGACCTGGCTCCAATGAATTAAAACAATGTTTTTTTTCCTGAAATTTAGAGAATTTATTTGCAGACAAAGTATTAGTTAATTTCTCATTTTTGAGGATTTGTGCAGATCAAATAATATCTCTGTTTGGCAATACTAGCTGAAAATAATGATTAATCATTCCGGTCGGATTGAATATTGATTAGTCATTAGCTCTGGTTCCATCTGGTTTGATGTATTTCAAATTTATTCTTTTCTAAGTCTTTGCAGTCAGCTTATGCCAATCATTCATGGTGCGATGTTCTCCTATATTACAGGTGCATGTCACTATTACAGTACATAGATACGTATTTATTGCTCCCTCCATCTACTTTTACTGGCTAATCTTTCATAAATAAATGTTTCTTTTTACTTGCTACATTTTCTTGTTTGGCAAATATGATCCACATAAGGTTAATAAAAGTACCTATATTCCCCTTTATCATTGTCCTCCTTCTACCTTTAATTCTCGAATATTTGTCATTTTTCCATGAAGTTATGATCTTCAGACTCCAACATATTTTTTCTCCTTTCCTAAATTCTTGTGCCATTGGTGCCAAATGACAAAGATCATATGGGAACAAGTTAAGCAAGCGCATGGTCTAGCAATTTTGTACCACCAGTAGTCGTATTCCTTCTACTCTTTTGAATTTTGTATGTTTTCTTGATGTTAAAAAAAAAAATCTTGTGCCAAATCAAATATAGCAAGTAAATGGAAATAGAAGGAGTATTATAAAACCTAAAGGAAATTACAACACAAAGCAGACATTAGACATTATATGGTTCTATGCACATGAACCATGTATGGCGGGATTTCATGATAGGCCTGTTGGAAGCAACATTCTTTTCTTTTTGAGGGAAAAGCAACATTTCTTTAATATAACTTCCTCCGTTTTTTTAACTTTCAATGTGTGGGGCCAAGGAGAGGAGAGAGATAAGAGAAGAACCCGGCTCATATGCTAAGAGAGAAAAGAGATAACATATTGCTAAAAATAAAAACGTTGCAAGTAAAAAAACGGAGGAAATAATACATAGATATAGATTCCATTATTAATCATTAATATAGAAAAATAATTTTTTTCAGTATTAGCTTAAAATTCCAATCGCCACTATTTTGACAGTGAAATCTTGTACAGACAGGAAGTGTTTGGTTTGCTTGATCTGAAGTACTTCAAAGCTACAACATAGTGTATTAGCTTTTAGGGTTAGTTAAGGTCCAGGTGTTGTATGGTTGTCTTTATTTCGGGTTTGTGTTGGTGTGTATGTGTTTACTTATCGCCAAAAAAAAAAAAAAAAAAAAAAAAAAAAAAGTAATTCAAAGCAACTGCAACAAGATAACACAAAGAGATTATTATAATTTAAAAGATAAAGACTTTCCTCATTCTAGTGAGAAAATGATATTCCTCCGTATAAGTGGGAGGGCATTATTACACAGCACACATACGGATACATTATTGAAGTGAAGCCTAGGCTACTACAACCAAAAGAAGACATTACCAGTACCAGAAAAGCATTACTTAGTTATGAATAGGAACCATGTTTTCCGGTCAATCATCAGAGATCCGACCTTTCCATACTACTGTCACTCGAACAAGACCGTACTTTCCCTTGATATCTTTCACAGTTTTGCCATCCAACTGAGGAGGAAACTCTGCTGTCCCCTTCGCAATTTCTTTTCCAGAACTAACAGAAAGGTTTGCTTCGGTTATTAAGGACCCCATAGTAGGCACAGCGATTACAGATCTCGACAATGGTATGGGGCTCCCAGGTTTTACCTTCACAATCTCTTTGCTCGGCTTGTTAAAAAGTGTAGTTTGGTAATATTTAGATTGGTCATTGCCAGTGGGATAATCGTAGTTGCTATAACGAGCAACCAGGCTTCCATAAACTTCAGCCGGGTCTTTACCATCTCCGTTGATGAGCACAACTTCCACATTACCCTGCACTGCATCACGAAATGGGGTGTAGTACACTGTTGCAGACCCACCTTTGCCACTCACAACATAGCTTAGGCGCTTGTCATAGTAATCATTGTTGCTGAGTTGACAAAGATCCCATGAGAAACTCCCACTGCTGATTTCAGCATCGGAAGAAGGGGTACTGCCCAGCTTTTTAAGATCGAGACTCACTTCAAAGTATTGACTTGCTGATGTACCACGATAGGGCCCAGCGAGGGTCAGAGTCTCGGTAATGGATTCGTAATAAGTCCTCTGTCGGTTGTAGAGATGGAAGGTACCCAAGCCATCATCGACTTGAATCTTTCCGTAAATTTGACCAGCAGTGTTGTTTATACGAACTGCAAACACCTGGAGGAGAGGTAATCCTTTACCTTGAATGAAGGTACCTGAATTAGCAGAGGCAGAAAGTCCAGTGACCTGCTTTGTTGGTGTTGGATAGTTTCCTTTTAATACTGCAATACACTTAGCTGCATCTGCTCAAGTGACTATTCCTAGCTCCTTTGTCCTTGTGAGGATGTTAGGCTGTTTCGTCTCTTTATCCCGAGGTAGGCGGAAGTAAATGGCAAATTGATCCTCACGTAGTAACATGTCAGAAAGACCGCCCCAATTCTTAATTAGAGGTTCCATCCAAGTCTCATCAAATTTAATATCTTTTAGCTCCTGCATCACCGGGGCGTAAGTATCAGATAGTTTCTGAAATCTAACCGTCTCTGATATCATAACAGCTAAAGCACGCAACGAGGACTTCCTGGTTTTGCTGTCTGTGGTTACAGCAAGGTCAGCAATGGTTTGTTTGAGTGTCGTGTAGCCCACCTTCTCAAGATTTTCTAGCTTACCTAGGTTATCATAGTTCTCACCGAACCCAAGAGAGTCAGAGTTGTGAATTAAGTGCAGGTTAGGATCATCCCACTTAAACTCAAGCCAGTTGTTGGCTCCATCCATCCGATAGCCAATAATGTATAGGTCATGCCGCCTTAATTTCACAGTCAAAACTCGTTCAATTTGTTTTGCATCTTTTGCTCGTAACTCAATGTCTACATACTGTGCTTCTTCAATAGTTGGAGGTGGATGCGGAAGGACAGGGCGGCCATGGGAAAACCTATTTGGATCCTTTGCCCAGTCTCGGACTTGTTGGATAAATACCATGTAATCATCGGATGATATGTTGAATCTGATCATCTTAGTCAAACACGCAAACCCCTGTGAGCAGATAATTCATGGAGATTTAACAACAGCAGAAAGCTTTTTCTCATTAATAAAACATAATAATAGGGACCTTCTACATAAATTACACAGAATGAAAGGAAAAGAGGCGTTTATTATCCCACATTTGTGTCAGATATATGTTAGGAAGCGGAAAGTAAAGATGAGAATGGAGGAAAACACAAATTATAATAAACAGTAATTTAACATTGCCACAAACTTCGTACTTTCGTAGTGTTCAGACAGAACGAAAAACCTGAAGCTACAAAGTTTGCAGAATTTTCCGGCATATGCTTTCTTATTAACTCATTACCAAACAAGCTATATATAAGAATTAAAAGAATACTCCTATGTTTAAGTAGGTCATCTAGTTAGTTGATACTTGATAGGTTAATCATGTGTATGTCACAAGCATGCATGAGCTGTTTCATCAGGTTCACAGCACAACTGGGTGTTAAATATTGCCAACAATGTGAACTGAATAGACAGACGTTGCCCCACCTGTTTTTCTCCTCATCTTTTCATAAAAAATTATGTTAGCTGTTTTAAGGTGACTTAGAACTTAGAGGCTTTGGTGTTTCAGTCATGATCTGCCATCATTTAAAGCTAAACAGAAAAGCTTACTATTTTCCGCCCTGAAATTTACCATTTAGCAGCACCACCCTACTTTTCACCCCTCCTTTTATCCCTCACTGGGATGATTCTTATTAGTGGTCATGATAACTACGATCTTGAAAAACTAGCGGTTCAAAATGATTTGAGACCCACAATTATAATCTTAAAATCATTTTGAACCATTAGGTTTCCCATGAGTATGACCCCCTATGAATTTTTCAAAAACAAAATGCCAACTTCAAATATTGGACTTGACTAGATTGGATTGGGACACGAGAAAATTTGTTTGAACAGAGACTTGCACAAAAAATTGGACTATATTGGACTCCAAACATCGAAATAAAAGTATCTTGGACGGGACGATGCCAATTCCAATCTACACCCATATACTTCTAGGACAAATAAAATTCTAATCAGTAGTCGATTACACAATTAAGAAAGCAAACAAAAAGCCAGTGTTTATCAATGAGCGCAATAATCATACACACATAAATGTCACCAAATTTTGGATCAGCCAATCTCCCAAAGCCACTACCTATACATATGGTGACCAGGTGATGGCAACTGGTAATTCAAGTGCCTAATTTTAATTCCCATCGTTCTAAAATTTTATTTCCACAACAATTAAGATGCATAACATACAAAAATTACTTACCTTACGTAGAATAGCAGCCCACTAAGTTGGTTTTCCTCTAGTCTCTGGCTCAGGTCAACTTGCCACATGTGTGCAATACCCACTGCCCTCTTTTTATAGGCCAGCGTTAAATTCTATCCCAAAGTATGAATATTCGCCCCCCCTCCTTCTAGAGAAAGGCTATATATCTAAATGTTAGTAACATGAGTTTGTGGGGGCAATTACGTAACTTCACTCTACGTGGATCCCCACTCTGCTATTTCATATTTGGATATCTAAAATTTACATATCAATTGGTTTTTCTTTCTTCTATACGTATAAGGATAATAAGCAAGTATGATCAAATCACAAAGAAGTTAGTAACATGAGATTGTGGGGGCAATTACGTAACTTCACTTTACGTGGATCCCCACTCTGCTATTTCACATTTGGATATCTAAAATTTACATATCAATTGGTTTTTCTTTCTTCTATACGTATAAGGATAATAAGCAAGTATGATCAAATCACAAAGAAATTACGCCCTTTGATCCCAGATTGTCTACAAGATTTGGATTTTGTGACTTTCATAAGTTACAACATTCTGAGTCACAGCTTGAAAATTTTCAAATTGTTTTAAACACTGTAGAACAAAGGAATAGATTATTTCATTTATGCCTTAAACAATTAGTTAAACGCTTATAAACACCCCTGAAAATTTCATGAGAGAACATAATTTTCAAATCTTACTGTTTCTAGTATGATGATTATTAGCAAATAGAATAACATTAGTCTTAGATAAAACAAATAAAGTGTATTATCATTAGAAACAAAAATGATATATGTATCCCTAAGGGTTAAGTATAAGAAGCTAAGAAATGTAAACATTGATACCGATCGACGCGTGATTTAGACATAGATCCCAGCTTAATAGTACTTTTCTATTTAGTGCACACAGTTATGATAACTATGTGTAAAAAATATTTAATATATATATTCGCAGCTTGCATACAACGCAGAATCTGAACATTCGTATGTCATATGCTTTTCATTATCAAAATAGATCTCCCTCTCTTGCTTTGTGTATGTGCACTAATCTATTAATCACTTAATAAAATAAACATATATAACAGTGACAATAAGGGAGAGAGGGATGGGACTAAATAAACAAACAAAAGAAAAGATACAATTGTCACTCTAAAGCTGAAAGTGACAGCTAGCATTTCCACACAAAAAACCTGCCCTCACTCTCAGATCTTTGTTAATAAGAATATCACGTTTTAAGTTTTGTTGCAAAGAGTTAGAATTCTTATTCCAAACACTTTAAAACCAAAAAGAGATCAAAGAATCCACCTTTTTGTCTTCTTTCCTTCATTCAAAAAAAAAAATCTTGTTCTTTGGGAATATATGAAAGAAACATTAGGATGCTCTCCTATCCAGAATCAATCCTCCAAGTGCATGTCAACTCATAAAAGTATGCTTTTCATTCTAGAGAGTCATTTTGGCATAAGCAATCTCTTTAAGCTTGAGAGAGGCTTTCTCCTTTCAGGCAAAAGTAACTGCTATTTAGTGCAGCAGCAAAAGTCAGATTACCATCCAAATTGCACAGAACTAAGTAGAACCTAAAATTGAAGTAGTTTAGATGGATGGGCTACAGTGTAAGCTCATGTAGATGGTATAACAAATATTCTCAGTATTTTCAATCTAAGCATGTAAAACAGTAAGATCAAGCTTATCTGGATAGAGGACAATCCCGCAGAGCCAAGTCACCATACCAAAGGCTTTTCCTCCACAATGCAAATACTATTCCAGTTGGTTGCTCTCCAGGATTAACAGGGAAATACTACTCAAAATCAGTTGGAGTAGAGTGATGGAAACGAAACCCATTTCTGACAGCCTGTAGACAATAAAATCAAAATAAGCTAGTGATGGCTCTCAAGGAAAATCATGTTCTTAAGCCAGTAGACAATAAAATCAAAATAAGCTAGTGATGGCTCTCAAGGAAAATCATGTTCTTAAAGCCAGTACAACAAAAGCAAATGAATGCAGTTATACAGTAATGAAAGTTCAATCGTTAAGCAATAGAAATTTGATACCTCAGTGATACTGAAACACAACTTTGCTTATAGTATAGCAACACCATCTGCTACTGATGATCAATTACAAATGTACTGATATCAGAGTCATTGTTTAGCAATCTGTGAGCTGCTTGTGGAAGAAAATTAGTTCACTTGGCTTGTTTGACCATCTTGTAATGATAGCTATATCCATTGGTTGTATGCTGGTAGTTTCAGCTAGTAACAGACAAGTCAGGTAACATCAGTTGTTAGCCACTCGTAACTTTTTGGCCTACCCAAAAGCCAGTGAGAGTTTAAAAACCAGCAGCAACGCCTAGAAGTCCTAGCACAGCCTCAGCCACCAGCAGGGCTTGGGAGAGTTCATATGTACACCGACTCCACCCTTAATCAAACCATCTAGTACAGAGTTGATCATATTGAAAAAAGCAAAAATTCCACAAAAAACCAGCTTGAAGATTTCTCTTTAAGACTGCCACAAATCAATTAAGATGAGATTGCAGGTTCCTAGGTGATTCAGAAAAAATTATTTCTCTTTAGGGTGGAGGGGGAGAGTGAGGGTTACGTATAAGAAATGAAGCTATCCCTCATAAATCATGCATATCAATTCAGTGTTTCAGCACCAGTTTCTTCTTTAGCATGAGCATGTGCAGTTTAACCAAGTAAAGTTTAATACTAATATACCTGATTGAAAAAGTACAGTAGAATGGATAGACTTAGCAGTCAGCAAACTAAAAGAGCTGCAGAAATTTCAAAATAGTTATCCCATTGATTTCTTCACATCTTCAATGGTTCTTCCCAATGCATTTCATTTAAACGTGTTTAAGGCAATGAAGCTCCATGTTCTTGACGAATGAATTGTTCTAGCTTCTAAGGCAACAGAGAGTCAGAGACCACCTCCATAACTTTTCACCCCATACAAGGAGAAAAATCGTTGCTTTGGACATGACCCTGACTATGCCACGGCATAACATTATCATCGAGGCTTTATCACCATGCAACAAGTAATGTGTTCGAATGATGAAACACACCTATAGCCATGAGGTTTGAGGTTCAAGTCCCATGTAATTAATCTTATAATTTTGTACGTACTTATTTAGTGATTCTATGACCCCTTGCTTCACCAATCTCTTGGCTTAGCGACCTCTAGTAGAGGACCTACTTTAGGATTGATTAGTGTCTTTAACTCTAAAGGGCCTTCCTACCTTTGTAAGATTAAAAAGTTAAAAACAAAAAAATTGAAGCAAACAATGTTAGTTAGAAAGGAGCCATGAAATCTACCTTCAAATCATATCCAAATACCCCATGCTAAAAAGATGAAGTCTCAGAGCGATGGATGACATGCTTGATATTTCACTATTACTGAAATTGACCAGCCTACTCTAAATTCAATGTAATGAACTGATATTAAGGGGAGGGTAATTTAGGTATTTTCTGGATTAGTAGCTTTGGGAATAAGATAGGTAGTTTTATTAAGTGAAATAATCTATATATAGGAGTAATTTGAAACAAAAGATATGAAAAAAAAAAAAAATTGGAGGATTTAGTAGTTTAGTATTGGGAGTAAAACAAGCCTCTCGAATGCTTCTTACTATCTTTATATTCCAGTGAATTTCCATATCATCAATCAATTATCAGTTTTACTCCTTAATCTTCTTCTTTTATCTACCTTAGTGATGCTAGTTCATGACATTCAACACAATAGCAAAACTACATAGAAACTTCAGTAATAATCTCTATTCTAGAAAGGAATCGTTCTAGGCCACCATAGCAAGTGTACCAAGAAGGGGGTGAAACACAAAAAAAAGTTCATGACAACGAATCAATAAGACAAAGAAATAATATTCAATATGCAACAACCTGAAAACTATAATACTGAACAATTTTTGACAAGAGGAACATTGAAGGTCAAGCCCTTTAAGAATAAACAAGCATCAATGCTTAAATGCAGATTAGCAATGCTTTTCTCTTATAATCTCATATCAGCATGCCAGTGTAAGTGAAGTATACAGGATATACAAAGGTAAATATTTCAATTTCTAGTTACATCTTGTGATATAAAAAAATATATATAATAAAAAAAAACAGCATCAAAGAATGGAAAAGCAACAAAATGAGGCATCTAATCTCAAAGATAGACCTGTAAATTCCCTGAAGCCAGGACAAGTGTTCCTTTGCTGAGCACAGATACAATATAGCATTAACTTATATTCTCAGATTATCTCATCCTTTCCATAACAACCAAATCGTGATTCCAATCATATCAGCCGCCACTGTACCAAGAATTTTATGCACAAAATCTGCTTATGAACAGTGAGCTAAGACATTCAACATGTAACACGGTTGGAGCCATAGCTAATAGCTTGAAGGCTTGTGTCTGACATATTTGTCAGCCACTTTCTTGGACCACCAAAATCCCCCATTATATTGTAGGCATATGAAGGCCACCTCATGTTGTTGTTACAAGAACTTGAAACGCCCATGCGGTTCATCTTTTGTGTCCTCTCAAGTGCTATGAGACTAGAGAACGTAGAAAAGCTGTTCCCCACAAAAACATCTGCTCTTAAGCACACTTCATAGTCAATTGCTGACTTGATAAGATACGGGTATTTGTCATATATATGACCAACGCCTAGTTTCTTTTTCTCAAAAGGAAGCAACCCTTCTTGCCAACCACTCAATATTGTCTTATCTTCCAACATATTATCTGCAACAGCTAGGTAAACAATTGTTGGTTTGTTCACCTCCTTGATGTTCCCCACTCGTTGGATAATTTCGTCTTTGCTGCTACAAATTTCATTAATGTTGGATCTCTGCTCTAGCTTCTTGCAATGAATCATCCAATCTTTCTCTATCCTCATATGTACAGCCATATACGGCACTGAATGCAACTTGGTGCTATCCCCCCCATCACCACCCTCACCCTGCTCAACCGATTGTTGCTTATCTGTTGCTTCTCTCCCTACAGCTCTAATCTTAGAAATAACTCGATCTGCTTCTTTCGCAAACTCATCAACTAAAACTAAGCACTCAAATACCCTAGCATAGTCCTTGACAGGCCAATGATCATGCCAGAGAAAAGGGTTCTTCCCTATAACGCGTATAACTTCATACTGATCATTAGGGTCTCTGCTAAATTCCTTCAATTGACCAAAGTCTCTCAGAGACGTCCACTTTCGTCCACTCCCTTTTTGCAGCTCCAGAACACCAGTCTGATTCAAGACTTCTGAGTACCGGCCCAATCGAACAAACCCACTGCAAAGTGAATTGAACTTCCTGAATTGGAACACCTTATCAAATCCAATGCTCTGCAGTTGATCTAATTCCTTATAAAACAACGAAGCACTCAACCTCGGCATCAGAAGGGTTCGGTTCAGCATTCGAGCAGTGAGGCAAGCCCTAACAAATGCTATCTTCTGATTGTTTAACCCCCAAACAATCTGAGGCACCTCCAGAAACCTATCTCCACGAATTCCATAATCCGAATACGGGTCTAACGGCCTCACACGAATCGGATTCACTAACACCTTCCCCTTCACATCAACCCCGGAAAAAGCGGGGAACAGAACAGCCCTTAACACCAAAGCAACAACAACTAGTGCAAGACACTTACAACCCAAGGAATTGAAAGGAAAATGCAATAATTTCCAAATCTTACAATTCCAAAAACTCATGGGACAATGTGAGAATTCCAAATTAGACACTCAATCAAAGCACCAATTCAATACAAATATTCAAACAATATTGGATTTCTTCAAAATCCCTCAGAATTCTTACAATACCGCTAAAACCCAGAAGATTTTATCAACAAGAATGCTAAAAATCAAGGTGTTTAATGAAGTATTGACAACCAAATTCACTTCAATTGTGCAACAAATCATCAATACTAAAAACCCAGATCAAATTAATAAATCAAAATAGGGAGATAAAAAAGGAGGAGATTAATGAAGTGTTAACCTTGAAAATGTATGGGAGTAAAGAGGAGCTATAAAGTACAAACATTCTACTTGAAATATTCGACTCAAATTTCCAGATCTCCGGCTTCTCGTCACGCTTCTAATCGTGGCCAGAACAGCTTTCACGTGCATTTCCTTTCGTTTTAATTGGTGCAACTTCTCCTCTTTTCTACTTTTTAGCTTGCACCGAATACGCCCTTAGGTATTTTACACTTTCAAGTTAAACTTGTCCTAAATAGTAAACGTGATAGGTAACCAAGCAAGGCTTGGCCTAGTGGTAAAGATTTGGCCTCATGACTTCAAGGTCATGGGATCAAATCCCACTAGGGGCTCTTTGGGGGTGAGGTTTCCGTTACCATCCCCCCTCCCTTCAAAGAGTCTGATCTGCAAACTTGGTTGGTTGTACCTCGTCACAAATTAATTATTGTTGAGAAACAGTGGGATGCTTGATTCCACTGTTCACATGTGAAGTCCACTTTACCTGCATGCATTTAATGCATGTCAGGTAAGTTTTCTTCACACCGCAAATTCTTCCGCCAATGTTGAATATGTAATTGTAAATAGTAGAATTTTTGCTTATAAATACCGGTGTAAGAAATCAGTTTTTACATCAATACGAATTACAATACTCTCTGATATATTTCTATAGATTCTCTCTCTCCATATTTCTCACAACACGTTATCAGCACGAGTTTGCTACCGAAAAACAAAGGTATACATCCATTCTGTTTCAAGTTCTAAATTTTTTTTTTCTCCAAGCCCGACCCTTTACTATCCGAACATGGATCAACAAAGTAACGGGATTAACATTGTTTTACACAATATCTCTGTCTCGGGTATTTACTTTTGGATAGGGCGAAACAATGTGTCATTCACTACCAACCCAGTGAGGGGAACTGTAATACAGCCCCGACTCAGTAACCTTAACGACGATACAAATACACATACCAGAGAAAACCCACAAACCCCTGTTCCCAACACCAATAATAACCCTCCTATACAACCAACTGAAAATCAACCCCCACCAAGTAATAAAAGAGATAGGGATGAACAGGAAGGGACTAGTAGTAAACGTCAGTAGGGTCTTTCTTCTGTAGTTTTTTTTTTTTTAAGATCGCAAAACTTATAATGAACTCGAATAAAAAGTATACATTTCGTCACAAATTAATTATTGTTGAGAAACAGTGGAATGCTTGATTCCACTGTTCACATGTGAAGTCCACTTTACCTGCATGCATTTAATGCATGTCAGGTAAGTTTTCTTCACACCGCAAATTCTTCCGCCAATGTTGAATATGTAATTGTAAATAGTAGAATTTTTGGTTATAAATACCGGTGTAAGAAATCAGTTTTTACATCAATACGAATTACAATACTCTCTGATATATTTCTATAGCTTCTCTCTCTCCATATTTCTCACAACACGTTATCAGCACGAGTTTGCTACCGAAAAACAAAGGTATACATCCATTCTGTTTCAAGTTCTAAATTTTTTTTTCTCCAAGCCCGACCCTTTACTATCCGAACATGGATCAACAAAGTAACGGGATTAACATTGTTTTACACAATATCTCTGTCTCGGGTATTTACTTTTGGATAGGGCGAAACAATGTGTCATTCACTACCAACCCAGCGAGGGGAACTGTAATACAGCCCCGACCCAATAACCTTAACGACGATACAAATACACATACCAGAGAAAACCCACAAACCCCTGTTCCCAACACCAATAATAACCCTCCTATACAACCAACTGAAAATCAACCCCCCACCAAGTAATAAAAGAGTTAGGGATGAACAGGAAGGGACTAGTAGTAAACGTCACCATGCCACTAACCCAGAAAATAAATAATTTAATAATAAAGTCACCTTCATGGAGGGCAATGACATTTATTTTATGTTATTTTTTTTTTTTTGCTTTTGAACCGCCTATATGGACGGGTTAACTTTTGAACTTGCCGCCTATATGGACGACTTAGTGAAGTGATAAAATTATTATCTCTTATATGTGCAATAATGTTATATGTATGCAGGAAACAAGCATTCAGAATACTATTTTATTGTCTCTAATCTTCCATTTTTTTTGCATTTGTAGTTACATATATTATATTGCCATTTTACCAACATGCTCTCATATATATTTGCCACTCTTAAAATTTTATTGAATTGTATATTTTTAACTGTAGATGAACTGCACAGTTAGGGATAACCCTCTATAAAAACGGATTACCCGCCCCATTTTTACCACACATCTCTTATCTTCTTTCAACTTTTTCCTCTACACTCACAATTTTTTTCTTCTTCTTCCTCAACCTTCCGGCCACCATGTTCCACGCCGACGACAACCGTCCTCCACCTTCCTCTTCTTCTTTTGAGGAGGATTTTAGGATGATACGGCTATACTTATTCCTTATAGCCGGATTCTTTTTCCTTCTTATGGCATTCATGATCTATCTCCTCATACACAAGTAGGAGACAAATCTTTTTTATCTCCCTCGTTGCATTTTTTTCATTTTTGGCATCTTTTTTTGTGTCTTTAAGTGCATTTTAGGCATTTTTTTTTGTTTCTCTCACTCATTGTATTTTTTTCCATTTTTGGCATTTTTTTTTGCTTCTTGATATTGTACGCTATTTTCGTATTTTTTTCTTTTGTTTGTCCTGTTTATGTATCATTATAATGATATAAATCAGGGGGAGATAATATATGTGATTTATTATCATTTACTAATTTTAAATATTTACATGTTTGTAGTTAAAATGGGAGATCTAGTTAAAAGACAATTTAACATACTAGATCTATCTGGGCAAAAGTTTTTAGAATGGACAGTGGACGCCCAAATGAATTTAAAGGCCCAAGGACTGGAACATACAATTAAGGGTGTGACAACCCAACAAGATGATGCAACTACATCAGTTAAAAAGGCGACTGAGCAAGAAAAGGCAAAAGCCATAGTCCTTCTCAGGCATCATTTACATGAAAGTTTAAAAACTGAATATCTCCTTGTGGAGGATCCCAAAGAACTATGGGATAGCCTGAGTGAAAGATATGGGCATCACAAAAATGTGCTTCTCCCAAAGACACAATTTGACTGGCTCAATTTGAGATTCCAGGACTTTAAAGCAGTCAGTGATTACAATTCAACGTTGTTTAAAATTGTATCATTGTTGAAATATTGTGATTATCCCATCACAGAAGAGCAGATGATAGAAAAAACGCTCTCCACCTTCCATGCTTCTAATATAATATTGGCTGAACAATACAGGTTCTGAGCTTTCAAAAAGTACTCTGAGCTAATATCAGTACTGCTTGTGGCTGAACAAAATAATGATCTTCTGCTGAAAAATCATAATCTTAGACCTACGGGGTCTTCAGCCACACATGAAATAAATGCAATAGAAATCTCTGATCCACCTGAAGCAAATGCTATACATAGAGGTGGACGCGGTAATTACAACAGTCGTGGGAGAGGACGTGGTAATTACCGTGGCAGAGGGCGTGGACATGGCAGAGGTCGATTTTCCCCAAGAAATACAATTTTAAAAATTCTGATAAAAATTGGGGACAATCATCTGGAAATCAGAGGCAGTCGTCCTATAAAGGAAATGACACTTGCCACAGATGTGGCATGACTGGGCATTGGGGCCGCACATGTCATACTGCCAAACATTTGGTAGACCTATACCAGGCTTCAATAAAGAACAAAGGGAAAAATGTTGAAGCAAATTTTGTTAATGAAGCTAATACATCCATGTCCAGCCTTGATGTTTCAGATTTTTATATGGATAATGATGAAGCCGAAAACAACTTTGCAATGCATTAATATGCTTAGTTTATTTTAATTACTTCAATAATCATTTTCATGTATTCCCTCTTTTGATTATTAATAAAATATGCATTTTCTTATACTGATCTTCATATTTATTATTTATGAAGATATGGATTTGCTAGAAGTTGGATCCAAAGAACAATGTCTCCTCGACAGTGGGACAACACACACCATATTGAAAAATAAAGAGTATTTTTCAAAACTTACAATATTCCAGGCAAATGTTAGCACAATATCTGGGACAGCCAAGTTAATTGAAGGCTCTGGGAAAGCCTGTATTATATTTCCAAATGGGACAAAATTGATAATCAATGACGCATTATATTCGTGTAAATCTCGAAGAAACCTTATAAGTTTCAAAGATGTGCGTCAAAATGGTTACCATTTGGAAACCATGACAGTGAATCAAGAGGAATTTATATGCCTCACAGCAGAAAAATGTGGCAAGAAATACATCTATGAAAAATTGACAGCAATTTCCTCGGGACTATATCGCATAGATATACGTCCAATTAAAATTAATATGATATCTAACCAGAAGTCAGATAATAGAGCATTATTTACTCTATGGCATGACCGATTTGGCCATCCTGGCACAGGAATGATGCATAGAATCATTGAAAATTCAATTGGACACTCTATAAAGAATGTCAAAATTCCTCGGTCAAATGAATTATCATGCTCTGCATGCTCACTTGGCAAATTGATAGTTAGACCATCTGTAAATAAGATTGCCACTGAATCTCCAATGTTTTTAGAAAGAATACAGGGAGATATTTGTGGGCCTATTCACCGTACCCCGCATGCGGACCATTCCGCTATTTCATGGTATTAATTGATGCATCTACTCGATGGTCACATGTGAGCCTTTTGTCAAGTAGAAATGTTGCATTTGCAAAACTTCTGGCTCAAATAATTCGATTAAGAACTCAATTCCCAGATCATACAATAAAGAGAATCAAATTAGACAATGCTGGGGAATTTACATTCCAAACTTTTAATGACTATTGCATGTCTATTGGGATTGTTATTGAGCACCTTGTGCCTCATGTACATACACAAAATGGTCTTGAAAAGATGTTGTCTTGAATGAAATCTTTGCTTACTCCATAGCGGTTGAAATGACATACGATGAAAATGATATAGAACCAAATACAGTAGATGAATGTCGCCATAGAAAAAATTGGCCAAAATGGAAAGAAGCAATTCAAGCATAATTGAAATCACTTGAAAAACGTGAGGTATTCGGTCAAATAACCCAAATACCAAAAGGTGTAAAACCAGTTGGGTATAAATGGGTATTCGTGAGAAAACGAAATGAGAAAAATGAAGTTACTAGATATAAGGCAAGGCTAGTAGCCCAAGGCTTCTTGCAAATGCCAGGGATTGATTATGATGAGACATATTCTCCAGTTGTTGATGCAACTACACTTGGTAAGCTTATCTGTTTCAAAAGGATTGCAAATGAGGTTAATGGATGTAGTGACTACATACTTTATATGGGTCACTTGACACAGATATTTATATGAAAGTCCCTGATGGACTAAAACTACCAGAAAATCACATGCCCAAAGAGATGTTTTCAATAAAATTGAAAAAGTCACTCTATGGGTTAAAACAATCTGGAAGAATGTGGTATAATCGTCTTAGTGAATACCTATTGAAAGAAGAATTCAAAAATAATCAAACCAGTCCTTGTGTTTTCATAAAGCGATCCAAATCAGGATTCGCCATCATTGCTGTTTATGTCGATGATTTGAATATTATTGGAACTCCCAGAGAACTCGAAGTTACTGCAAAGTACTTGATGAAAGAATTTGAGATGAAAGATCTTGGGAGGACAAAATTTTGCCTTGGCTTGCAAATAGAGCATTTGAGAAATGGGATTTTTGTCCATCAATCAAACTATACAGAAAAAATTCTGAGACGTTTTTTCATGGACAAAGCCCACCCAATAAGTTATCCAATGATAATGCGTTCTCTGAATGTGAAAGATGATCCATTCAGACCACGAGAAGAAAATGAAGAAATTCTTGGTCCTGAAGTACCATATTTAAGTGCGATTGGTGCCTTAATGTACTTGGCTAACAATACTCGACCTGACATAGCTTTTTCAGTAAATTTGTTAGCTAGATACAGCAACGCACCAACGAAAAGACATTGGAATGGAATCAGACACTTGTTACACTATCTTCGAGGAACACAAGATCTTGGGTTATTCTACCAGTTGAGACCAAATGCGTCACTCATTGGATATGCAGATCCTGGATACCTATCAGATCCACAAAAGGCTAAGTCTCAATCCGGGTATCTATTCACTTATGGAGGTACTGCAATATCTTGGAAATCCACGAAGCAGGCTTTGACGGGCACATCATCAAATCATGCATAATTAATTGCTCTTTATGAAGCTGGAAGAGAATGTGTATGGCTAAGATCAATGATCAAGAATATCCAAGAAGAATGTGGAATGGAAACAATAACAACAAATCCAACTATCATCTACGAAGACAATACTGCATGCATCACCCAAGTAAGCGAATGGTACATCAAAGGAGACAGAACTAAACATTTATCACCAAAGCTCTTCTTCACTCATGACCTCCAAAAGGAAGGGACGATAAACATCCAACAAATCCAATCATGTGATAATCTTGCAGATTTATTCACCAAATCCCTTCCGACGAAGAAATTTGAAGAATTAGTCCGAATAATTGGAATGCGGCATCTTCGTGATATATGCTAAATTCAGGGGGAGTATTATATGCGCTGCACTCTTTTTCCCTTCGATCAGGTTTTTTATCCACTGGGTTTTTCCTGACAAGGTTTTTAATGAGGTAGTTAATTTTAAGCATATAAGAATACATAATAGTTGTACTCTTTCCTAGTTATGGATTTTTCCCACGGGGTTTTTCCTAACAAGGTTCTTAATGAGACAACGTCTATTATGAGTTATCAGTGGACATTCAAGGGGGAGTGTTGAGAAACAGTGGAATGCTTGATTCCACTGTTCACATGTGAAGTCCACTTTGCCTGCATGCATTTAATGCATGTCAGGTAAGTTTTCTTCACACCGCAAATTCTTCCGCCAATGTTGAATATGTAATTGTAAACAGTAGAATTTTTGCTTATAAATACCGGTGTAAGAAATCAGTTTTTACATCAATACGAATTACAATACTCTCTGATATATTTCTATAGCTTCTCTCTCTCCATATTTCTCACAACAATTATCACAGATATCTTATTGGTTGTCTTAATTTATTTGTCATGAAGTATGTCTATTTTGGCATTATTTGTCTTTATATTTTTCTCTATAATTTGGCATACACCTATCCTATATCGACCAACTTCTTTCTCTACACCTTTTTCACCATTATAAAAATTTGCATCAGACAATTAATATGGAATTAAAGAATATTATATATCATATATATCTATACTATATATTAAAAAGGTGTTCTTATCAAAGCGCCACGTGGCTTCGCCACGTCATCTTATGTGCCATGTAGATCGTTACGTCATCTTAAAAAATAAATATTGTTTGCCACTAGATTTGAACATGTGACCTCTTGCAAAGAGAAGTTTGTCCTTACCATTTCAATCAACTTTTTTTATGCTTCATAAATCCGCATAATGTTATATATTCATTGCAAACATAAAGTAAATTTAATATTAGATTTTTTTTAAAATTAATTTTTACAAGAGTGGAAAAAAATACATATCAATTGTGAGGAAGAAAAAAGGTAACACCCAGGGCAACGCCTGGGCGAACACACTAGTGTATGTTTAATACATGCGTGATGGGTCGAGTTAATAACAAGTGTTGGCCACATGCATTGTATTATAATACTTAATTTTTGCTTATTATTTTTTTCTTTTACTTTCATATACGACATATATCATTTTCCATTCATTATCTAGACTTAATGTCACAAGTGCTTTTTAGAATTTCTTAATAACATTTGTAGAAAATAGATGAGGATATCGAACTTAATGAAGTAAAAAAAAAACTCAAATCTCCTTTATAATCATTGATCAAGCTGGTTTTTGTACTTAGATCAATTGACAATTGAATCATATATAAGTCAATTCCACACGCGACAACTCTTAAATTTATCAAGTTTAAACAGATTTTTTAACACAAAAATATTAGGTTTTAATTGAATCAAACAAGCATCGATATGTGTTATACTTAACTCATTTGCATCCTTAGTTTTACTTTTAGACATCAATCTAACATGAGAACACGCTACAAAATGAGTTGGGGAGTTTTAACCCACCTGTTTAAACATGTTAGCCTAACTATTCATCAACTTAGATATGCTGGATCGGACTCATAGTCTCAAATGCAACTACGACATGCTCCCACTTGTTTAACTTGAACTTCGAAATAATTTGTTTAAAATTTACCACACTCAGAAGGTAAAAGTTGATAAAATCTCAAGGGGTTAGCAAAACATGATACAATGCCGTAATGTAAAATCAAACGTTGTTAAAGAAGACGAAACAAGCTAGCATGTTTTAAATGATTGAATGTAATAATTGTTGAAGTTATAACAGATAACAATTAACTATTACTGTAACTTAAATCTCACCGAATTGGATTTCCTTTCTGCAACAATTTAGTTACCAATCCACAGGTTAATGAATCAATCAAAAAGAAGATGGATAACTGGTTGAAGACGGTAAAATGGTAACAAATAATGCATTTCATTGTACATCCAATTCGCCACGAAATAAAAAATACCCCAACAAAATCAAAACTGAAACATTGGAAATTAAATGTAAATTTCCACCTAGTGTCTCAGTGAAGCCTAAATCAAACTATAAACCATTCACACACCATAACCACCCTTCCTCCTTTCCCAGTTGTGGATTGCCATAAATTGGGCAGCTCCATATTTAATTCCGCCATCATAGGAAATTTCACAGTACATAACTACAAGTACAAGCGAAAACTGACAGGACGGACAGCAATTTTGCAGAAGAGGCTCCGAGTACTGCCCAAAAATTCACAAGTGACACAGGTTGAGAGCTCAACTCCTTCAAAGCATTGTTTGATTCTCTATCATATGTACCAACTTCACCACCCAACCACAACAAATCAATCGCTGATTCACCAGAGTATACCATGACGCTGTAAAATTTTCAGAGAAAGTAATCCGGTGCTGGCTTTTTAGCAGGAGTCCCTCTTGCTTCCTGTATTGTGGAAAATTGATGAAAGCACAACAGTGAGATATCCATTCTTTCAACAAGAACAACCAAAAAAAAAAAGCTTTTTTAAAATCTATTTTGATGGAGAGCACAAAGCTGTTTCAATCAGATTTAAAATGAAGGGTTGTGTACTGTTATGGATCTAATAAGTCAGACATATAAGGAAGCTGAGCAAATAGTCTTAGGCATATATAGTATATTCTATGTTAGGACTCTTCACTTTACATCAACTATTCGTGATGGATGTCACAGATCATCAACTCTCCGACATGAGAGTGAACACTTTGATACTTCATTTTAGACCAAAGTCATGGAGATTTATCATAAATTAGCGACACCGAGCCTCTGGACATGCTCCCGTGACCAACACGAGTACCTGAGTCCAAGTAACTTAGACTATATTATATTCCTATCCTGGAAAGTACTACAAGGCACAGTTCTTTCGTTTACAACAGTTTGAACGCAAGCTTCCATAAAGCAAAGGATTTGAGGCTTGACATACTCTAGGGTTGCTTGGCACCCAAGGAAGCTTCGTAGATTAGTCTTGATGTGAATGCAAGTTGATGAAAGCACGAAGGACTATCACTTTGACAAGGAGAGGCATCATTTTGGAGGCTTGATTGCAAGAAGCTTAATAAGAAATGAGAGGAAGAATACCTATCAATTAGATCTGAGTATCTTGATACATCTAAATGCAACTTAAGCAACAATTTTCTAGTTTTTTGCATATGTTCTTTAGGCAATAATTTCTCCTAGGAGTACTATAGCCAAATAATAAAAAGATCTAAAGTTCAAATTGTTAGAGGAGGTAGTTTTAGTTCCTTTTTCCATTAGGACTTTTTACTCTAATAGAGAGAAGACTTCATGTATGCTGGAGACCCAGTAATTAAAGCTAGCTACGGCAGTAAGTAAAACACAGAACAAAGGGGATAGATATAGTATTGATAGATATTGTATTGATAACTCAGAGAAAGCTAGCCATTACAGTCCTTACTTTCGAGAGGTAAGGGATCTCCCAAGAGCTAAGATTACTATCAAAATACTTTCTGCCCTTCTCTTCTCTTGGCTGATTATTATAGGCTATTATAACTTCCTTCACAAGCAACATAACAGAAATATTCCTTCTATCAGAGATTTTCCAATATTCCAGCTGACATAATGCCAGGAATAACAGAAAGGAAATAACAGAAACTAATCCTGATTCCCCTTTTTTACCATTCCTAACATATGTGATTAGTGGCCTTGTAGAGGTAGGATCATTCTCAGCAATGTAATCTACTAGTGAGGTTAATTAATATTTAGATATCTTGATGATTTACTCCCGCATAAATCTTAGTGACTTACACCTCGTTTTCTCTATCAAGTCTGTCTTGGTAACTTCAGGTGAGATTGTTACATGATTTTTGTACACCAGAAGCCTTACAATTCTGCTCTTTAAACCCAATATCTTCACTTGGTCAATTCTTGTTAAGTTCTAGGCTTCTAGCAAGCCAGTCATCCTATAGACATACAGTGCCTTATAATGTACCCAGCATGCCCGTAAAGCATCCCAAACACATATATTTTCAGGGATCTCAGTCTCTTTTTAGTAAACCTCGAAGAGTTCAAATGCAATATTCTACTTTGATAAGGAACAATTTCCACTAACTAAAGAACAAAGCCAAAATATTGGTATGTCAGAATTCTTATAACCATAACATTATCATCAAGGGGTTTGTCGAATTCATCAGTACGGCTCTACCATTCACTCATTACCATTTGACAGGGCATTACCTGCCACCAATATAGCTCCACAATTTAAGAAGAGTGAAAAATTATGTCTGAAGATACAAGCTACCTTAAGTAGCTTTCCAGAAAGGGCATTAATAAAAATGAACCATGAGACATGACTTCAAGAGTTCCACAAGATAACTTCTCATAATTGGTTTCCATAAGTGCTCTTCCTCATGAGAACCAGAAACTGTAGCTCTTTCTGCTGAAGCCAAACACTGCCTAAATGTCCAACTAGAGTCCCCGCTTCCCTTACACAAGTAAACAGTGGCAAGTACCATTGCCCAAAAAGCATAAACTGGTCAGGTATACAAACCTGTGGAGCAGCTTGAAAAACACGGAACTCTTTGTTAAGATTCTCATCAAGCTCAAGTATCGCAGCAACATTACCACATCTACAATGTCCCCAATAATTGAACAAATTGTCAGTTATTATATCATGGCCTGAATGGTCCATTAATCAATGTAAATGTGATGATAATTACCAAAATTACCTATAACAGTAATTTGGAGCTGACCATACTGTAACGATCTGATGATTGAACATCCATTTGTAACCTTCCATTACCAATTGGTGTGCACGACAAATATAATCAATGCTATTTGTGTGGTTGAATGTGGTAACTACGGTGCCACCAAAAAGATAGCCAGCGCCACGAGGACTCATTCCCCAGCCATCAACCGCATCTTCAGGGTCAGACCATAGGAGGTCGCACATGGCACCATCATGTGGTACTTCTTGCTTTCTGTCTATTGTTCGTATCTGGCAGATAGGCAGCATTACTGTCAAGATCCAAAGGAGAAACAGAATATGAAAAGAAAAATGGATGTCTTATTAACCTGGTCCAATGTTGTTATGGATGGAGAAAGACCACCATGAACACTGAAGATCTTATTCTCAATGAGAGCTGATAGACTGCAATACAGACTAGCATTACTCAGAAAAACATTAAAATGCTTAAATGAATAACTTTGCAGATAACAGAAGAAGTGGTCTACCACAAAACTCGTAGTTTGATGCATTAACATGATTTGCATTCTTATTAGCAATAATTCTTATCAGCAATCTGACTCTAGCAACATTTTGCATTCTCAATTTGACTTTTAACATAATTTTGCATTCTAATCAACATTAAAATTAATCTAACCCTGCTGTGTCAGCCAGAACTTATAAGAATTATCAAGAAAGATATGCAAACCTTAAGTAATCAAATATATCAGTGCAATATCTCCAAACATTCACAGAGCCATATTTGCGGAGGCACTCATCATAGAAGCCATAAACCTGGAAAGCAGAGTAAAATCAGTACCTGACAAAGAAGTTTCTAAAGTCAACCTGGAATAAGATATGCACAAGGATAACCTGAGTAATTTGACGACTTTCATGGTTCCCTCTAATAAGTGTTATTCGATCTGGATATCTCACCTATAAATCCACACATGATTAGTTTCAGAACTAAATCATCAAACAAATGACAGGAGATGCCGTGCTTCATTAACAATTAGAACTTTAAGATAACATATGAAGGCACAACTCACAGCCATGAGCATTCCTATTTTCCCTTGCTTCCATTTGATCAGTATGCCCAAAAGAAATCATTGAAACGACCAAGTTTAGAGCAATTGAAGTATTCAGAGATTAGAGTATCCAGTATTCGTCAGTGGAGAAGCCTTACTTCTCCCTCAAAAGTACGTCATGTTGATTGAGAATCCTTCGGTGTTTCTTTCCCAAATTCGTATTCGAAATCCCTTCTTCATTAGGCAATTGAAGTATTCAGAGATTAGAGTATCCAGTATTCGTTAGTGGGGAAGCCGTACTTCTCCCTCAAAAGTACGTCATATTGATTGAGAATCCTTCAGTGTTTCTTCCCACATTCATATTCAAAATTCCTTCTTCATTAGACAACTATTATGTATTAATCAGAAAGTCCTGCTCCTAGCAATCTCAAATGAACAAAGAAGTGGCCGTCACCATATTGACCTAATATCAATTTAAAATCAACATCCTCTGAAGCCTCTAGGTATAGGGGAAGGTCCCTTACACGATACTTTAAAAACCATCTTGCGATCTCACAAGAAGAAGCATAAGCAATCTAACGTGCCATTCCAAATTAGCAATTTAACTTTCCTTTTGAAGTCCTTTCTACAAGGGGGTAAATCATTGACCTATTCCCGATATTCAAAGAAAGGAAAACAAATCTTAGATATAAACAGGATTTAAATTTTAAACTAGTAATCTTCAGGAGTCCTGGAGTTGACAGAGAAATCCTTTGGGTAGTTGATCTTACAACTACATGACAAACACCTTTGCCAGCTTAAACTCAGCTTGCAGGTCTAGGCAAAAGTAGCTTCACGACATGTTTATGGTTTTAGAAATATGATCTTATAAGATCCTGAAGTCTGAGACAATCAGCAGACAACAATAAAACATGAGGCCCTAGACATCATTGGTCATTACACAATTTCTTTAACAGCCAGCTTCATCACCTAATCCCACAAGAAATTCATCAGAGGCTTTTCAAACAGTACAGCATACAAAATGCTCCCTTTCAATTAGAACTACAGGTTACTGCTGATAAGACAACATACAAAATGCTCTTCTGTAAAAGGTTAGCGCATGTTTGGTTGTAATCTGTTCGACCAAATCATATCTTGCAGCTCTTCTGGAGTCAGCGTTTCCTCCATAAATTCTCCAATCCAAATGGCAAAATATTGCCAAAATATAAATTTCCAAATATCTAAAAAGGTCACAGTCTGACTTGAGTCTCAAGACCCTGTTAGTTTCTTGCTCTTCTAACAAACATGCGTGGAAAAGCAGATTCTTCTAGGGTGCTACCTGATATGCAAATTTATTAAGGACTTGAACCATTAAGAAGGCCTCACTCAAGTTGAAAATGTACTCCATTTGCTAATGAAGACTTCTTCTAAAGCCAAAGGATCCAATAAAAATGTTGCTTGCTACTTAGAAGGGAACCCAAAACAGAGCATGCCTATAAAACCATGTCAAGTTTCAGATGAAACATGATGCACTAGCCATTCGTTTTCAATTGTTCCTGCAGCCCCATATATATAATCATTCCTCTTGAAGAGACACGAGGAGAAGCAATCACGCTTCCAAAACATTACAGACACAAGTAATCACTCTTGTTTAACCATTTTGAATTGTCTCACCAAGAGCAAGAAGCTAAACGTACTTCGCGCAGTAAGAAGAAGCAACTTAAGTGTTTCCCAGGGAATTGGTTTAACTGGACTATTTGGAATGTTGATTTACATTTACTATGAAAATCAAATCATCAATGGGAAACAGCATGATGTACATTCACATAAAGAGCTAACATCTCACATAAATTCGCTAAGAGAAATAATATGCATTGACTGTTAGAATTTTAGTAATTAGTTAATTAATTGTTGATTAATTAATTAATTTGGCCCATCTTTATCTCACCTTGGATTATTGTGTCAACCAAAACTACTTCCCACCACTTACTCCACTAAATCTTCCATAACGTTAGTTAGTATACACAAAAGGAGGGATTCGGTTGTTGATGGCACAACCCCAACCCCTATATAACGTTATTCATCTCATTCAGAAAAAGGTCACTGCATCCACTTCATTCTACAATCTCTACACCATCTAGATAGAGGAAGAAGGATCCAACAACTATTTTGAATTTTTCATACAGTTATTCCATTCGGTGAGCCTCGGTTTGCGGCAAGCGTTCACAATCTCTTCATCTTCTCAATATATATTTTCTATTTAGGCTATGGTTGGAGGTATTTCATGATTCTTTAAGTTTCCGCATTTATATATTCATCTTGTATGAATTTAATTGATCTTATATTTGGTATCAGAGCCACCCCATATATATGTAACTTGGCTCTGATACCATATATAAGATAAATTAAATTCATACAAGATGAATATATAACTGCGGAAACTTAAAGAATCATGAAATACCTCCAGCCATTGCACAAATAGAAAATATATATTGAGAAGATGAAGAGATCGTAAACGCTTGCCGTAAACCGACGCTCACCAAATGGAATAACTGTATGAAAAATTCAGAATAGTTGTTGGATCCTTCTTCCTCTATCTAGATGGTAGAGATTTTAGAATGAAGTGGATGCAAGGACCTTTTCCGAATGAGATGAATAACGTTATATAGGGGTTGTGGTTGTGCCATCAACAACTAAATCCCTCCTTTTGTGTATACTAACTAACGTTATGGAAGATTTAGTGGAGTAAGTGGTGGGAAGTAGTTTTGGTTGACTCAGTAATCGAAGGTGAGATAAAGATGGGCCAAATTAATTAATTAATCAACAATTAATTAACTAATTACTAAAATTCCAACATTGACTACTCAGCTTGCAAACAACTTGAGCCAAGAGGATGTAAACTAGAAAAAATACCTTAAGTGCAAGAAGAAGTAGAAAAGTCTCAACAGAGTAAAATCCTCTGTCCACAAAATCTCCAAGAAATAGGTAGTTCGTCTTTGGACAATCACCACCCACTTTGAAGAGCTCTTTCATATCATAAAACTGCCCATGAATGTCACCACATATCTGTGAAAAGATTAAGGGAGACATCAGCAACTTTTTCATGTATTACTCATGCTAAATTGCTCACAAGTCATACAACTGGAGAACTAAAAACAGGAAGACACTGACAAGTAAGCAAAGAGATTCCAATTCAACTTTTCCAGATTTCACGCCCCTACAATATCATGAATAAAGCAGCAGCATAATTGCCTTGCTGCAGTCCACAGGAAACCTCATTACCCTCGATAAACTTATTTGACCTGTCATCATACATCAAGATAATTGCGACCTACTCTCATAAAACATAATAAAATTGCAAACTGTGAGCTATGGAAAAAAAATCTGTTGTCAACAAGACAACAACACCATACTATAACCTAATGTTTGGAATTCTTTTTGGAGACTATGGGGTCCATTAGAAGTTTGACAGATCCATGAAGAGACAAAAAAAAAGGACATGAAAATAGAAGCCACCAATGCATATTTATCAAACCCTAATTAGCATCATGATAGGATTAGAGATACTGACCAGACAATCGAATATAGGGATTGAACCAATTTACAAATCTACTCCAGGATTCTGATGGTATTACTCGACTAATCTCAAACTAAAAGTGGATTCTAAAGCGAAGGCACAAGTTGACATAGTGTACCAAACTCGTCAAATTTACCTCCATCATTTGAAGACTGTTGACAACATGTCACAAGATCAAATTCTTAATTCTTTGCAAAAAAAAAAAAAATTGACGAGAATCCTTTGTAAACTATACTGCCTTGTATGATGGTAATACAGCTTTTCAGGCAGAGTTCCAAAGACATCTGCAAGAACAAATGAGGGGGGTGACTTCATACATGTAATTTAAGGGTCTTATATATTATAGTTTAGTGGCTGGTTATATAAGGCTTAGTTTTATGAGCTTGGAGATTGCAAGAAAGACTGCCATTGATGAGCATTGGTTATCATCTAATGAGAACTCATATAATCTCACAGAGTGCACCATAGCATTAGGCATTAGGTTGCCCCTGCTTTGCATGATTAAGCACTGAAGATATCAGCATCAAACTTCATGGGTGCTGCCTTCAAGACACTGGGTAGCTAAAGTCTAGACATCCAGTGTCTAGCACCGGCCCTGTTGACTTGGCAGTTGTTCACATGCGATTGGCTCTTGATAGAAGGGCTATATCGCTGAGCATCCCAGCCTTGAACCTCAAACATGAGAGCTGGACATGCTTCATTAGCAGAAACATGGGCTTGGCTTACAATATTGGCAGTGACAAAGCGTAATTGCCAGACCTTAAACCTTCCAAAGTTCCGCTAGCATTTGCATTAGGCGTGCTAATTGCTAAGGGCAGGCCTTCCTAGTGAGGGCACTTACTAGCCTCACCAAGAGTCATGACTTGAAGCTATTGCTACGCCTACTCGCCTTAGCTCATCTTGACGCTAGCCACAAACTACAATAATGATGACGTTGGGCCATCCAAGGCTGGTACCTAAGCAACAGCTAGACTCCGTTAATCTCAATGATAGCCATGTGTTACTCAGCACTGCAAGCGACATCCACTAGAAGCTAAATTTCTTTGGCTTACTCCAAAGTTCTCAAGCTACAAGTCCCAAATATGAACCTTGTTTCAACCAACGTGGACTATCTACAAGTGTTTATTACTAGAGCCACATTTTGCAGTTTTTGGCTAAAAGGAATCATAAAATGAACATGGGTTCTGAGTCTTCTGAGACAACATCAATGACACATTCTTCTCGGACTTTGGGTCTGTACGTGACATCTGAATTGTGATCATTATGTTCATTAACTGTGTCATTGGGTGCAGGGGGGCCTAATTTACTTAAACCTCAATCTAAACACCAGACTCAGGCCTTAACACTTAGTTCTTCCTCAAAGATCTGGCGTCAATCCAACCGAGATCCATCCCCTTAAGAATCCTAAAAGATACATGTAGTAACATCAATAGTCCAAAATCCCTAAACACCAAAAACTTCATCAATGAAACACAGCTTGAGCAAACTCCATTGAAGATAAACTTAACACTTCCCCTCATTCCTCTCCCCCTTCCCCCGCCCCCCGCCCCGATAAAACACAACTTGGGTAACTTAATTCACCTCATTTTCCACCCAATTAAACCTCCATAGCTTGCAAAATCATTTCATTTTTCTCTACTCTACACTACTAAAATAGGGCAACTTAACATACTAATGTATTATAGATTGCTTCCACTAATAATTCCTCAAACCAATAGTAACCCAACAACAGAAATTACAACCATATTAAATTACAACCACAACTTCAATTACCCACCAAAAAAAAAAAAAAAAAAAAAAAAACCCATAAATCTACACACCATAACCAGCATAAAAACAAGCAAATATAAGCAAAAAAAGCAAAACTTACAGTAACAGGAGCATCAACTCTTTGAACATTACTCTCTTCGACTAAAATTTCAATAGCTTTAAGACAAAGTGCTTTCACTTCAGATTCTTTCAAGGGTTCGCACCTTTTAAGTTGCTCTATTTGCCTATCTAAGTCCGACATCTTCCCATAAATCTACCCTAATACCCACCTCACTGTATATATTGCACTCTCTTTCTCTCTCCTCTTTCTCTCTCCTCTGTGTTAGATTGATTGAAGATGGTGAAGTACCCAGAAGAGAAGAAGAAGATTTGAGGAGAGAGAAAGAGCAGTTTTACTGGCTTTTTTACTGAGGAGCCACTGCGCTGCTTTCAACACAGGAGCTTTTCTTTTTTATTTTCGATTCTTTTCTTTCTTTTTTTTGGGTTTCTTTTTTTTCTTTTTTTTTCCTATTTTTTCTTGGATTTTTTTAGAAAAATTTATTGGGATGTGGTGGTGTTTTTGGATCTTTGTATGGAACAACTTTCAATTGTTTTTATTGTGTTATGAAAGAATGTTGAATCGATATTTCTCCCTATGTCATGAATCATGATTCATGAGACACTCAAGGTGAGAGGGAGTGGAATGTTAGGTATTGAAAGACAACAAGATATAGTGTTAAAAGGGGTTTAGCATGTTATATCTTCCTCTGTTTCTTCTTAGTTGCAACGGTTTGATTTTTACACTATTTACTAATTTTACTTAGTTTATCTTTCGTTAATAGTTAAGGAAAAACATATTCATGTGGGATCTTGTTAGATTCATCTGAATCTATTTTCTAAATATCTACTTATTCAAATGTTTAATTATCGGTAATTAAAGATATTAATAGTTGAAGTTATACATTGGCTGAAAGTCAAACTTCAAGTAAAAAGAAACAGATAAAGTAGTTCCCATTTAAGCATCCAAAAAATATTACTTTCCAAAATATTCACTTTGATATTTTTTTTCTTATATATGTTAAAAAATGCAAGATGAGAAAGTAATATATTAACTTGTCTGGAATAGAAAATTATTGGGTCAATGATATCATTGATAATTCCCAAAAGGGAGACCAGGGATCAAATCCTTAATGTGGCGAAAAGGCCGAAAGGGTAGGAAAGAGGATGTCCTTTAAGTTGTAGGCTTGAGGCAAACCTTGAGAAAGGACAAGATTGTTTGTGTTTGCTAAGAAATTGAATAACTACATTAGAGGAACCCTTGTAGAACAATTGTTATGTGTTCCTAGGTACACCTAGTGACCTAGACAATTAGATGTAATCAAAGTTATTCTTAATTCATTGCACATGTAATTAGTTAGTCTTAAATGAACAGATTTTGGCACCAATTGAGTAAAAAGAAGATTTGGATACACATAGAGTTAATCAAGAGTTAGGCGTAACCAGGTTCATAATAGACTGTATGCATTATGAAGGGTATCCTTAATGTATGAGAACTATTAGGTTTTGACTACGTCTAATTTTTTTTGGGTGCAAACTACGTATAATATATGAAGACTCAAATTGTTTACAAGAGAAATGCTAATCAAGAGAAAGAAGTAAAGTGTGAAAAAAATAAAGTCAATCAATCTAACAAAAAAATGAATAAGCCTCTTGAATTTGAAAAAAACAAACTAAATAAACATCATATAAAATATTTTACAAATACTCCCTCTATACCTTACTGTCTTCCCCATTTGCTTTTTCAGGGTCAAACTTTTAAAAGTTTGACTATGAATTCACATTGATATATCATTAAACATATTACCATCTTCATAGATAGAAAGAACATCTAACACATTATCCAATTCTTCTTCTATAACTCTAATAAATAATAAGCTATCATCTGCAAAAAAAAGGTGAGAGATAGGACTATCTCTCCTCCCAATTCTAACTCCATGAATAAGCTTCTTTGATTCCGCATCTCTGAGTAAAGTGGATAAACCTTATGCACATAACACAAACAGAAAAGGTGACAACGGATTTCCTTGTCTCAAACCATGGGAAGGAATGAAATCCCGAGATGGTTGACCATTTACAAGCACCGAGAAAGTTGCAGACTGCACACAATTCATCACCAAACTTGTATAACTCGCAGGGAACCCCAGCTTTAGCATCATTTTTTCTAAAAAAAACACCAATTCACTCTGTCATAAGCTTTACTCATGTCAAGCTTCAGCCCCAGATAACCCTTTTTCCCTTTTTTTTCTTTTTTCTTAAGAAGTGAAAACATTCATAGGCTACTAACACATTATCAGTTATCAATCTCCCGGGAACAAAACCACTATGACTCTCATGAATAACCACATGAAGTACAATTTTTAATTCTATTTGCCAACACCTTCAAAACCAATTTGTAAAGGACATTACACATACTAATCGGGCGGAAATCAACAGGAGACTCACAATGCTTTTTCTTAGGAATAAGCACAATGTGTGTCTGATTAACATCATCAATATTATCAACATTATTCAGAAGATTAAGTATCTTGTCTGTAACATCCTCACCTATATTAGCCCAAAAGGTTTGGTAGAATAGAGCATTCATCCCATCCGGCCCCAGGGCTTTGTTTGGATTCATCTCTGCACGCCTAAAAGGAGCAGCAAGCAGCGCTGCCATATCCGCATCAATTAAGGGCTCGACTATATCAATCACCGGGTCCATGTTTGATGCGGGGAGTTCAAAAGTTCATATAGTCGGGCAGGGCCAAAAACTGGTCCTGCGCTCTTGCCCAGAGTTCGGCCCAAACTAAAGTCAGGCCACCATGTCAAAGACAAAACCCCAACTTGGGGCCACATTTTGGTGCCCAAACCCCGCTGATTTTTCGGGCCGAGCCGGGCCAATCTTGATCCGCTTTAGTTCTATCCTTACCTTCAAAAATGAAGGGAATGACAAACCCACAAACGCCGACGTTTTAAACAATCCAAAGGCCAAAAAAGTCGTTTAACTTAATCCAGAAAACAAACAAAAAAGCTAGAAGGCTGGGCTGTAGACGGTGGCGACGACGTGCTTAGCTTTTCTCTCACTACCATTAGAGCCTTTGATCACCATTCTTCAGTTGACTCTGCTGTATTCTCTCTCCTCACTTTGTCACCCACAATTCTCCTGATTTAAAGAGCAAAGTAAGTTCAAGATTAAGGAAATTCAATGATTTCTCCTTCATTTCTTTTACATATTACTTTTATTTTGTTCGATCTCACTTAATTACCCTGTTAATTGTTTTTGTTTATTATCATTTTAGCAGTTTAATGTTCAAAACTTTAAGCTCAATAATTTTTTGGGTGCATTGTTCAAGATCCCCAATTTTGGCACTTTTTTTTTTTTGTGGGAAAGTTCAATTATGGGCTAATTTGGTTCTTTTACCCTTTTTTGGTTGTTATTTTGTTGAATTTAGAATTTCTTTTTTGTGTTTTATGATTTGAAGGAAAGCCCTTTTTGGGGTTTTAGCTTTTTTTTTTTTTTGGGGTGGGTGGGTGTGGGTTTAGGCATATTTGAGCTATGATTGTTGTGTTTTAGCATTAGTTTGCTTATTCTGCAAATTTGGATGAAATTTGGACATAAATTAGTATTGGGGGTACATTATTAGATTTTAGGATTTGATCACTGCTTAAAGTTCCATTGGTGCAAAATTTGATGTTAAATGGGCTGATTTTTATTGTTTGATTTTGAATTTAAAAGCTATGATTCTATTGTAATTCATTGTTGATTCCCTTACAAGTATTGTTTTTACAGTTCTACTACTTCATTGTTCATGACATTGCTTTGTTTATAAAAGCTTATTCTTTTTGTTATTGTAGAATCAACAACATTTTCTGAATCACTATAACATGCTTGAGATGTTATTTTTGGTTTAAATGTTTCATCATGCATGTATGCGTGTGATTTTGCGGATTTTGGGGAGCGGGTTTGATGGTTGATGTAATTGTAATTTCTTATTCCTATGTTTTTTGTTTTTTTAAAGGGTTTGATGGCTTCAACATCCGGGGACTCGTGGATGAAGGAGTATAATGACGCGACTAAATTAGCTGATGATATTAATGGCATGATATCGGAGAAGACTGCAATGTCAGGCTCAGGACCAGATTCACAGCGTCACTTTTCAGCTGTCCGTCGAAAGATCACAATCTTGGGGACTAGACTGGATAGCCTAGAATCACTATTATCTAAGCCTCCTAGTAAGAAGTCTATGTGAGTTTATCTTGGCCTTCTGTATGTTAAACTTACTCTAAACTAGTGCTTGAAAACGGAGAAATTGCTTCACTTTGCATACATATACGTTTTCCACAGGGAATAGGGAAATACTTTCAGCATATTTTAACTATTTAGTTTTTCCAGAAAGGAAGAAAAGTACAGTTCGATGAAGCTCTTACCTGGTTCTGATATATGATAATGCACTTTTGGTCCTTATCTGCTATATACCTCTTTTCTATATCAGCTTATACTTTTGCACTCTTTTTTGTTAACTCTCGCTTAGCTCAATTTTGAGAAGTCATCTCTCCAGTCAAGAATTTGAGATCTACAAAATTTATTTTTTGTTCAATATGATAGATGGTGGAAGAATTGCTATGTGGAGACTGTAAGTCATGTGGCTATGCTCTAAAAGGAAGGGTCTGAAAGGGGGTGGGATTCAGATGGTATCAACAAGAAGCGGGATTTTGTTTGATACTGCTGCACTTTTAGTGTTGTATAAGTTAATCATGTCTTTTATATTCAAACCATTACTGGAGTACAGGCATATGTAATCTGTTTGAAGGCGGCATCCTTGTTTCAGTTGTTGACAACTTGACATACCCGTAGCTAATCGACTACATATGTTAAAGTTACTCTAAACTAGAGCTTGAAAAGGGAGAAATTGCTTCACTTTGCATACTTATACGTTTTTCTACAGGGAATAGGGAATAACTTTCAGCATATTTTAACTGTTTAGTTTTTCCACAAAGGAAGAAAAGTACAGTTCGGTGGAGCTCTTACCTGCTGCTGATATATGATAATGCACTTTTGGTCCTTATCTGCTACATACCTCTTTTCTATATCAGCTTATACTTTTGTACTCTTTTTTGTTAACTCTCGCTTAGCTCAATTTTGAGAAGTCATCTCTCCAGTCAAGAATTTGAGATTTATAAAATTTATATTTTGTTCATTATGATAGATGGTGGAAGAATTGCTATGTGGAGACTGTAAGTCATGTGGCTATGCTCTAAAAGGAAGGGTCTGAAAGGGGGTGGGATTCAGCTGGTATCAACAAGAAGCGGGATTTTGTTTGATACTGCTGTACTTTTGGTGTTGTATAAGTTAATCATGTCTTTTATATTCAAACCATTACTGGAGTACAGGCATATGTAATCTGTTTGAAGGCGGCCTCCTTGTTTCAGCTGTTGACATACCCGTAACTAATCGACCACATATGTTAATAGCGTATATGACTATAGGTTAGGAAAGTCTTAATAACGTATACGTTAGTGGGCTTACACCGTGGCAATGATTTTCAAATGTTAAAAAATTTATGATATCTGACAAGGAAGTTTCTGTAATTTATAAAATTGTTCAATCTCTTGTTGGTGGATATGTTGCCACTTTCAAAACCTTCGTTCTGACTTCCGCCTGTCAGCATCTAGGGTTTTTGTAGGTGGAACATTTTATGTTAATGCTGGGACAGTTTCACTAAATGCTTGATAGGTTCTGCTTTCCTCATTGATGTTCAAGATTTTTTCTCATGTAGATTACGCTCTCTTGTGATATTGCAGAACAGAGAAAGAGTTGAACCGCCGTAAGGACATGCTTTCAAATTTAAGAACAAAGACAAACCAGATGGCAAATACTTTGAACATGTCAAATTTTGCCAACAGAGACAGCTTACTTGGCCCGGAGTCAAAGCCTGTTGATGCCATGACTAGAGTTGCTGGGCTGGATAATCAAGGCATTGTTAGTATTCAAAGGCAAATCATGAGAGGCAAGTTGCTTAATCTTTTTCAACTGGGAACTTTTTCTAGTTATTTTTATTTTCTATTTCCTCCTGCTTACCCAGACAAGTTTTGCTAGAGTTTGTTTTTGTTTTTATTATTTCTATCTTTCTTAATGCTGAATTTGCGTGTGGACAGAGCAAGATGACGGGCTTGAACAATTGGAGGAGACAGTTATGAGTACAAAACATATTGCACTTACTGTGAATGAAGAACTTGAGCTTCACACAAGACTCATTGTACAGTTTCTATCTCTGAGTCAGATTGTTGTAACACCTTATTTGATATGTCTTGAAATCCTATAATTTCAACCTTTTAGTTGTGGCTAGTGCTTTCATAACTTGGTTATGTATGTGATTGTCCTCTGGGCAGGATAACTTGGATCAACATGTTGAGTTTACAGGCTCTCGGCTGCAGGTAGTCTTCTGATCTTCCCTTGCCTTAATTCTCTTTTCTGTTCCTTGTTTTTTTTGGTTATTTCCCTATTCCCCTTTAAAATGACGTTTGGTGGCTCGAGTTGTTCCATTGGATGCTTCTGAACAGTATCTCTTGTTGCATTTAAGGATTTAGACTATGTTTAAAGTAGTAATGTTGTCATCTGTCAGTTGCCGGTTTAATGTGGAATCTCCATCCTCCTCCTCCTCAAGTAGGAAATCCAGGCTGGAACTGTATTTTTTTGGTCTTTGAAGTTTATGAGAAAAGTCATTACTTAGGTTCAGGTTGAAGTTTCCTCACAGCTGGGTTCTTTGGCTAATATCTTGGCGAGAATTGCTATAACTTTTAACTATATAGTGTAGTATATACTAATCTAGGATATACTGTTAAAATAGTTGTTTCCTTAGTTCTGGTTATAGGGCTTTTGCTGCTGTAATCAGCTTATCTACTGCGATTATCCTAGTACTGTAATCATTCCTCTGGCCTGTATTAGGATGTTTTCCTTCTTTCACAACTTTTGTGGAAACTTTTATAGTAGTATATCTAAATAATGATTTACATCTTTCTAAAGGCAATGAGCATGACTTTTATGAATACGACTTCTTTTTTTTAATAGCATGCTTCTGACTCGCACATCTTTTTCCTCTGTTTGATGTTATGTTTTTGGTATCATATTGGAAACAGCGTATTTCACGGAGTTTAGCAAATCTGAACAAGAAAACCAAGGGTGGTTGCACCTGCTTGTGCCTGCTAGTGGCCGTTGCTGGGATTGTGATTCTAATCCTTGCTATATTTGTGTTGATAAAGTATTTATAATCATATGTAACCATTGTGTGTAATGTTGTGGCTTGCGAGAATTCTTCGATTTCTTCTTGTGTGTTATGTTGTGAGAATTCTTTTCCTCCTATTCTTCTTCCTCTTCCCTACTTCCATTCCTTGCAATTCTGTTGCCCGTCTCGTGTAAAGTTAAGTCATGGGTCGATTTGCGCTACTCTTCTGTATGCATAGATAAACTACAGTGTGAGTGTTCGTTTTATGAAACAATGAAGTGTGATTACTTTTGAATATATGAAGAAAATTATCAGAACAATATGAAGTGGGAAGAAAAAAGAAGTTCCCATTATTATTAGACCGAGACTATCGAATTGCACAATTAACGATCCCTTGCTATTCAGCAACACTTAGAAGTTAAAAGGCAAACCACAATGCCTTAGCTTCCTATACGAGTTTGGCAACAAAGGTTGAGTTCTTTTAGCCATCCTAAAACAAACATATGTTAACATTGGTAATATACTTCCTCTATTGCTTTCAATCACTTTCGCATTCCATGCACAACTTTGTTAGTTTAGCCTCTAATTCTATTTTAGTAAATTGTATTCTATAAAATGGTTAAATTTTGAAAACAAGCATGGAGATGAATCCATCACAGCTTATATGCTAAAATCTATTTTTTTTATATATATATATAGGAATATTAGTCTAAAATTATCGGTCAAAGCTGCCACATAGATAGTGCAAAAGTCAACTAGTAGTGATTAAAAAAACTAATGAAGTACTATTTTTCATCCTATTATTCAATGTATGCGATTATCAGAAAAAAGTGGGCGACATATGTTTTTGCTTATTTAAAGATTGTTTAATGAGTTAAAAAAAAGGTGCTTGAGAGCACTAAGCTATGCGTTTTTCTCGAAATAACTAACTATGTATATTTTCAAAGGATCATAACTATATAAGTATGATTATTAAGATAATATGAAAAGTAATTGAAATTATTAATCATTTGATCTTTCCAATAATATATGCCCCAAGATCAACCCGAACCCAATTGGATATGATAATATATGACTTAGACTTGTCTTGCATCTAAGCCGAAATTAACTAGTTTCACCTGACAATGAGTCAATGACCCATCTAGACTTGATATGTTAGTAGGGATGGCAATCAGGCCGGGTTGGGCCGGATTCATGTTCGGGTCGATAATAAATGGGTCAAAAATCCCTCAACCCAAACTTAACCCATTTAATAAAACACGTTGAAAAACTCAACTCTGACCTAACCCAATAAACAGGTTACCCATATAACCAGTTTAACCCATTTAACCATAATTATCATTATATTGAATAAATAATTATCTTCATAAAAAGCTAAATGAGCAAGTTCACTATTGAAAGTATGCATGTTTAGAGTTTTTTGGAATGATTATGACCTATTTTAGTGATATTTTACTTTCTATTAACCAAATTTTAGATTTATCAATATATTTTTTCGAGAATTTTCTATATATTTAAGTTAATAAGGTCAAAGCAGGTCATGTTCAGGTCGGAAATGTCAACCTATACCTAACCCGTTTAATTAAATGGGTTAATCATAGTAAATGGGTCAAAAATCCAAACCCCAACCCGCTTATTTCGGGTTAGGTTCGGGTTAGATTGGGTCAGCTTTTGCCAGCATATTAGGAACTTAGGATCCGACCCAATGGTCAACCCGATAATTGATGATTAACTATCAACAAAGAAAAATACTTCCTTTTATGACAGAATTTAAACCTGTATGTAACACAAATCAGAAGTCTACTCTACACAATTGTTATTACTCGTTCCTCGAAGGTCGGAATTAGGAATTTCTCATCAACAAACATTGATGGTGACAGAATCTTAATTCCTTTAACACTTCAATCCCTGGTTAGGAATTTAAAATAGACTTCTTCACTCTAAACTCAAATCAGGTAACCCCTCCAACGGATCAGTGCTTATTGATTCCCGCTATCACACCAAGCTTAAATCCTTACTAATTGCAGAGAAAAGCAGCAAAATTGCAAGAGTTGAGAAAAAAATTATGGTTTTTGGGGCCAAATTTGAGGTGGGATTTATGTAATGCAAGTATTTTAGTCCAAAATTAACTATACCCACTATTTTTTCCCCATTTTTTTCTTCAAAAAATACCCAAAAATTAGTACTTTAGAAATTTTAATACCCAGAAAACGGGATGAGCATAGTGCAAAAAGAGACGATTGAAGTGATTGCTCAAAGCATTGGCATCAATAATTTATCCCCAGATGTTGCGCTTGCTCTTGCTCCTGATGTTGAGTATCGTGTTCGAGAGATCATGCAGGTAAAAACATTAATTTGTTAACCCTTCATTTATATATTTATTTCAGTATTAGATTATATATTCAAGCTTTGTTCTTTTGGGAATTTTGGTTTACTGTTGATTTTTTCTTTGAATGTTTGTAAATATTTATGGATAAATGGAATTAGAGGAACATTTACTTGATATTTTTGCTGTTGGTTCTTTAAGCACATGTTAGAGGTTGCTATTTAAATGTGTTGCTGTCTATAACAATGTAGTCGAGACGAATTCGAAGTCGATTTTTCTTTTGTATATTTGTAAATTGTTATGGATGATGGAATTAGAGGAACATTTACTTGATATTTTGGTGTTGGTTCTTTAAGCACAATGTAGTCGAGACGAATTCGAAGTGTTGTTTGGTGTTTCCTGTTGGATTGGAATAAAGGGTGGTGGGAGTTTGATGGACAGATGATTAAGAAGCATTGAGTATTGGGTGTTGTTGATCAAGTTTATATGTAATTATATTAGGGAGATTTTTATTTTCACTTGCTCCATTTCTTGCTAAATTTGCAACTCTAGTAGCTGATTGTCATTCTTTCTTGAAATATGTGAATGTTTTTCCACATATCACTATGTTGTGGATTGCAAGGAGAGAAGAGAGTGATAATGAGATTTCTAATTTTGTAGGAGGCAATTAAATGCATGCGACACTCCAAGCGCACAATTTTAACAGCAGATGATGTCGATGCTGCTCTCAGTCTGAGGAATGTAGAGGTAAGAGTAAGCCTATACTTTTTAGTTTATAGTATTATGTCAGGTCATTGTAATGACAATGTGAAACTTGTTTCTTCCGCACATGAGTGGTATGTCCATTGGATAAATATTTAGCTTGTCAGTTGTCACTGTAATGGAGTGAAAGATTCACTCTTCTTTGGTTTTTGATTTACAATGGAAGTGGCTTATTAAAAATATCTGCGCTTCTTTTTATTATGAAGTAGCAGATGATTGTGTAAACAACCTATATGGTTTTTGTTCAGGTACAGCTGTGCATCACATTATGCCACCCAAAGTGGGATTGCAGGGATACGGCTAAATGATAATGTTGATGTTATTGGATATGCTGTTGCTTGAGTATTTAAGCTATTCCATTGGTCTTATCTTATGTTATTCTTCAGTTCTCAATGCTATATATTGATTCTTGTTGTCTGTGCATCAGCCGATCTATGGTTTTGCGTCGAATGATCCTTTGCGTTTTAAGAGAGCCGGTGGACATAAAGATTTGTTCTATGTTAATGACCGTGGTCTTGATTTGAAAGATGTAAGGTCTTACTGATTACTGGAGAATTTGTTGTAGTTGCTCTATAATTTTTTATACCCTTTATATCTCATAACCATATTATGATGTAGGTTACTGAAGCACCTATGCCAAGAGCACCCCTGGATACCTCTGTTTCTGTGCATTGGCTGGCTATAGAAGGGGTACAGCCTGCAATTCCTGAAAATCCTTCAGTTGAAGGTACCGAACCTCAACATTGCATGTTGTTTAGTGAATTGGTCATGCAACACATGCATTAATATTCAAGTGATGGGGGTTGTTGATGCAAAGTTTTTAAAGTTGATTTACTTTTACAGCTATTGCAGCTTCATCTGATGGCATTAAATTAGAGTATAAAGAAGAAGGACTCCCTATTGACATTAAGCTTCCAGTCAAACATGTGTTATCTAGAGAGCTTCAGGTTTATCTATTTTACTGTTTTCTGTCCTTATTTTTCACTGAAGTATAACACTGACCTTATGCCTTTCTTGTATATTGAATGTAGCTTTATTTTGACAAAGTTATTGAGCTTAGTACACGAAAATCTGATACAATTCTCTTCAAAGATACTTTACGGAGCTTGGCAACTAATTCAGGACTTCATCCTCTGGTACCTTACTTTACATGCTTCATTGCTGAGGAGGTAATTCATGATACTCTTATGTGTCTTCCTTCTTTGATCTAATTCATACAGGGAATGTGTATAATTTCTAACTTCATCTTAGCAAATGGCGGTCTTCATTAAATACAGGTTTCTCGGAATTTGAATAAATTAAGTCTCCTATTTGGATTGATGCGTATTGTTTGGAGCCTTCTCCAAAACCCACATATACATGTAGAACCTTATGTAAGTCCAACTTCACTCTATACTGCTGTGGTGGGTCATCAGCTATCAGTACTTTTTTCTTTCATTTACTAGAATGTCCTAGTCGTTAATCTGTTGGAGTACAATAAACTGTGTAAGTTTCTTATATCTCAAACTAAGGTGCTATAACTGGCATTGTGCTGATTTGATTATAAATTTTGATTGATTGTCATACCTTCAGCAAATTTCCTTGACCTGAAACTAACTCGACATGTCGATTTTGTTTAACTTGATTATTTATCTTATTTGCTATCTACAGGGGTAAGACCACATCTTTACTCTTAAATTCTAGCTTTATGGCGTGGCGGGTGTCTAAGACTTTGACTATTAATGATCTGAATTTTGGGTGTTCTCCACATTCAAAAATGTGCTCATGTTTGTTTTGCAGTTGCACCAACTGATGCCTTCTGTCATTACCTGTCTGGTAGCAAAGAGGCTAGGAAACAGATACTCTGACAATCATTGGGAGCTGAGAAATCTTAGTGCAAACCTTGTTGCCAGTATATGTCAAAGGTATGGTCTATTAAGTTAGACTTGTAAATATATATATTTTTGTTCTGGTTATGCTGTTATGGTGTACATTAACTAGGGTGAACAATTAATATGCATTCTAGAAGTGGTTTATAAATCATATGCTGCTAGGTTTATGTGCTTTTGACTTCCTTTACTTAAACCTGATAAGTAGTTTCTCATCTCGGCTTGGTGTTAAAAACCTTCAACAGATTCGGACATGTTTATCACAACCTTCAGCCTCGAGTCACCAGGACACTGCTCCATGCTTTTTTAGACCCAAAGAAAGCACTGCCTCAACATTATGGTGCAATCCAAGGACTTGCTGCTCTTGGACCCAGTGTGGTATGTTTCATAGTCAAAGAGTTCAAAGGAAAAAACATGATAGGACTTAGAAATTTTATGCTGTTAGATTGATTTTATTCCGCAAAATCAAATTCATTGGAGATTATATGAAAAAAAGCGGGAAGGAAAAGGATGATCTTTTCTTGAGCAAAGGCTTCAGCGGTTTCTCTATCATTGTTATTTTCATATCAACACTTGAGGTTCCTTATTGTCATTTCTGGGCTTGCTATTCTATGAGATGTAACAGCTTGGTCAATGTATCATGACTTCAGGTTCGTCTGCTCATACTACCAAATCTGGAGCCATACATGCAACTTTTGGGGCCGGAAATGCAATTGGATGGGCAGAAGAATGAGGTCAAAAGGCAAGAAGCTTGGCGGGTTTATGGGGCCTTATTGGTGAGCTTTTATTTGCAAATTTCTAGTTTTGTTTTGCTCCTTTATTCTGTTTATAAACTGACATAATAATAAAAATTCCAGTTTGCTTCTGGCAAGTGCATGCATGATCAGCTAAAGGAATTTCCAAGTCTACCCCTTCCATTGGCAAGACCTATCTCAAAGTCCAATAAGAAGATTGTGACCGTGCTATCTAGTAAGAGTTTGATTTCGTTTTGCATTAATTCTTTCTTATTTTCTTTTCTCCCTTTGGTTGGGGATGGGGGGAAGGGATCAGTTTGGTAGTTAGTTGTATGGGGCTATGGCTTATTTCCAATGAGCAGTGAGTTGGAGCATAATGATAAAGCTGCCAACTCTGCTTTGCATACACGCTTATGTGGCATCGATGCTCACAGGGTTGAGTACTTGAGTTGGCCATTCTAGGGGGTCCCCATTTGGCTCTCCTAAGGTTTGTCATCTGTGAGAGGCAGGAGGCTTGGACTCAACACTTTTTTAAAAAAAGAAAAGAAAAGATGTACCTTATATTCAATACAACTCAATAAGCCAACATGAGAAGCTGCCATTGGGGGTTCTAGGGAGGTTCTGTAGCCTGATTTCTGTCTTGTCTGATTTATGCAATGAAGGCATCTGAGAGTACTTCAATGTGATGAAATACGAGTATGAGGTTGAAGTTGGGATAATTTTCACCATTGTAACAAAAATGTTTTTCGAATGCCGCAATCAAGGTGGCAATATAACTTCTTCCATAGACAAATTTGGATCTCCTTTGACTTGTGACTTATCGTGTCACCCTGCATTTCTCAATGGGGAGGATTACTTGTAAGAATAATGATAATTGCAAGTCATATAATTTTCAAATTGCTCCCACAGAACCCCCCCCCTCCCCCTTGGGCTAAGCTTATTATTTAGTAGAATAAGCCAATCAGGCAATAGATACACCAGGTGGGCCCGTGGGGGATGTGAATGTGGGATCTTGCTTTCCCGTTGCCTCTACCTTGAACACTAGGTTAGTAGGATGTAATCTCATGAAGCATTGAGCAGCAACTGTTTCTCCCTCTACCCCCATTTACCCTTTTTGAACCCCGGGGGGATCATTAGAAGGTATAAAGCCATAATGGCCCATTTGGTAACCGATAATAAAAAGTATGGTGATGCATCTATATGTATTGTTGTGAAGAAAGTCACATGCTATTTTCCATGTGTGTTTCTTCATAAATATAGATTATTACTCCATGTTACATGTAAAGTGGTAATAAATGATAATGAAGATTTATTAAGTTAAAAGAAAAATATTTTAAGAATAAACAAGCATTACCATGAACATTGGCACAAGACTTTCTTCACAAAATTACCTATTACTGCTCACAAAATTGGCAGTAAAAGCCCTGTGAGAAGATTGCATCTCTTTCTTGTATTTTTGGTTCCACTTTCATCTTTCTTGTATCCGTAACTTTAACTTTTGGTTCCACTTTCATCTTTCTGTAATCTGTCCAGACAAGCGAAAAGCTAGCATGGACAACATGCTACAACAGCCCCCGCTGAAGAAAATATCGACCGATGGTGCTATGGGAGTGGTGGCGGTAAACTCCATGCAAGGAGGATTCGTTGCTGCTGTTGGGGGATCTGATGCTGGCCTTTCGGCAATTACCCAGCAATTGCAAAATGAGAATGTCTCAGGAAGCAGCAGTGGTAGAAATGAGAAATTAGATGTTCAAGCTCAAAAAGCATCTTCCCTTGCTCTGGCCTGGAAGGAAGAGACAGATGGTGGACGTTTGTTATCCCCCCTCTTTGAACATTTTGGCCTTAGCATGTTTTCTTTCACTCCAATTCCGGAACTATCCTTATTTTTGTAGTTGCTCAATGCAAGATTTTGAAGGTTGTATTTTGAATAGTGTAAATTAATTGATACGAAGACCTCGACACCAACTCGACTCAAAATGAAAAACAATTACTCTCTGTTCCATGATAAGGTTAACATACTTCCTCTGTTTTTTTAGATGCAACATTTGCCTTTTTTGTGAATGTACTAGAATAATCAAATGTTGCAACTAAGAAAGCAGAGGTGGTATTTCTTAGCACAAAAATAAAGAATGAAAAATGCGTAATCAAGTGCTATGTGATGGGAATGGAAAAAAGAAAAAAAAAACAAAATATTAAGATGCATATGTTTAGGCCATTACAAAATGTTTACTTTTATCAGTTTTAACATATCGAAGAAAAACAGAGGGAGTGTTATTTTAGCATTAGTGTATTGTTTACAAAAATCAATCAATATATATTGGGATTTTTTAACTACAATAATACAAACTTTGGCCGGTTCTCCAACAATAATACAAACTTTCGATTATTATTTAATAATACAAACTTTGTAACAAAATTCTTGGAGTAGGGCAAGATGACTTGCAACTTGAATAACAGGTAAAAAAAAATCAACTTTATTCTTTCAAATCAGCCAATCAAATAAAGACACGTGTCCTATTGAGTGTCACGTCAGCTTATTTACCTCCTACAACACGTTAACAACCGTATTGCCCTACTGGAGGAATTTTGGGCAAAATTTTGTATTATTTAATAATAATCAAAAGTTTGTATTATTGCGAGAGAATGGGCAAAAGTTTGTATTATTCTAGTTAAAAAATCCTATATATAAATAAATGAGGAACTTTTCGGGAGCACAAGGAGCTCCTCAAGATTTCGAGGCCATAGAGCGCGCCACGTCATCAAATTTATTTTTATCTTTTACAAAAATAGAGTTTTACATAGATTTAAATACATATAAAGAGTTTTGGATAAGCGAAAATTAGAGTTTGATTCTGAATGAACAACCTAAATTATTATATTATGTAAATTGTGTATAATTTTTGCTACTTGATTCGAAATATTATAATTTTTGTACCATTGGATAGTGCTCGAAATATGCTTCGAAATAAGATCCATTTACAATATAGTTCTACAAATTATGAAATATAGAGCGCCACATAGGATTGCCATGTCATCAATTTTTATTTTTATTTTTAAAAAAAATTGAGTTCTACAAATTATGAAATATAGAGCACCACGTAGCATTGTCATGTCATCCATTTTTATTTTTAAAAAATTGAGTTATAAATAGATTTAAGTACATATATGGACTCTTGGATAAGCGAAAATTAGAGTTTCGTTTTGAATGAACAACCTAAATTATTATATTATGTAAATTGTGTATATCTTTTGCTACCTAATTTAGAATATTATAATTTTTGTACCATTAGATAGTGATCGAAATAAGACCCCTATTTACAATATAGTTCTACAATTTGTGAAATAGAAAGCGCCACTTAGGATTGTCATTATAGTTTTACTACCTAATTCAAAACATTATAGTTTTTTTTACCATTGAAGATTGCTTGAAATATGCTTCAAAATAAAATCCATTTATAATATAGTTTTACAACCTATGAAAATATATTAAATTAGATGAGTTGTAAGACATTATTTAGTCTTTCTTTTAGATAAATATAATAATAGCTATAAGTATTAAGTATAGTGTATTATATGTGATTATAACATTTGATTATAGGTTTAATTTACAGGATTAAACATATTATCTTTCAAAACCTCAACCTTAATCAACTAAACCAAAACAATATAGTATTGCAACAAAAAAATTTAGAAAACTTTGTTGTTACAGAAAAAAGTAAAATCTATAACGACAAAATTACATACTCCCTCCGTTTCATTTTAATTTACTCACTTTACTTTGGGGGAGAACCAAGGAGGAAGTACAAAAGTATGAGAGAGAAACTGAAAAGGTGGAGAGAGAAACTGAAAAGTGAGAGAGAAAAAGTAAAAAGTGGGTTAAAATATTAAAAAGTGGATGACATGGGTGGAAAAAGAGGAGAAAGTAGATGTGACATGTAACCTAAAATAAAAAAAGCAACAATGTGTAGATTAAAAAGAAACAGACCAAAAAGGAAAGTGTGTAGATTAAAAAGAAACGGAGGGAGTATATATTAGAGTTTTGGATTATGTGAAAATTAGAGTTTGATTTAAATAAAACAACCTTAGAATATTATAAAGAGTTCTATCTAAGCATGCCATGCATTTTTTTTAATTTTTAATTTTCAATTTTTTTTTAAGAAAAAAATGTTCAACATAGATATAGTTACATATAAAGTGTTTTTTGGATAAGTGAAGATTACAATATGATTTTAAATAAATAACCTAAATTATTATACTATGCAAATTGAATATAACTTTTTGCTACATAATTCACAATAGTATAATTTTTTTTACCTTCGGAGAGTGCTCGAAATTAAATATGCTTCGAAATAAGATCCATATACAATATAGTTTTACAACTTACGAAAATATATTTATTTAGATGAACAATAACGTATTATTTATTTTTTATTTTAAATACATATAAAAATGACTATAAAAATAGCGTATTATATGTGACAATAGTAATTATGTCTTTCAAAATCATATTTTAAAAATTGAGTTATATAAAGATAAAAAAATCATATCTATAGTTTTGAACATATAGCATTCCATGATGGCATTACAAGAAGAATCAAATCAAAGTTTGTCATCGAGATTGCAGAGGTATTATGCAATTGACTAATTATTTTATTCCTAGGATATTTATTGTATAGATAATTATATATGTTTTTTTTCCATATATCTATATGTCAAATCTTATTCTTTTCTCCATAAACTTAATTCTACTAAAACTATTTGGAAATCAAGGTTCGCGTTTCTAGACTATTTGAGGTCACGGATCATAAAAAAGGGGGAAGTTTGATAAGTCTTGATATGGTCATGATTGATGAAGATATATTTTTTTTCTCTTAAATAGTATTTTCGATTATTAGTAGAGGTTAGTTTTATATTTAATTAATTATATTCATGATATACTATCATTATGATCTTTTTTTTGGCTTTCGCATCTTCTATTCTATATGCATTAGTATTTATGTGCTATATTAAAAGTTGAAGTTGTGGTTGCCACTCATGTTTTTCTTTATTCTTTCTGTCCTGCATTTATATATATTAAATTATTACCCATTACTTTCTTAAAGTATCATTCGGGTATTATTCATGTTAAAACTGTGTTAGCTATTGTTAGTTATACCTATTATTGGGATACCATCTAATAATAAATTTAGCAACAATATTCAATTGAATAATAAGAATTATAAAATTTATATATCGCAATAACAAATCTAAAAATTTCAGTATAATGAAAGATAATTTCTCCGTTCTTTTTCTACAGCAACAATTGGATTGGACATGATTTTTAAGGAAATACAAAATGGGTAATTTAGCATAGAGGTACCCCTTTAGTTAACTAAAGTAAGGGATAAAAAAATACTTAATAAAGTAAACGCAACTTTATGAGGCAATTTGGATAATTAATGATGGTTTTATTAACATTAAATAAATAAAGGCAATATTGTCAATTATAGTTGTTTTTTTTACCAAAAGTGAAATGGTTCCAAAAGATGAAACTACTCAAAGCGGTAATTGTTGTAATAGAAAAAGAGCAGAGAAAGTAAGTAAGGCCCTGTTCTTTTGGACTTATTTTCAAGCAAAAAATAAGTAAAAATAAGTTCAGTTCAGCAAAAATAAGTTCAGTTCAGCAAAAATAAGTAAAAATAAGTTCAGTTCAGCAAAAATAAGTTCAGTTCAACAAAAATAAGTTCAGTATTACTATTAATGTTGTAATTATTATTTTTGTTTTCAATATTACTATTAATATTGTTATTATTATTAATATTATAATTATAATAACGATGAATTTGTAATTTTTATATTTTATTTTATATTATTTTAATATTTTTATTATTTATTATTTAGTAATTATTATTTATTATTTATTATTATTATTATTATTATTATTATTATTATTATTATTTATTATTATTATTATTTATTATTTATTATTGATCATTTATTATTTATTATATATTATATATTATTTATTATTTATTATTTATTTATTATTTAAAATTTATTATTTATTATTATTGTTATTATTATTATTTATTATTATTAATAATATTAATATTATTTATTATTATTATTATTTATTATTTATTATTTATTATTTATTATTATTTATTATTTACTATTTATTATTTATCATTTATTAATTATTATTTATTATTATATATTATATATTATTATTTATTATTTTATTATTTATTATTTATTATAATAATTATTATTATTTATTATTGATTATTTATTATTTTCTATTATTTATTATTTATTATTTATTATTTAATATTTATTATTTATTGTTGATTTATTATTATTATTATTATTAATATTATTATTATTTATTATTATTATTATATATTATTTATTATTTAATATTTAAGTATTTATTATTATTTATTTATTTATTTATTATTATTTATTTTTTATTATTATTTATTATTTATTATATATTATATATTATTTATTATTTATTATTAATATTATTATTTTTTATTATTATTATTTATTATTTATTATTATTGATTATTATATTATTATTGATTATTATATTATTATTGATTATTATATTATTATTATTTATTATTATTATTATTATTAATATTATTATTATTATTATTTATTATTATTTTTTTTATTATTAATTATTATTTAGTTTTTTTATTATTAATTATTAATTATTATTATTTTTTATTTTTTATTATTTTTTGTTATTATTATTTGTTATTATTATTTATTATTATTATTATTTATTATTTATTATTTATTATTATTATTTAAATAAGTTTAGTTTAGCAAAAATAAGTTCAGTTCAGCAAAAGTAAGTAAAAATAACTTCAGTTCAGTAAAAATAAGTAAAAATAAATTCAGTTCAGCAAAAATAAGTAAAAATAAGTTCAGTTCAGCAAAAATAAAATAAGTTCAGTTCAGTTCAGCCAAAATAAGTTCAAAAGAACAGGGCCTAAATACAATGGTGTTAAATAATCTCATTTTACAGCAACAAAAAATCAACAATAATATTAACAAAAAATTTGCAAAAAAAAAAAAAAAAAAACAACCCGTGCAACGCATAGGCTTCAAAACTAGTACTAATCAATATTTACACAATGTTTTTTAAACAAAATTAAGAAGAGTGAAAATTTGAGTCTCACAAGATTTCAAGCTGAGTTGAGAGCGGGTCAAGCACATTTGAGTTGTCTTGTAGTCTTGTTTCATGATCATCCATACGTTCATGATGTAACTATGAACTTGAACATATATTGCGTTTGCACGTACCAATCATATTGTAGCACGTGTTTTCGTTAGAATTGGGTAAAAACAGAACCACAGAAAAGCACAAACGAAAGACAGTAAAGAGGTGGAAACAAAAAGAAGATATAACATTGATATTTTGGATCATTACAAATCAATAACCAAAAGAGCAAACGACGGCAAAACAGGGCTTGTGTTACAGATATTCTAAAAGAACAGCTTTCTTGGAGGTTGTCGTGGTGGTACAGAGTTCGGAGAGACGGAGGATGACTTGGGAAGAACAGTTGATCCTTTGTTTTCCTGGGTTACTTTATCAAGAAGCTTTGCAGCTTTAGGATCTGTTAGTAGTATTTTTTGAAATGACTGGGAAAATCCTGTGGCAATGATAGTCACATGAATCTCTCCATTGTAGCGATCATCCACAACAGCGCCAAATATTATGTTGGCTGAAGGATCTGCCAAACTTGTAACCACCTGAAAATGCCAAACTGATAATATTAATACAATCTTGCATGGTGGAAAAATTTACTAAGGGTGCTTTCTCTCCACTAGAATTGTACATATCAAAACTTATTAACCCAAACTTGACTTATCTAAACTTATTCGCCTTGAACATGTGAACTTATTGTGTACATCGTTGAACTTTACACTTGAACTTAATCTAAGTAGACTTGTTTGCCTGAAATAAGTGAAAATAAGGGTGCATTCTCTTCACCTTCAAATATTAAAGTTTCAGGGCTGACGAAGTCCAATCAGGGTAAACATTAGGTGAAATTAGGGCTGATGAGGTGTAATAATTTCAGATAGATTCAGGCGGGGAGAACAGAGCCTAACTGAAGCTCAAAACTTCTCAACTTCAATTCAAATGAAGTCATTGACACTAATTCAGACTCATTCTATAGCACTTTTGGACTAGCATTTAGTTATTGTAGATTTACTCCTGTTTTTGTGTTTCTTTCTTGTAATTTATAGGAGATTTTTGGAACAAGAAATAATGTAAAAAAGGGTAAAATAGACTAATAATAGTACCTGTGATACTCTATTAACTTCTTGTAATGTTATGTCCTTTCCACCAGTGATATTGTATACAACACCAGTAGCAGATTGTATGGACGATCCAATAAGAGGTGCCAAAGTTGCTTGCTCAGCTGCTTCTTCTGCACGGTTTTTACTAGAGGAAACACCCACTCCAAGCATTGCAGTTCCAGAATCCTTCATAATTGCCTTGACATCAGCGAAGTCCACATTTACAAGTCCTGGAATCTAGGGAACAGTAAAGAAGCGTTCAATTCAACAAGATAAGAAATCATCTAATGGCTGACATGCACTATGCAAGATATTTTACCTACAGCCATTGTCTTTATGCTAATTTCCAGGTTCCACACAACCAGTCAACACCAATATATTGACTCTCTCTGTCCCTTAAACAACTTAGCATCTCCTTTTTGCACAAAGATTTGAGGAGAGTGAAAGAGTAAGGGAGCAGCTAAACATCAAACTGCTTGACCATAAACAAGGGCACAAGGCTGTGAAAAGACACAGATACCACCATTTCCACACAGCAAGATGAGGGTATATATATGTCCTTTCACAGCCTTGTTCACCAGCAAACGTTTTAGGGTTCAGTGTTTTTCCGAAGAGAAGATGTGTGGATGGGTGTGGGGGGACCATTATCAAAAAGGAAGTTTACTTCTTTGTAGGACACCCCACAATTGAAATCAATTTCTTCACGGGACAGGAGTATTTTCTATCAACAATCTACCATCCACTACAATCATGAATAATTACAGTTAAACGTAGGTGCAAAGACAAGATGCTCTTATACGCGATAACATCCTAAGAAGTGGGAAGTGATATACAGTCTTAAATAATTAAGCCATAATTTGTTGCTAGTAAGTAACAACAATAGTCATAGAGACAGTGCTGTCTTTGAATTCAAAGTTGCACATTTATCTTAATGCAAGTTACTAACTCAACAGAGAGCCTTCAGTCAATGACCCAGAGGGAGGATATTATTTATCAATTGACATACAGTAATTATGTCTGAAATTCCTTGAACACCCTGGCGGAGAACATCATCAGCCAGCTGAAAAGCATCCTGAAGTGGTGTTTGTTCATCAGCAATATCCAAAAGACGGTCATTTGGTATCACAATGAGAGTATCGACATTATTCTGCAGCTTTTCTATAGCTTCCAGTGCCTGATGAAAATGACAAAAAAAAAAAGAAGAAAAAATTCCAATAAACCTGAATCTCACATTCTAGAAAAATTCAGTAAGAGCTTCAGCAAAGAGATCATGACAAATCTCCTGAATGGGCATAAAATTGGAGTTTTGGACAAAGAAAGACTAGATGAACAACAGTTTCTGTCAAGACAACTGTTAAGCACTATGCCAAGGAAGCTACAAAGGCACCTGCCTGCAATGACCTTTTGCGGCCCTCAAAGCTGAAGGGATAAGTGACCACACCCACAGTGAGGTAACCGGCATCCTTGGATATTTGCGCGATGACTGGAGCAGCACCTGACCCGGTGCCCCCACCCATCCCTGCTGTTATGAACACGAGGTCTGACCCTGCGAGTGCAGTTGCAATAGCTTCTTTGGATTCATGAGCTGCCTGCTCCCCAAGTGATGGATTCCCACCAGTACCTGCACAACTACCATGTTATTCCATCAAAGTATATACTTCGTACATAGAATGGAGGAAAATGAATTAGGCCACTAGAACGACAAAGAAGTTTTCATAAAATGGGTACGAAAGGCACTCATTTTGTCATACAGCATGCTAATCTGTGATTGAATTGTCAAAAAATAAATTCTTCAGAAAATTATAGAAAGTGCCTGACCTAATCCACGTGTCAAAAGCTCTCCAATTTGAATTGGGTGCTCAGCAGCTGATTGCAACAATGCCTGCGCATCTGTGTTTATGGCATAAAAATCAACACCCTGACAGGAAAGGCATTCATGTATCAAATTGGCTGCACAAATTTACATGATTGAGCAATTCCTGATGCAGCAACAATACTATAACAAAGCTAAGAGTAGTTTATCTTTTTGCCTTCCACAAGAATTCTAGAAAGAGCCACGAAAACCCATCTTAGGCAAGGGAGGAAAATTCAGTTGAAAATAGATCCCACTTTGAGAGACTTCATAACCAATAGTGATCGAGAGTCAATGTGAGATAAACCAACTTTACAAAGACATTAACAGACATTGGCCATTTGATTTCATCAATACCAAACAGCACTAAACAATCAATTAGCAAGCGCGGTGAGGCGTAAGCTACGAACAAGTATAGAGCGAACAAGTTATAGTCAGAAACTTGCAAAATTGGGACCTGTAGAAAAAAAACTCTGGTTCAAGAAACAACAAATGAGCTTACTTCTTGGGCACATAACAAGAAGCCGGTAGATGATGCAACAAGCTGGGTGTGTAAACTGTCATTCTTAGGAAAATTTTATGCACTCAAAATATAATAACATTTCATCAAGCACCAAACAAGCATAGAGGGAGGAAGAACCACTGCTATTATTCATGAACCAAATATTGGACATAGTTACAAAGCCAATGACACCAAATATGGTCATGCACCATATGTGGATTTCGGAGATTTTGATTTTGGGGGGCCATAGCTCCGAAAGTAGGAGGTATTAAGTTATATCACGTTTTCACAAAGAAATTGTCCAAGATAAACTATATTATAAGGAACATACTAATTCACCAAAATGGATTCAAGATAATGTTACTGGCTAACTGCATAATTGGCACACCAATGCTTGGGAATTTATCTCCTCCACACCAATCACCGCAGAGTCAATAACACCGCCTCCCGAGTCCTAGGGCGCTCAGTTTGTTTCCTCACTCGTGGTTTGTCTGTGTTGAAGCTTCCTTGGTTGACCCCCTCAAACCTGTAGGTGTGGCGGCGTCTTAGAAATAGTTCGGGGGTATGGATTTTGGGATGCCAAACAATCATTTATGCTACAGATATTCTTATCGCGGAGCTGCTGGGCATTATTTAAGGACTCCTGCTGGCGCAAAGGGAGTTTATCACCCATGCTGTTATAGTTTTGGATTGCCAAGTGGCAATTGATAGGCTTTCCCAGGATACTATTTATCATGACATGTACTCTAATGTAATTGAAAATGCAGGGAGCTCAAGCAGGGGTTCATGGAAGTGATGTTCATATTCGTGAGGAAAATCAAATCGCGGATATCCTAGCAAAGGAAAGCAGGAAGTTAAATGAGAATGTGAATGTAGTTAGGGAGCTCCCCTATCCCCCTAATTATTGTAATAACATTCTAGTCATTGACTGTAATAGGCTTTTCAAGCCATCAATTATTATGAAACTCCGTTTTTAACCAAAAAAAAAAAACTGCACTATTGGGTTTCTTATAAGTTCTTCAGTTTTCACCCATCCCCAACAAACTGAAGCTCCAACAGTACTGTTTAATCGCAAAAACGAGAACTTGCCTTCATTGAAATATTTCCATATTAGATTATGCTTCAAGTGAATGTGCAAAGATGCAACAAATTGGAGCTCCAAAACAATAGCTTAAGTAGCACAAAACAAAGATAAGCTTCATTTACAAATACCCAAAAAACCCATTTCAATTAAGAATGTGCTCAAACACAATTCACAGCACATACAAAGTCAACTAATTTAGTATAATATAGAAGTTCAGCAGAGAAATGCCTAAAAAAGATAAATTGTGGTTTCATTCACATATACCCAAAGTCAATTACACAAAATTATCTAAAAAAGATGGAAATTTGGGAGGAAAACAACACAATTAAAAAAGAAGAAGAAAAAAAGCAAGGAAATTTACCTGCAAACCACTACCAATCATGCGATTAACAGCATTATTACCACCTCCACCAACACCCACAACCTTAATTTTAGCAGTTTCCATTGGAGAAAAAGAGCAATATGTAGAAAAAGCTGCATAATTCTGCCCATTTCTTCTTCTTCTTGATGTTTGAGGAAAGTTTAATGTTTTAGGGAAAAAATTGAAACTTTTTTTGCTGTGAAATGGGGTGGAAATTGGAGGGGAGTATATTAATTCATTGGCATTTGTTAATCCAAATGTTGACATTTTCCTGAAAATTGAATTTCCTTTTCGTTAGTGAAGAAAAAAAGAGAAGAAAAAATGTGGGATTTTTATAAGAAATGTAGGAGAGAATGTATAGTGTGAGAGATTTGGTTATCTGCCTCTTCTTTTGTTGGGATGGAAGAGTGAGTGAAGGGGGGAAAATTGAGGAGTTTTGTGAGAGAGACAAATATTTAGGGTTTTAAAGCCCTTTTTCTTTTCTTGTAACTTTCCCTCTTTTTTTGGTTTTATCTTTTGCTTTTTTGCCTCCTTGATTTGTTGGCTGTGGGAAGAAACGACGTGGGAGATCCTTTTTCTTGATTCTTTTCTTCAACCTAGAGTGTTATTCCTTTTCCATTTTATTTTTTTGGTTCTCGTAGAGGTGGACATGAACTGAACATTTAGGCAAAACTCGATTCACTTTGGTTCGTTTGCTAACGAGCCAGTTTGAACTTATAATCATAGTTTGGATACTTAACAAGTCAAATTCAAAGTTAAAGTCAAACTCAATTATGTTTGGCTTATTGACTTGCGAGGTGTTTAACATAAGAAAAACAATAATTTTTTCTCAAACATATATGAGAAATACACAAATTCTCGTGTGTAATTGTTATACCATAACTTATGGTGTAATAGTCCACTAACCACCGCTTCATTTGTAAAAAGAACTCAAAATGACATGAAATTAATGACACTAGCATTTTTTGCACGCTATGCGTGCGTGTCATATTAATGTTTTTTTTTCAATTAGTTATTCATCAGTGTTACAAAAAATTTGATTCGAACAAGCATTTATAATTATTTTTAATATGTTTTTCTTAAATCAATGTTTCGTTGGTTTTTTTAGTTATTTGTTCATCATTATTCACATGGTTGTGAGGATAACACAAGCTTGTTGGCCCCCGGAGATCACGGAATGTAAAGCTATTCACATGGTTGTCCGTCTAGCTAAGTCTCATGGGCTAATGGATATTATTATCGAGTCTAATTGACAGGTGGTAACTTCCAGATTAACAAGAGCGTCTCTCTTCTTCTCGGATTTGGATTCTATTCTAGGAGATGTTCTTTCTTTGAGTAATGGTTTTAATTCTATTTGTCTTGTTCATGTTAAGAGGGATGAGAATATTGTTGCCCATAACCTTGCTAGAGTTGTGCCTTTTGGAGTTGAACAATATTGGGAGAAGCATTGTCCTAATATTGTTGCTCCTTATGTACTTATGGACACTTTGTCCCTTGATTAATGCAATTCTCTTTTCCCCTCAAGAAAATAAATTCAAATTTAGTATTGAGAGAAAGAAATATAAAGCAGAAGAAAGCTTGTGCACAAATAAAGTGGGAGAATTTCTGTATCAGGTTGAATATTGATAAAGTGGAATAGTTGGATTTATATAATAGAGATTATTGAATAATAATCAACATTTAGGTTTTTAAATATTACAGGTATAATTATTGATATGAAATTCAAGTTTTTGTTATTTCTTTTGATTGTGCGTGTCAATCAAGTTATATTATCAATTTAATTTCTGATCAGAGTTTTTCACACATATGTAAGAAGAGGAAATCAATATTTTTATTTTTATTTTCAAATTCAATTACATTGTTAACTTGTTCAATATATATGGCAAGTAGGAAGAAGAGAAAATTATTTTATATATATGGCAATTTAAGTTCATTAAAGGTATACCAAATTTTTTGCAAGGGAGACACCATTTTCCTCCCCCGTTCACTTATATAATAGAGATAATGACATGAGATTCATGCCATTATTGGTATAGTCCATGTCATTATTGTTGGAGTATATGTCATTATGCATGTTACACAATAAGTTATGGTGTAACATGTTATACCCAAGACGCACTCACGAGAAAATTATATAGTTACACAAAGAAGGTAGTTGTAATCATGAGTTTTCCAAGTTAATTGACTACTTGTATGGAGATGTGTAGTAACATAATTATTTTAACGAGTTGCTAAACACTGCTTTAGTTTTTCCTAGTAACGCTCTAAATACACCAAAATACATACATGACCTCACCTCCATGTATTTATGCTCCCATTCCCATGCCCTTTGCCATTCTCGTACACTAGCTCTCACACTCTCTCTCTGGCCACTTGTCCTACGACTTATCCGATGAACTCTCCACTTTCTCCGACGACTTTTCCCTCGACTCTTCAACTTCTTTGGCAACTTTCCCGGCGACTGCTCCACTTCTCTCATAACCTCTTTGCTGTTTCTTTTTATTCAAAAAAAAGAAAGGCGTCTGACTGTCTGCCATGGACGCTCCACCATCGACGTAGGGGCCATAACATGCGCTCCACCATTGGTAGAGACGTTTATCATGGACGCTTGCGCCAGTGGTGGGGGGTCCATGACAGACACCTTTAATTTGTTGTTTTCTTTTCTAAAAAAGAAAGACGTCTGTCATGGACGCCCCACCACCAGCATAGGCGTCCATGACAAACGCCTCTACATGTGGTGGAGTGCCTGTCATGGACGCCTACGCCGGTGGTGGGGGAGTCTATGGCAGACACCTTTTTTTTTCTTTTTGATAAAAGATCATCCAATTTAAAACAGTATAATGAAAAGGTGAAGGGGAAGTGAGGAAAAGGGTCGGTAGTGGGGCATGGTGGCGTCGGCGGCGTCGGCTCCAGTGGTGGTGATGGAAAAAGAAGAGAAAGGGGAAGGGAAAGAAAGGAAGATAGAAAAGAAATGAAAAGGTATACAAATACAATATAAAAGTACGTATGTAGGACGTCGATACATAAGAAATGCTAGGGCTTCGAATTGCAAAACCCTTATTTTATTATAGTGTGCTAATTATAGGAAGTGCAGATCCATAATAATATATTAGTGGGTAAAATATCTTTTTATTATGTTAGTGAATGCAAATGGTCAAATTTTTATAGAAAAAATCTTTAAATTTTCAAATTTTATAAAAGAAAAATACTAAAATCAAACTCGAGTGGGGCCATATTAATTAAAAGGTAGCTCTACTCCTAGTTTGAACATGATTTATCGAGGTGAACTCCAATTCGGCTTTAACTCGAATAACTATTATCAAGACAAGTCAAACAAGGAATTTAGGTCCAAGGCGATTTCGAGCTTAGGGATGTAAATGATGCGAGTCGAGCTCGAGTTTGGCTTAACTCGACTCGAAAACTCGATGTCAAGCCCGACTCGACTCGTAAACTCGCAAGCTTGGAAAAATCAAACTCGACTAGAACTCAAAATCCTAAACTCGAGCTCGAACTCGAATCAAACTCGAATTCAAAACTCGAAACTGAAAACTCGAACTCGAATCAAGCTCGAATAACCCGAAGCTCGAACTCAAATCAAGGCTCAACTCAAACTTGAGTCAATCCATATACCTTGAGTTAGGCATGAAGTAGCCATTTATAAAGAAAAAAAGTTGAATGTTTCATTGTCCAACCAATGTGGGACTTTATGAAAAAAAAACTTTCATAAAAACAATTGTTTCCAACCAAATTGTTTTTTTCCCATTTATAAAGAATACAAAAGTTAAAACTTTTGTTTTCCAACCAATGTGGGACAACTTAAATCCAAACAATATTTATAGCTAGAGTAGTAACATTTTATAGAGAAAAAGAGGCTATTATTTACAATATAAACCAATGCGAGATATTTAATATATTACATAAAAGATCGTTTTTAATAATTTTTCAGTTTGTTCAGGAGCTTTTGAGTCGAGCCAAGGCTAAGGCTCGTTAAAATTTTGTGCTCGACTTGTTAACCATTACCTAAAGACAAACTATTATTAAGTCACAATGAAAATATTTTCTACATAAGTGTTAATTTTGTTTCATGGATTAAATAATTTGAAAAAGTTTGAGAATTATTTATTGAAATTGCAAGTATTATATATAACATTTTTCGAGTCTCTTGTGAGCTTTTCGAGTCGAGTAGGTAGTAGCTCAAGTTCGACTCATTAGTCATCGAGTCGATTTCGAGTCGAGCCTACTCGAGTCAAGCTTTGACCGAGTTTTGACCGAGTCGATCTCGAATAGCTCGCGAGTTGTCTCGACTCATTTACACCCCTATTCGAGCTTAAACTCGTTAAAATTAAATCAAACTGCGCTTATCCATGATAAATTCCAACTCACTTTGGCCAACTCTAGTATTGGGAATAAATAAAATTATAACACTCCTTATATAATCATTTTCTATAGAATGATACACAAAGTTGTATCCTTTCGGGAAGTATAATAGTATAAAATTTATTTGGCCGAAGAACTAGAATGTTTTCCCCAAAAATATAACTTTTCAAATTGAGTTGACGGAAGAAAATTTTTGCTTAGTGATTACATATAAGAGGCATAATATTTAATAGCACATCATTAATTTTTAATGTTAAAACTCTAATATTCTGAAAATTTGTATACCTTTACTTGAGTTGAATGGGAAACGGTGCTTGCTTATAAATTACAGGAGGATGTGTTAATTTTAACAGTTGTACCACAATTCAGAATTTTAAACTCCAATAATGTAATGATTTAAATAATAGATGAACAGACATACGAACTATGATTTCTCTCCTAGAGGGAGAATTTGGTTTGGTTGGAAACCAGGAGAGATGAAAGGTACTGTTGTATTTAAATCTGAACAATGCATAGGGCTTCAGATTCAGATATCCAATAGATCCTTTTTGTTAGTAGTGGTGTATGGGCTGCACACTATTGCAAATAGGAAGACCTTATGGAGTGATCTGCAGGAGATTGCAGACAATTCTACTTATCCTATATTGTGTATAGGTGATTTTAATGTTGTTTTAAGTGTGCAAGATAGAATTAATGGAGTTGACATTAGTGAACAAGAAACCCAAGATTTTTCTGAGTTCATGATGGTAACTCACATGTTGGAGGCTCCTAATTGTGGTGCTTTTTATTCTTGGTCTAACAAAGGGTTGGGTACTTTGAGAATATGCAGCAGGATTGATAGAGCACTAATTAATGAGAACATGCTGGATTTGTTTCCTAATCTGATGGTGAAATATCACCCATGTGGTGTTTCTGACCACACACCTTTGGTTGTTAATTTTCAATCAGAGATTCAGGAGAAGGGTTGGCCTTTTAAGTTCCTAAACATTCTCACTGAGGATGTAAGGTTCTATGATATTGTTGCTGAAGCATGGTATTCTGTTACTGAGTCATTTCACATGAAGATGGTCTGGTGTAAACTGCAAGCTGTCAAAAAAGCTATGAAAGTGCTTAAGGCTAGCAATTATTCAGATATTCACTGTAAAGTGGAGGAGTGTCGAGTTCAACTACAGAGCACCCAAACTAATGCAGCTGTCACAAGTGATTCTCAGGTGCAACAGGAGGAAAAAGGGTTGATTGAACAGCTTCGTCACTGGTCTAAGGTTGAAGAGAGCATATGTTTCAAAAGGCAAGAATTAACTGGCTGTCTAAAGGTGATGCTAACACCAAATTCTTTTTTACAACAGTTAAAATCAGGAATGCTAGAAATAAAATTGATCTTCTTAAGAATGCTCAAGATGTAGTTCTTACCTCTCCTGAGGCAATTCAAGAAGAAATAGTAAGGTTTTATAAAAACTTACTTGGTTCTTGTACCATAACCTTGACTGCTATTGATCCGGTTCTTGTTAGATCCGGGTGTCTCTCTTCATTTGGATGCTAGGGCAACTCTTATTCAACCAATTACTCATGGTGAAATTGATAGAGCACTGTTTGCTATTGATGATGCAAAAGCACCTGGCATTGATGGGTTCAATGTTGTTTTCTTCAAGAAGAGCTGGCACATTATCAAGCATGATAGTTTTTTGAGAAAAACTACTTACATAAACCTGTTAATAATACTGTAATCACTCTGGTGCCCAAAGTTGCCCAAGCAATGCATGCCAAGGATTTTAGGCCAATTGCTTGTTGTACTATCTTGTACAAGATCATTTCTAAAGTTATCACTCATAGGATGTAGTCTGTTATCCATGAGGTGGTGAATGTGTCTCAAGCAGGTTTCATTCCAGAAAGATACATTGCTGATAACATTCTTCTAGCCACTGAATTGATTAGAGGTTACACTAGGAAGCATGTTTCTCCAAGATGTGTTATTAAAGTTGATATCAAAAAAGCCGATGACTCAGTGGAATGGCCATTCCTTGAGCAAATGCTACTTGAGCTTGGGTTTCTTTTAGTGTTTGTGGGGTGGATTATGGGGTGTGTTAGGAGTGTCTCCTATTCTATTCTGTTGAACGGTGTTCCTTCAACTCCTTTTGCAGGAAAGAAGGGTTTAAGACAAGGAGATCTCTTGTCTCACTTCCTTTTTGCTCTTTGTATGGAGTATCTGAGTAGGTGTTTAAAGGAGCTTAAGGATGATCCTGACTTCAATTATCATCCTAAATGTGAGAGGATTCATCTCAATCATCTTATGTTTGCAGATGATTTGCTTCTTTTTGCTCGAGCTGACCTTGGTTCAGTTACTAAGATCATGAATGCTTTTAGAAAGTTCTCTGGAGCTTTAGGTTTGGAAGCTAGTATAGAGAAAAGCAACATCTACATTGCTGGAGTTTCTGAGACTGAGGCTACTTTGATTGTTGAGGCTGTTCTTCTTCCTATTGGAACACTTCCTTTTAAGTATCTTGGAGTTCCCTTGTCCTCTAAGAAGCTTAATTTCTCTCAATGTAAGATTTTGGTTGAGAAAATCACTGAAAGAGCTCAGAGTTGGATGACTAAGAATCTGAGTTATGCTGGAAGATTACAACTTGTTAGGAGTATTTTGAGTAGTATGCAAAATTTTTGGGCTCACATTTTTCCATTATCCAAGAAAATCATCAAAGCTGTTGAAGGGGTTTGTAGGAAATTTTTATGGACAGGGAAAGTGCTTGATTCAAGGAAAGCTCCTATTGCTTGGCATAATTTTTACAATCCTAAAGTATTAGGGGGGTGGAATTTGATTAATATGGCCAACTGGAATAAAGCTGCTATGCTCAAGCTTCTTTAGGCTATTACTTTCAAAGTTGACAAGTTATGGGTTCAGTGGATTGCTGCCTATTATATGAGAAGACATGATGTTTATTCTGTTGTTATCACTAACAACATGTCTTAGGGTCTGAGGAAAGTTTTTAAATCAAGAGATTTGCTTACTTTGGTGGGAAATTGGGAAGCAGTGATGTATAATGGCAAATTCAGCATTAAAAAAGCTTATACTTTGATTCAGGGAAATGTTCAGAAAGTTGAATGGAGAAGATTGATTTGCAATAATAAAGCAAGTCCTAAGAGTAAATTCGTGGTGTGGTTAGCAGCTCAAAATCGCATGCCTACTACTGACATAATAAGTAGGTGGAATGTTCACTGCAGCTTGCAGTGCTGCTTGTGTTATGATGTTAATGAATCTATGCAACACCTTTTTTTTTTAGTGTCAATATTCAGCTGAAATTTGGCAAGGTTTACTTCAGCACATTGGCATAACCAGAAGTGCAGCTTCTTTTGAGATAGAAAGCAGATTGGCCAGTGTGAAAGCGCATAGTAGGAGTGTTAGATCCACAGTTTATGTTATGATGTTCTCTGAAGCTCTTCATGCTATCTGGGTCAGAGAAACAGTAAAATCTTCTCTAATACTTGCTGTGCTCCTCAGATTCTGATGCGTCAAATTATTTTTCATGTGGCATGCAACTGTAATGAGAAGGAGAGAAGACTTTTTTAGTTCACTAGAGTTTTTAGGCTCTTTTGTTTTCTTGGTTATTTGGTGTTTTCAGTTGTTTTTTTTGCTGATGTTAAGCTGTTTGTATTTGTGTTGAGTTGGTTGTAACTAAAGCACCATTTTTTTTGGTTATCAATAATAATTTTGAATTGCCAAAAAAAAAAATACAACTCACAATATTATCTTCCAAAAATATTCTAGATAACCTTGACTACCAAAAATATTCTATCTTGCCAAAAACAATAAAGATTCCCTAAGAGAACAAATCTCTTCAGCTACATGGAAAACTAACATTATGCATACGAACATGGACCAGGAGGTCCGCTCTTGATCTATGGCCTGGTTCTTCAATTTTACTTTGCAGGAACTTGGTCCCTTGCTTGGTCTATGCCGGTGCAACATTGATTTGGGCTTAATCTTAACAATAAGAAAGGTTCATAAAAAGGTAAGAAAAATTCTAAAAAAATAAGTAAGAAAAGTTCGGAAAATGTTGAGAAAAGTTCCTAGGGTAAAATAAGAAAAGCTTATAAATAAAAGGTCCAAAATAAATTTAAAAAATAAGAAAAGTTCCAAAATGTTCATTAAAATAAGAAATGTTTTAAAATAATAAGAAATGTTTCAAAATAACAATAAAATTTAGAAAAAAATAAGATAAGCTCATTTTTTTAGAGTTGCTTTTACTCATTTTAGATTTATTTTTGGTCACTTAAGATAAAGAATTTGCTTAATTCAAATTTATATTTGCTCATTTTCAAATTATTTTTGCTCATTTTCAAATCGTTTTTGGTCATTTTGATAAATTATATTTGCTCATTGTCAAATTATTTTTGCTAATTTTGAAATTATATTTGCTCATTTTAAAATTATATTTGCGCTTCTGACTTGGTGTACCTATAGCTATGTATACGATGTAGGTGCCAATCATTATGTGCAATGGAATTGAGAATCATGTGAGAGCCCAATGGTTAGAGCTCCCACCTCCCAACCTCATGATCGGGAGTTCGACTCTCATTAACCCCAAATTTGGGGTGTTTGCTTCTGGGTATAAATCCCCACTTTCCAGTCTCTGGAAGTTCCCTTATGGGTTGGGATCCCCTTCTTACCCCCTAACTCATGATAGAGGTGTTCACCGGTCTAGGACCATACCAGATCGGACCGGAACCGACTAGACCGGTGGACCGAAATCCGGAATTTTTTTGTTTAGAAAATCCATTAATAATAGCAAATAGTTTAATTTGTGTTATTTTTGGGAATATCGATCGGTGAAAGTTTGTATTTTTTTAAAACAATTTTTCCTTGGACATTGATATAGATGTCATGTCAGAATTTCGTTATCATGAATCAATATAAGGTAATAGACCTCTATATATAATAACTGATGTAGTATAAAACTATTCCTAAGATTTCAATTATAAGGTTAAACTTTTGGTTGAGTTGGTCCTTTTACATGATATCAAGAGCCAGCTTTACAAGAAAGTCATGGGTTTGAAACTCATCCCCCCCCTTTCCAATTGGAATATAATTAGCGCTAGGTATAAGGGGAGCTTATGTCGCTTCCACACTACAAGCACAATGGCCTCTCGCTTGAAGGGGCATGATAAGTATATACCATGGGCCTTCAACCACAAGCTTGATTGAGTTGGTCCATTTACATGGTATCTAAACAATAATGACATAAAAGTCACGGGTTCAAATCTCATCCATCCCTTTCTAAGTGGAATATTTAGCGTCAGGTATGAGGGAGACATGTGCTGGATCAACACTTCAAGCCCAAAGGGATCTCGCGTGAGGGCGTGTAATACTTCCTCTATTTTTAGATGCAATATTTGATTATTTTAATTTAATACACTCACCAAAAATCTAATGTTGCATCTAAATAAAAACATAGGTAGTAGAATTTAAAATTATACCTGGAGCTTCAACCATTAGTTTAAACTTTTGGTTGAGTTGATCCTTTGACAATAATCTTGCACTCATTGAAACTTAATCACATCCAAGGGAAGGTATCTCAATAATAGTAACACGCGTCTGTTAAAACTAATTGTTATCATGATTCTGAGATGATATATAGGCCTTATTTGGTAAAGAGAGGTTTAGGGCAAAATTTCATATTTGAGCTCATATTAGAGGACTTGACTAGTCAATTCTCTAATTTGAGTGTTTGGTAAAAAGAGGTTTCAATTAGCTTATTGAGCCCAAAAAGCTCTTTTTGAAAAAGTTGGCAAGAGGAGCTTTTTGACATTAGAGGTTTGGGAATGAGCGGTTACATTTATATCCTAAAGTTGTTAAAAATTACAATAAATAATAAAAGGTACAACAATAGATTATGCACATGTCCTTATTAGTCATTTTACACAATAATGTAGCACTCAGCTATCAGCTACTTACCAAACACCTTTATACAAACAACTAATGTAATCAGCTAGTCAAATCAGCTAATACAATCAGCTAACAACTGTCCGCTTATTGCCAAACAGAACCATAGTCGCCTTCCTCTTTTGGCAACTTCATGATATTTGTACATCTTTAAGCCTTCTGGCATTATAAGCAATAAAATGCTTTAAACTATAAAAAAAAAATTGATTTGAACCTGAATATCTGACCTAATTTCACAATTGAGACCCAATACAACGATCTAGAACTTAATCCAAAATTTGCAATGAATTATTGAACCATACTAAATTGATTCCAAATTAACTTAACTTGATATTCACCTGAACTTATCTAAACTGAGTTTATCAGAACTTAGCTAAAATTATCTGAACTTAGCTAAAATTATCTGAACTTATTAAAACTTATTCTAATTAAGTTCATTTTATACGATGTTAAAACTTATCTAAACTTATTAAACCTATAACTTATTTTTTAGAGGTGAAACCAACACACTCTCAATCTGATTCGAACTTGATTCTCAATATGACTGGAACTAAAAAACTCCAGTTATATTAACCGAACAAAAACAAAATTGTTGATGGCAACCCTAAGAACTAAACCAATATTTTTATGAGAGACACAAGGAGAGAAAAACAAGGAAAAATTGATATTGGCGGTCCCAACTTAGTTTAGATATATAATATAAAATAAGATAAGATAAGATGTTAGACAACACAATAAACTAGAATAATATAAGATAAGTTGAATTAAATGGACCCTAAACATTAGTCCGACATTTTAGGATGACTTCTCAAAACGATCTCTTATTACTATTATTATTCTTTTAATAATTTGGGATTTCATTGAATATAAGATCATAAAGGAGCCTATCAGAAGTTTTACAAAGGAGGAGAAGAAAACTGCGCATCACCTAATAAAGGATCCCATATGTTATCTCTTATTACTTAATTATAACCATCATTATTAAAATTCCAACCCAAATCTTATAATCCTGCGATTCTACGATCTGGAAGTAACTCATCGATTCCAATCATATGTAGAATCTTAATTTTGTAGGGTCTTTCGATCCTACCCAACTATAAAATTCACATGGTAGGATGGATCTTAATGCAATTATAGGATCCGATCCTATCATAAATAATTCATAAAGTAATCTCACAGATTATCTTTCTCCTAATTGATTTTGGTTGCATGGTACTTCAATCTTAGAGTATTGAATTACTATCACCATTTGCATATGAAAAAAAATAGTATTGATGTGCATTTTTTTATATCATGAGTCTTTTACCATATTGTAGCAGAATCATCAATGTTTTACCCAATTTTATAGGATCTTACGATCCCACATTCCGATTCTATCGATTTGATCTTACCAACCACTGTGATCCAAGTAGGATCCATATCCTAATAACTTTGCTTATAACATTTAAAATCATTAAAGAAAATAATTTTGTATTGAAGATTATTAATTTTAACTCCATTTTTGCTAACACCTTTGTGTCCTCATGTATTTGAAATATTAATAGTTGGCAGGTATCACAAATTAGTTAATACACGGCAATGTGAACCCTCCACCTCGCCAATGACATGACACTAAGGCTCTGTTCTTTTGGACTGAATTAATAAAAATTCAATTCAGTTTAGTTCATTTCAGTTCAGTTCAGTTAGTTTACTCTCACAACTTTAATTCAGTTCAGTTCAGTTCAGACAAATTCAGTTCAGTTCAGTTCTATTCAATCCAAAAGAATTGATAATCAATAACAATTAATTTGACTCTTCAATTTCAATCCTTTTCCTTTCCGTTATTATTGTCTTGTTTGTAGCATCCACAATTATAATTGTTTGACCAATTTATTTCCACGAAAAATAATCAATAACAATAATTCTATTAAAATTCCTGCGAGATCAGAAACTAGTATTTGGGCCCGGGCGTTGCCTCGGGTGTTATTGTTTTCCGAACTTGATATGCATTTTTATTCTATTCGCATTAAAATGTATTAAAGAAAACTCAACATTTAAAAGGTACAAATATAATACTATGGACATTTAAAGCATGATTAATAGTTGGTTGAGATGGTAATTGTGTTATGTATAATAGCAAGAGGTCACGTGTTCAAATCTTGTTGCAAGCCAATTTTATTTTTGTTAACTGACATGACATATGTACACATTGAGCAATTCTAGTAGAGTAACAGAGATGCCAAGTGGCGTGTATACGTTGTCACGCACGCCTTTTAATATATTAGTATAGGTTAACTATATTACGCCTAAATTTCTTAAATAAAAATAAAGTATGATTTAGTGCTTATCTGATAGAGTATCTCTTTGATGTAGAACACGAGAATTATCATTGAGTCATATTGTACAATGTACATCATCTAAAATAATAATCGTGCAAGGAATAGTAAATGGAAATTAATGCATGCCGTCATCTTCTAATGCTTTGTCACTAGAAATCTAGTCACCAAGTATATGCATTATGAGGAGCAATTAGAAGCTTTGGTAACCATTGGGAGTGTCTTGAGTAGATTTTCCTCTTTTAGACATTTGCTTTTTGTTAGTCTAGCACAGCCATGAAAAATGGCGATGCTGATAACAATCTTTTGGCGTCAAGGAACTCCTAAATCCTATCTAAGAAGCATAAGCCTTTTTTTAATGATCAGGAAAAGAAATCTAGAAGGTTACAAATACAAGTTTCAAGTACAAAAAGATATAGAAGAAAAAAGAGCACGAAGGAACTCAAGTAGATGGTCCGCCGTGGTAACACACTTCTCCCCATGCTCAACTAAAGACAACTTCTTGTTACCCGTCACAGGGGGCAAGAAAAACACCACTGAAAATGAATAATCTCCCAAATCTTCTCAAAGGATCCGCAATTACTTGAAGTCACAACAACCTAAGACCTACCACTAAACTAACAAAAGAAAAACAAAAGGTTAAAAAAAAAAACTTAAAATAGAAAGAGAAAAAAAAAAAAAACAAAGACTAACAAAACGCTTGCAGACAATGGCGAAGCAAAGCCCAACCCGCCGCCTGGCAGAATCGATGAGGAGGACCATTCCCCAACTCGAGCCTAGACGAAGAAGAACAGGCTGAGAACAACATCACCCCACCAAGGAAGAGAAGTTTTGGCATGGATCACCACGGAGCGAACCAAAAACGACCACCCATGCCGCAAACCGAGAGCAAACTAAGCCATAAACATGGGTAGATCTAGAAGGAAGAGAAGAGGGAGGAGGCTAGGGTTTCAATTTCAACAGAAATTGAATTGGGGGTTAGGGTTTCTAAGAGAGAAGGGGAAGCTCCTCTCTCTAGAATTTTTTTCCAAGCGTAAGCCTTTTGACTAAATAAAGGTATCAATATGCAATGCAAATTGGAGTAATGCTTCTATGGTCCATATGGTAGGCGGTAATAAATGATGGTAATGACTAATGATAATAACTTTATATGGGTAAATTAACATGTCAATGTACAATAATTACAAGTTATCCCAAAATAGTACATGTGTTTTCCTTTATAAATTTGCAAAACTATTCGTTACCACTTTAAAAATGATATTGAGCGTGATTGGAAATTTATGAAGAAAATCATATGTTTGTTTGAATATGATTATATGAGATTCCATTACCATTTACCATAGTAATAAGTAGGGTGATCTCCTTGCAAATGCATACGATTTCATTGCCAATAAGGAAAAACTATTTATAGCATTGCCTACCAAACAAACTGCGAATGTTCCTTCCTAGTGAGATCATGGCACTCATTAACATCAATCTCATTCGTTTTCCTACAATTTTGATAATCAATTCACATCACGCCTCTTGCAATAGAAAAAAAAAGGCTACATAGCCAAAAAAAAAATTTAGCATACAATGCAAGAGAAAAGGATATTTATTAGGTAATCTCATTTGAGTGAACCCACCTCCATTTCCTCTCTGATTTACCAACAAATTATTAGTTGTTTAGTCACACACTTTTGCTAAGTCATATTATTACTAGATGTCATATTATACGCCATATCCATGCCAACTTTTTAACTACTTTTTAGAGTTTTAATCGAGTTACATAGGTAAGTAAATTCCTTCATTATATAAGAAAGTTGAGATCACTAGAAAATTCTCCAGGTGGGCTTTTAGACTCCGTTTGGTTGGGCGTAAAACATTTTCAGTGTAAAATGATTTTCATGGAAAACAATTTACAATGGAAAACATAATTTCAAAATTAGTTTTCCGTTGTTTGGTTCCATATAAGAAAAATGATGAAATGAGAGGAAAATGAAAGGGAAAGTAAGGAGATAGTGAGAGGAGTATACAAGAGAGAGAAGGAAAACAATTTTCCTTTCATTTTGAAGGGGAAATGGTTTTACATCATTGAGAGAACAATTTTACTCCAAGGGAAAATGGTTTTACACTCCTTTGCAAACCAAACAATGTAAAATTGAAAATAGAGGAAAACAATTTTTCAGGAAAATATTTTACGCCCTACCAAACGAAGCCTTAGACAGTGTAACTAGTGCAACGGCACATGGCCTTGCCTTAAAATGGCCTAACAAACGTAGATTGTCGAGCAAAGCTTTTACTGAGTTACACGGTCGTCATGGCTAAGATCTTAGATAATAGATAATGAACAGACACAACACATAAGTGGTTGGGTTTAATACCCATCACTGCAATTTTTACTGTTTCAATTGTCACGCCTTGTTTCTTTCTTCTCTATTGACTTACTTTTCACTTGTTGTTGAGATTCCATGAACTATATATATGGTTATGTGAGTATAAGTGTTGTATGTTGGATATGAGGAGAGGCATAAAAAACTTAATAAGCTTGCAGAGTTACTCCTCTATTACAAATTGATTTTAAGATGGAACTTCCTCTAAACTTGTAAGTTGTCCAAACTCCCCTCCATTAACGCGTGCCGTCCAGGCCCATTTAACGTGAAATGTTTCATCATTTCTTTCAAAATGTTCAACTTAGATCTCAATCCCATTTTTGGCTCTTACATTTTCCAATCCATTTCTTAAAGTTGTATTTACTTTCCAGTTTTCACTTTGCATACTACTAGAAGAACATATTTTACTCCTCACTGTTATCAATTCATTAATTATAATAATTTTTACGATATTATGGGGTTGTTTGGCAATCGACTGTTGGCTGTTGGCTTTTGGCTTGTTTGACTGGTTGGAAGCATTGGCTGTATGTATTGACTATTTAAGTTGGCTGTTAAAGCCAGCTGTTTGCAAAAGTTATTTTTTTTTTTTTTTACTAAATAAGAAAGATATATTGAAAACAAAAAAACCTATTACAACCAAATAAGAGGGGACAAACCAACTAGGTTGGACCCTCCCCAACAAAGCTAGAAAGGCTAATTACACACTTGTAATGAGATTTGTCTCATCCACACTCTATCCATGTTTGACATCCTTTTGGGCAACACACTATACACTCTATCTATAATAGACCTCTGAATTCTATTTACAAGAGTACTCACAACCACAACTTTTTGTTCCCAGTAAACTTCATTCCTAGCATTCCAAATATTGTAAATCACAGCAGCCATGGCAGCAGAAAACAGGTTCTTCATGAACTTACTCTTACTACATCTCTGAATCCATCTCACCATATCAGCAACAGAACTTGATCTGTTATCCATCTGCAACCAGTTTATGATAAGTCTCCAGATTGCCATGTTGTAACTACACTGGAACAAAAGATGATCTTGAGTCTCATCAAAGCTACCACATATGAGACAGGAAGGTGAATCACTCACTCCTATCTTAAACAATCTGTCTGTAGTCTGAAGTCTATTCTTCATAGCAAGCCACATGAAAAATCTCTGTTTTGGAATTGAAAGTCTATTCCAAACCTGTTTATCCCACTACACTCTTTCAATATCTCCAACAAACATTGAGTAAATGCTACTCACAGAATAAGTTTGCATAGTCTTCAATATGGTCTCTGAAATAATGCTCTTCATTTGATTCTTCACCTCACAAATTTTTTTCCAATACCAACTACTGCCCACAGGAGGTTGGTACTCCTACAAGCCAAAATTAATTGTTTGTGGGCCAACAAGCCAATCTAAAAAGCTACTTCAGTCAGCTTTTTCATTTTGGCTTAAAAGCCAGCTTTTCAGCCAACCAAAAAGCAATAACCAAACACTTTTTTTGGCTGTTTAACCAAATTGAAAAGCCAAAAGCCAAAAGCCAATGAAAAAGCCATTTACCAAACATGGCCATATAGATCAATTTCAAATTCATACTTTAGCTACTCAAATATTCTTTATTGAGGAAAATGTATTATCTTGTTTTACTCTATATATTATGGCCTATCTTCTTTCCTTACTTTTCCGTATTTTATTATGTATCAATTACATTTTACCTTTTCCCTTGTGAATTTTCAACATATTTTTTAGCACAATTTTTTTTATAATGATAATTATGATAAATTATAATTGACACAAAATATCTACTATACAATATATTATAACATAATAAATTTCCATAAGACTTCCAAAATTGTTTGGTAGTATATAGTGTTTGCTCAAATTTTATTCAGTCTTCACTGAATTCAAAGATATAATATACTTTAGTTATGTGAATTTTTATTTTTTCATATTACTCAGGGTCAGATTTTGAATGATATGACCTCTAGGGGGTGCAAATAATTAAACATTTTAATAAAAAGATTTAAACTTTTGCACGAAAAATCATTTAATAAATTTAGGGCAACATGAACAATTAATAAAAAGATTAAAATTTTGAATTTTCCCAAACATATTACATATAAAAATCAAAACTTTTAATTTGCATCTAAATTAATGAAATTCGGCTAGGTTAAATAACAGGCAATAAATATATGATCTTTTAACTATTTACAATAAATAAATAGAGATCATTATCAATATAATAAGCAGGCTCGTGATACCACTAAAGGGATTTAGACAATAATTAGCGAAATTATTTCAAAGAACTATTCTTCAGTCTAAATATCCAGAATTTAACTTACACTTACATATTGATAATCAATCTATTAAGGGTGTTTAAACGACCATACTATACCTAATTAATGGCCAACATATGGACTTTCCAAGATCTTCAAGCAGATCAAGATCATCTACCAGTAATCCATCAACAAGATCGAATCTCATCCTAGATTATTGATTGCTAGATCAGTTCAAGAACACTTCTTATTCTAGGAAGAGGAGGGTTTGTGACATAAGGTTTCAGGAAAAGGAAAGATGAAATAGAGAAGGAGACAAAGAGGCGCACGCAAGGCTTGCTTTTCCATGCCTCTCCTCCCTTCTCCTATTTATACTCTTCTCCTATTAGGACTATTAACCTTTTCTCCTGAACTCAATCATTAATGTTACGTGTGACCCGATAGGCTTAGATGATTAAAACAATGATGTTATACTTATTATTAAATCTCAAATCATAATGGTTTAAACCATTATGATTACCTTAAATAATTGAAGTGATATTTCATTATTTTATTATTATATACCATTTAATTAATTGCATTCTTGGTCGAAGGACAACTCTTTCAGGTTTTTCTTGATTTCTTCCCCAATTCTTTCTAGGAACAATTTAAAGAAATAAAGGGCAGCATGACATTACTCCTTTTGTGTTCTTTTTTGTCTTTCCTACTTACATTGCACACTCTCTGTTTGGGCCCATTTCATGGACCAGCCCATTTCTAGCAAAATTACCAAAATACCCCTACTTCTAGGGCCATCAACCCTCAACCAGCTGGAGTTGACCTAAATACCCTACTTTATTGGAATTCACAACCACTATAAATAGTGCTTGTCCCATCAGTCAAAAGGTATTCAATTCTCACCTAAAAAGATAGAGCATCTCTCTCTACAATTACTGCTTTCTCTCTCTACCTTAATTACTGACTTGAGCGTCGGAGAGGCGTTCCTGGAAAAACCCCCGGGGTAGTTTTTCCGTGTGCTTTGCAGGATTACCGGCGTCAAGACCCATCAGAACTCTTGTACCCTCTCAGCATTTAGTTGGCATCCCCTTCATCATTACTTAAAGTTTCTTGACAGAAACAGTTTGGCGCCGTCTGTGGGGAAACAACAATATCAAGCCACAACCGATAGCCTAAATGGCACCGATTCGCCGAATCCGTAAAGCTCCTCAGCCAGAACCTAATCCACCCTCTCGTCGCACACCTACCGTCGAGACACTCGACCCTAATGAGGATGAGAGCCTCACGCCTCAGCCAGAGCATGGGCCCTTGCCTCAGTCTGCGGGACCACCACCTCTGCCTGCTGAACTCCAGAGAATAGCGGACCAGCTGAACCAAAACATTGAACGGAACCTAAGGGCCATGTTAGCTATTCTTCAAAATGGGGGGTAACCACAACCCCACCCTCAGCCTGAGGGGGAGGCGAGGGAAGGAGCCTCTCGAATGCAAAGATCAAATGCTGCTGGACCCCCTCACCCCTTGGCCCGGAGGCATGAACAACCAAGAGAGCGAAGACCCCCTCAGTCAGCTCAGAGACTCTCTCAGTCAGCCCATAGACCCCATCGGTCAGAACAGAGACTGCCTCGGACAGAACGTGGGTAGAGGGATGCTCGTCAGACAATCGAAGATAACCGACTCCGTAAGGGGCAAATGGATTCCCGGGAAAACCTGAATAGGAAGGAAGCTTCAAGGGCGGCCCCATCAAGACGCGAGTGTGAGCCTGGTCAGCCCCAATCTCCTCGCCGGGAGCGAGAGAGATCCCCTCCTCACTCGCCCAGATGCCGGGAGGATGAATGGGACTCGGCCTCGTCTCAACCACGCAAACGTGGGGACCCCCAGATGGTCCATAGAGGTGTCTTGAACTTCATGACCCCCTTCAACAAAGAAATCATGGACACCCCCAACCCAGGCAAAGTGAAAGTGCCTCTCATCGAGCAATATGCAGGTTTGACGGACCCGGCTGACCACATGGCCTCATACAAAGCGCAAATGAGTGTGCAAACTGGTTGCGAGGCGGCATGGTGTCGCTACTTCCCAACCACACTCAAAGGGTTGGCGCTTAGCTGGTTCTCAGAGTTATCTCCCGGAATTATCACTAACTTCTCAGTGCTAGAAGCACTCTTTCTTCAGCACTTCATTGCAGGAAGGGGCACAAGAAGACTAGCATCCATTTGATGTCGGTCAGGCAAGAGAACAATGAGATCCTCAGCGACTACATCAAGAGGTTCAACGAAGAGTCACTAAGGGTGTCAGACCTCCAAGATGGGGTAGCATTCACCGCGCTTATGTCTGGGCTCTTGCCGGGCAAGTTCCGTTGGTCCATGGCGGAAAACGAAGTCACTACGTTCACGGAAGCCATGACCCGGGCACAAAAGTTTATACAAGCCTCTGCCATTTGTAAGCCAAGCAACGACAACTCAAGGAAGAGGAAGGATGACAAGGGTCTTGCGGACGGCCGAGATCAGACCAAGGCTCCTTGATCCAACTCCCAGCCTAACCGGCCCTCCGCTAGTAGGGATGATTCTCGATTTAACAGAAACCAAAGGGAGATTTACTTGGACCTCAAAGAGAAGTCGGTGTTACCTAGGCCACCCCCCATTAAGACCTCCAGCACTCGACGGGACAAACTATTATGGTGTGAGTACCACAAGGAGTGCGGTCACACCACCCGTGATTGTAGAGATTTGAAGAAGGCCTTGGATAATCTAGCCGACCAAGGGAAGCTCAACAGGTACCTCAAAAATCCTGATGACAAGGACAAGAGGAAAGAAGGTCGAGCTAACAGTGATGACACTGAAGGGTACGTTAGTGTTATATCGGGTGTATTTGCTTCAGGAGGCCTAACCGGCCATTCCTGCAAATCCCACCTTCAAGAGCTGAAGCATCAAGTGCCCCGTAATGACCTTCGGAGAAGCAACTCGGCGCATTCAGACACCCCATGATAACCCGTTAGTGATAGAGATGAAGATCGCGAACTCGAGAGTGAAGAGGATCCTAATTGATAGCGAATCCTCCGCAGACATCATTACCTTGGATTGCCTCAAGAAACTCAAGTATCAAGAGAAGGACACAACTCCCATCCATCAGCCACTGATAGGCTTCGGGGCAGCTCAGTTCATCCCGTCGGCACTATCAAGCTCCCACTGCGACTCGGCGAAAAAGGAAAAGGAAGAAGCTTACCAATTGACTTCTTGGTAGTGGACATCCCATTGCCATACAACACAATCGTGGGTCGTCCTACGCTGAACAAGGTCAAAGCCGCGATCTCGGTGTATCAACTCTTGATGCAATATGAGACAGATGAGGGGGAAGTCGGGAAAATCCATGGGGATCAGCAATCAGCTAGATAATGCTATGTCACAACCTCATCTAAAGGAGAAACACCACCAAAGAAGAGAAAGATGAGTGAAGAAGAGGCACCCCTGGACTGCCTCCGCATCTACATCTCAGAGAACCCGAAATGCTACGACCGCCCTCAACCAGTTGAAGAGGATGAGGAGGTCACCTTTGATGAAGAACTTGGCCATCGAGTGAGGGTAGGCCGAGCAATATATCAAGCACTGAGGGAGGAAATCATCATGGTATTGAGGGAGTACAAGGACGTTTTCGCCTATGAGGCAACAGACATGCCTGGGCTAGACCCTAATTTCATGTGCCATGAATTGAACATCAAAGAGGGATACCGTCCAGTTAAACAGAAGTTGAGGCACCAAGGCCCGGAGAGAAACGCGACCGCAACAGCAGAATTGAAGAAGCTCTTAGAAGCGGGATTCATTGAAGAATGTCAATACACAGAATGGTTGGCCAACGTGGTGCACGTCAAGAAGTCTAGAGGAGCATGGCGGATGTGTGTGGATTTCACAGACTTAAACAAAGCATGTCCGAAAGACAACAATCCCCTCCCCAAGATAGACAGATTGGTGGACTCAACAGCAGGGCATGCACTTCTTAGTTTCATGGATGCCAATGTAGAGTACCATCAAATACCCATGGCTGAGAAGGATAGGCCACACACTGCCTTCATTACAAGCCAAGGGGTCTACTGTTACAAGATGATGCCATTCGGCCTAAAAAATGCGGGAGCCACCTATCAGCGCATAGTGAACAAGATTTTCCAAGGCCAATTAGGCCGCGACATTGAAGTGTATGTTGACGATATGATCGTCAAAAGCAAGCAAGCAACAGATCACACAGCTGACTTAAGGGAAACCTTGTCTACCCTCCGTCGATATCGGATGATGCTTAACCCCAAAAAGTGTGTTTTTGGAGTGAAGGGAGGGAAATGCCTTGGCTTCTTGGTCGACGAAAGAAGGATTGAAGCCAACCCAAACAAAGTGCAAGCGGTGTTGGACATGAGGTCTCCTAAGGACATCCGATAGGTCCAACGCCTCACTGGTTGTCTAGCGGCCCTCGGGCGCTTCTTATCCCGGTCAGCCGACAAGAGCCTCACCTTCTTTCGAGCACTCAAGCGGAAAGAATTTGATTGGGATGAAGAAGCAGAAAAAGCGTTTCAGCAACTCAAGCAACACCTTTCCACCCTCCCCAAGCTCATCTCCCCCCTCTCAGGGGAAACATTGTATGTCTATCTGGCAGTGTCCGAATACGCACTAAGTGTCGTACTTGTGGCTGATCGAGAAGATGGCCAACATCCGGTGTACTTCGTCAGCCATGCTTTTCGAGGGGCAGAAAGCAAGTACAGCCAGATTGGAAAGATGATTTACGCCTTAGTCATGGCAAGTCGGAAGTTGAAGCCCTACTTTCAAGCACATCCTATCAAGGTCCTAACCGGACAACCTCTTCGAAAAGTCATTGAAAATCGCAATCACTCCAGCCGCATGACGGATTGGGCTGACCAACTGACCGACTTCGGCCTCGAGTATGAACCTCGTAGGGCGATTAAAGCCCAAGCCCTGGCAGACTTCATCTCAGAGTGTACTTCCGGACCGACTGAGGAAGAGGGATCAACAACATGGGGGCTTCAGGTTGACGACTCCTCTACTAAAACGGGAAGCGGAGCAGGGCTAGTCATAATACCTCCTATTGGTGACAAGTTGGAGTATGCCATTAAGTTTGATTTTTTGGCTTCCAACAATGAAGCTGAGTATGAGGCACTGATTCTAGGGCTACAAATATGCATCGCCTCAGGAGCCAAGTCAGTCCGAGCCAAGTCCGATTCACAGCTCATAGTCGATCAAGTATCGGGAGAATTTGAGGCTAAGGAGGATAACATGAGGATTATAGATCCAAAACCAAAGAGGTGGTCACTAACCTTCAAGAATTTCAAATCCTACATGTACCTCGGTCAGAAAATCAGCAGGCTGACGCCCTCGCTCGAATGGCGAGCTCAGCTGAAGGGCTCAGCCCAAGGACCATCATGTGGGAAGTCATTCATCAGCCTAGTATCAATGCCAAACAAACCCTCGTCTTAGACAGGACTTCAACATGGATGGAAAGGATGATTAAGTACTTGAGAGATGAGGAGCTTCCCCCGGATAATGAAGAAGCTGAGAAGGTCCAAGCAAGGGCTAAGTGGTTCACCTGGCATGACGGGAACTTGTACTAGAAATCCTACACTCATCCCTTGCTAAAGTGTGTCACCCCTGAGGATGGAGACTACATATTAAGGGAGCACTAGTGGAAAAACAAGGAAGGGCTGAGGTTAAAACAGCCCTAAGGGTCGTTTTTGGCCGCCACCCTTTCCATAGCAGCCCTTCAATAGATAAGAAGGGCTGCGGTTTTTAACCGCAGCCCTTCACAACGAAGGGCTGCGGTTCAGGCCCAAAACGCAGCCCTTCTAAGCTTGAAGGGCTGCGTTTTAGGCTTAAACCGCAGCCCTTCTCTAAATGAAGGGATGCGGTTTTAAGCCTAAACCGCATCCCTATTAAACTGAAGGGCTGCGGTTTAGGCCTAAAACCGCAGCCCTTCACATTCAATTTTTTTTTTTTTAAAAATAAATTAAATCGCCAAAGCCCCCACACCCCCGCCCCCCAAGCCCCCCCCACCCCAAACCCCCTACCACCACCCTACCACCACCCCCCTGCACCCCCCCGCACCACCCCCCGCCACCCTTTGCACCACCGGTACCCCACCCCCAAGACCCCCCTGCCACCCCCTGCCCCCCACCCCCACCCCCTGCCACCCCCCCAGCCCGACCCTCACCACCCACCCTGCCCCCTGCCACCCCCCCCGCCCACCCCCCCCCACCACCACCCCCGCCACCCCCGCACCACCAAAGACCCCCCCCCCAAAACCCCTCGCCACCCCCCAGCCCCCTACCACCCCCTGCCACCCCCAAAGACCCCCGCCACCCCTCGCTCCCCCACCCGGCCCCCGCACCACCCCCGCCACACCCCCGCCACCCCCCGCACCACCAAAGACCCCCCACTCCCAAAGAACCCCCGCCACCCCCCAGCTCCCTACCACCCCCCGCCACCCCCAGGACCCCCCGTACCACCACCCGCCGCCACCCCCCCCACTCCCCGTTAGCCCCCTTGCACCCCCCACCCCGCCACCCCCCGCGCCCCCCGATAGCCCCCCACCCACCCCCTGCCGCCCCCCCTCGGCCCACTCCCCGCTAGCCCCCTGCACCCCCACCCCCCGCCCCCCGCCACCCCCTCACCCTCACCCCGCCACCCACCCCACCCCGCCACCCCGCCCCTGCCACCCCACCCCACCCCCTACCCCCGCCACCCCGTCGCCCCTGCCCGGCCCCTCACCCACACCCCCCGTTAGCCCCCTCACCCCCCGCCAACCCAAAGACACCCCCGCCACCTCTCGCCGCCCCCTTACCCCCCGCCCCCAAGACACCCTCGCCCACCCCGTGCCACCCCCACCCCACTTCCACCCATAACCTCCCTTCGACACAAAAAAAAACCGATCAAATTGCAATAATATATGACAAGTTTTTGAACGTAATAATTAACTTTAAATATGTATATATTTAATAATGTAAAAAGTGTACGTACAATTGATACAAACTAGTAGATGTATCATAAGCAATCATCACAAATGTGGGACGCCAACTTATCCCGAACTTCATGTAATTCGTCTGTGGTGAAGGCCCTCAAACGTGGTGTGTTATTCATATAAACCTTGCAAAACAACCAAGGAATAAACACAAAATATAAGAATTCAATCATTTACCGTATTTAGTAGTGATTAAAAATGACATATACCTTCCCGAAATTCAATCAAAAACAAATGCAAGCCTAAAACTCTACACACTAGTTATATTATACCTTATATTATCATATTAAAAAATAAAATGGAGTGAAATGACTTGAGAAACAAGAATTGGACGCAAAAAGGCGAAAATCGGCCTAAAATCACATTTATGTTCCCGATATACAACCTACAACAAATGCAAGCCTAAGAATCTACATAATAGTTACATTATACCTCATATTATCATGTTAAAAATGAAATTGGGGTTAAATGACGCGATAAGTACGAATTGGACGCGAAAAGGCAAAAATAGGCCAAAAATGCCCTTTTCGTTCCCAAAATTCAACCTACAACAATTGCAAACCTAAAAATCTACACATTATTTACATTATGCCTCATATTATCATGTTCAAAATGAATTTGGGGTTAAATGACTCGATAAATACGCTTTGGAAGCGTAAAAGGCAAAAATAGGCCTAAGAATGACATTTTCGTTCCCGAAATGGAACCAACAACAAATGCAAGCCTAAAACTCTACACAATAGTTACATTATACCTCATATTATCATGTTAAAAAAGAATTTGGGGTTAAATGACTCGATAAGTACGAATCGGAAGCGAAAAGGCTAAAATTGGCCTAAAATGCCTTTTCGTTCCCCAAATGCAACCAACAACAAATGCAAGCCTAAAACTCTACATGATACTTACATTATACCTCATATAATCATGTTCAAAAAGAATTTGGGTTTAAATGACTCATATAGTACGAATCGGAAGCGAAAAGGCTAAAATAGGCCTAAAATGACCCGAGAATCAGGTCACATGGCAATGGAATGCCCATCAGCTGGTAGCGGCGGAGAGAGTGGAAAGTGTCACAAATGTGGAGAGCATTCCATTGCCATGTGACCTCACTCTCCACATTTGTAACACAGTCCCACCACCACCACCACTACTGCCCCCCATTGCACTCCATCATTGCCATGTAGCCCTAAAATGACCTTTTCGTTCCCTAAATTCAACCTACAACAAAAAATAAGCCTAAAAATCTACATAATAGTTACAAATTGGAGAAATTACACAAACACGAGTTTATGTCTCATGATTTATTGACCTTCCGCCGTTTCTTAGGATTCTCAAGTACATGTATCCCTTCCGTGTGCTCTACACGCATATAGTTCTCCGACATATTCACATCATCTTCCACACTATTTTCAGGATAGGTAAAAGGGGGGAGGTCCTCAAATGCATCATATTCTTCCTCATTATCAACATCACCAATACCGAGGATACTCCTTTTACCAGGTACTACAATTGACCACTTATTATCAGCAGGATCAGTTACAAAAAAAACTTACTTAACTTGTGATGCAATTACAAATGGCTCCTCAGTTTCACGTAGACGACTAAGGTCAACAAGAGTGAATCCGCAAGGATCATCTTTTCTTACGCAACGTCGATTATCGTCAACCCACTTGCAACACAAGAGGCAAATATTAAAAGTACAGTAGTCCAGCTCCCATATTTCTTCTATTCGCCCATAATTATTGCTTTCAGCATGTACAGGCGACTTATCCTTCGAGCTTGCGTATTGTGTAGCTGACGCCACAAGTGAAACACCACTATTTTGTTGCGATGTTGACTTCAGATCTTGACGTTCAGTCCAAAACGTATACCCATTAATATCATAACCCTCATAAGAGCGTACAGCTTCACGAGGACCAAATGCTAACCACTTGATCAAGTTTCGGGAACACTTTTATCCAAATCATTCACTACTCGTTTATGAAACCAATCAATGAAAGTCTTGTTATGCATTTGCGTCAATGCCCTAACTCCTTTTCCAGGATTGCTAACACGTAATTCCTCCATATGTTCATTTAAATAAGGATGGACAGCTACTACGTGATGCAATACAAATAAGTGAGCTTGTTTACGCTTTTCTACGGAAGGTGTGATCAATTTTGAACCAATTGTGCCCTTGCCCTCAAGTCTGCCCTCGTGTCGGGATGTCGGAAGTCCAACAGGATCAACACTAGCAAAATACTCAGCCACAAAATTACTGATCTCTTAACCCACAACCCCTTGAATTATACTACCTTCTGGTTGTGCAGGATTCCGAACTTTATCCTTCAAAGTGCCCATATATCTCTCAAAAGAATAGCACCACCTCAAAAACACTGGACCACACAGCTTAATTTCTCGAACTAGATGGACAATGAGATGGACCATAATGTCAAAGAATGCGGGGGGAAAAACATCTCAAATTTGCATAGAGTTTCAACTACTCTGACCTGCAAGGAATCGAGGGTCGACGGTTCTAGGACTTTGCTGCATATTATATGGAAAAATGAACAAAGTTCGGTAATGGTGTGCCTCACATGCTTTGGAAGTATCCCACGAATTGCAATCGATAAGAATACTTGCATCATGACATGACAATCGTGAGATTTCATACTCGATAACTTCAATTCACCATTTAAGGTAACAAACCGCTTCATATTCGATGAGTAGCCAGTTGGGACCTTAATGCCATACAATGACTCGCAAAAAATCCGTTTCTCTGCACGTGACATCGTGTAGCAAGCTGGTGGCAAATAATTCTTCTCCGAATCCTCCACATTCTTTTTACTTTTCTGAGTTTCATCATCAACCCTTTCCTCCACTACTTTTGTCTTCCTTCCATCCCTTTTCTGAGCCCACAACTCTGGTCGAAGCCCCTGTTTTTCCAAGTAAAGTCGTGACGCCTTAACATCTTTTGTCTTGCCCGGAATATTCATAAGTGTCGCAAGAATAGCTTCACAAACATTCTTCTCTATGTGCATGACATCTAAACAATGTCTGACCTTTAGATCTTTCCAATATGGGAGTTTCTAAAAAATGGACTCCTTTTTCCATAATCCCGTAGGTCGATCAACCTCACTAGTAGGTTTACCAAAGATTGTTTCAATGCCCTTCACCTGATTATAAACTTCAGTACCAGTTAATGGTCTATGAGCAACTTCTTCTTCAACCGTCCCATCGAATGCCTTCTTCTTAAACCTATAGGGATGGTCGCGTCTGAGGTGCCTTCGTGTGCGCATATACACATGTTTGCAGCCCTTAAGGTGTGTAGATTTCATGTCATCTACACAAATTGGGCAGGGTTGTTTTCCTCTCGTCTTATACCCAGATAAGTTCCCATAAGCTGGATAATCGTTCATAGTACAAAAAAGCATGGCACACAGAGTGAACATCTCATTAGCATACGCATCAAATACTAACACTCCTTCGTTCCACATCTTCTGTAAATCTTCAACAAGCGGCTGGAGGTATACATCAATGTCATTTCCAGGTTGTTTGGGCCCCGATATAAGAAGCGACAAGCATCATGTACTTGCGTTTCATGCACAACCAAGGAGGCAAGTTATAAACCACTAAGACCACTGGCCATGTACTATCTTTGCGAACCGAGATTGCCAAAAGGGTTCATGCCATCCGTACATAATCCAAGCCTCGATTCCTATCCTCATTACCAAATGCCTTATGCACCCTGTTAATACTTTTCCACTCGGGCGAATCACCGGATGCTTGAGCAGACCGTCTTTCTTCCTACGATCTGCATGCCACCTCAAATTCTTCGCATCTCCTTTAATTGAGAACATGCGCTTAAATCTAGGTATTATGGGTAAATACCACAACACCTTAGCTGGTGGTCCTTCACTACCTCCAGCTCCTTCACGCTTGTACCTCGACAATCCACAACGTGGACACTCATGTAAATGCTCATACTCATTACGATAAAGCACACAATTGTTAGGACGAGCATGTATCCGCTCGTACTCTAAACCGAAAGGACACATGAGTTTCTTCGCATAATAGTACGACTTTGGCAGTTCATTTCCATCAGGGAGCATATCAGCTAAAACTTCCAACAACGATGTGAAACTAGAGTCCGTCCAACCAGCTTTCGACTTAATGTTGAACAGTGTTATCACCACGGAAAGTTTGGTGTACTTTGTACAACCTGGATACAACGGCTTTTCAGCAGCCTCAGACATAGACTCAAAAATACGAGGTCGTTTACACGACTGATCTTCAACCTCGTGTATCATCTCGTCTACCCGATCCCTATCATCATCTGCAAACTCATCATCCAAATTCTCATCCCCGAACTCATCATCCTTGTTTTCTTCACATACATCGTTCATTACTCTAGAGCTTCCTATATACTTCCCCTGCTCACCATGCCAAACCCATACGTGGTATTGAGGCCTAAACCCACGACGAAAGACATGCTCCCTAACCACATGTATACTACTAACCTTGCTCACATTTCTACAATCGAAACAAGGACAATAAAAGTCGACTGCTCCAGAGGATGCTTGATATTGTAATGCAGTTGTACAGAATTCCGAGACCCCTTTCACAAACTCAATCGATTCACGACTACCATACATCCAAGTACGATCCATCTCATTCAAGAAGACCTCTAATAATTATACACAACCATTCATTATAATGCATCAATCATTATTTAAGTACATACACTCACATATCATCATATCACACATGTATAGAGCAATCTAAGATAGTGACATGTTCAATTGTATGCATGCAGCCGAAGGTCCTTATCACTCCAACCTAACCCATCCTTGGACGTCTAATCTCACTAGTGAATGTGTGCCAACTTTTCAATTCTAAGGAAAATCCGGCAGCATTTCCCTACAGTTCTCCAAGTACACAATGTAGATAATTGCTTATCTACATATGTACCCAGAGAACAATGTAGAGAAACGATGAGCCAAGATTTTCCTCAGAATTGAAAAGAAGACACACATTCACCACCTAAGTGAGATCAAACGTCCAAGAACAGTCCCAAACCGGGGACTATTCAAGACTTACTCCTAATGAGTAAGTCTTGAACGGGTATCTAGGCATATGATGACAATTCAAACAACTTGTAGATTTCAAAGCTAAATTACATTGCGTTTTCATACAATCTCATATCAAGAAATATACATACATTATAATCAAATACATATATATATCAATAGATTATCATAACTTAATCAAATTGAATCACATGACAACTTTGTCTCATTAACAAATTAAATCAAACAAAAAAGACAACGAAATTAAACTAGCTAGTTACCTCTTAACACCAATGATAAGCAATGAAGAGAGTAGAGATAGGTGGAACTTTATTTGCCTTCCTAAGCCTCTTCTTCCTACAATTAACAAAACCCACATTGCACATTAATCATTTAATTCAATTAAGAAAAACAAAACTAACTTAAAAACATTAATTCATACTTAACTAAGCAAAAAATTAGCTAAACCCAAGAGCTAGCAATGAAGAAAGAGTAGGGCAGTGGTGGTGGTAGTTGTTGCTGCCGCTTGTGGGTGGTGGCGCTGCGTAGTCGTGGAGGAGCTCCACACCCTAAACCCACTCAAATAGTGGAGAAGAGAAGAGAAAAGAAGAGAAGAGAAGCTAAGAGAAGAGAAGAGAGGTGAAGAAAGAGAAGGGTTGTGGTGGTGAAGCAATGTGGGTGCTCCGGCGTCAGGGCTCCGGTGATGGGGCGTTAGGGTTAATGTGCGAGTGAGTGAGAGGGAGGGAGGGGTTTTTCGCTCGTCAAATGCGTGTAAGGGAGGGAAATTTTAGAAAATATGTCTACCTACTGTGTGTTTGCGCTCAAAACTGGAGATATGGGATGGGATCAGAAGGGCTGCGGTTAGTCTAGAAAACGCAGCCCTTCGTTTATGAAGGGCTGCGGTTTTCAGGCTAACCGCAGCCCTTCATTAGTAGGGCTGCAGTTAGCCTCAAAATCGCAGCCCTTCATACTGCATGAAGGGCTGCGATTTCTTGTTAACCGCAGCCCTTCAATAAAAGGGCTGCGGCTTCATACAAGAAGGGTTGCGTTTTTAATAAAACGCAGCCCTTCTTGCGCAGCCCTTCCTTTTTTTCCCCTAGTGGAGATACACGAGGGGGCATGTAGAAGTCATCAAGGAAGCAGAACCATCGCAGCCAAGGCACTCCGAGCGGGATACTATTGGCCGACGTTGAAAGAAAATGCAATGGAGCTAGTGCGGAATTGCCCCAAGTGCCAGTTGTTCTCAGATCTCCCTCGCACACCAGTAAATCCCCTTACCTCCATACAAGCTGTGTCGCCCTTTGATAAGTGGGGTGTGGACCTACTCGGCCCGTTTCCCCCAGCCTCAGGTCAAAGAAAATTTCTCATTGGTGCAATAGATTACTTCACAAAATGGATAGAAGCTGAGCCCCTTGCCACAATCACGGACAAGCAAGTGCAAATGTTTATATGGAGGAATATCATTACGAGGTTCGGAGTCCACAAAACCCTCGTATCTGACAACGGAAGACAATTCAACAGTGGCCCGACCCGGGACTATTGTGATCATTTCGGCATAAGCACCAGGTTTTCAGCCGTCTCAAGGCCCCAGACAAATGGCCAAGCTGAGGCAGCCAACAAGGTTGTTCTCAAAGGAATCAAGAAGTCCTTGGACGGAGCCAAGGGGGCATGGGTCGACGAATTGCCAGGGATACTCTGGTCAGCGCGGACAACCGTCAAGGAAGCCACATGCTACTCTCCTTTTCAGCTCGTCTATGGGAGCGAGGCTGTTCTCCCCGTGGAAGTTGGCATACCTTCCCCCCGTATGACATTTTATGACTACGCTGAAAATGAGCAAGAGAAACCCATCAATCTTGACCTTCTACCAGAAATCAGGGGTAACTCTCTCCTCCGATCCATCCAATACAAGCAGAGGGTCACTCGGTACTTCAACCGAAGAGTGAAGCACATGCCCATACAGTTAGGGGATTGGGTCGTTCGCAAGATAGAAGCGACGGGGAACTCGCACCTGCAAGGCAAGCTCATCCCCAACTGGGAAGGACTCTACAAGGTCACTCACGTAATTAAATCAGGAGCTTATCGGCTCGAATCACCTGAAGGAGTCCCTCTCGCTCGACCATGGAATGCGGATAATCTAAAGAAGTATTTTGTTTAAGTATTGTTATTTTGGGGCATCAATGTACATGGGCCAGGGTTTTGACCTCGACGCAATTTTTGTAAAAGACATTAATAATGAATGAAAAGAGGCCAAGCATATGCTTCAGCGCACTTCCTAAGTATGACAAAATACATGTTGCACCACATCATCCAAAATAGAGTGAGCCAGGCAATACCTCGGCCAAACAAAGAAAAATGAAACAAAAAGCAGAAACTGAAAAATCACAATACTCAACAAAGCATGATCAGTGAATTATATAAATTCGCATTACTAACACATGACATTACAACATAAGGGAGGCAGCCTCGAAAACAAAAGGCCACCTCTTTGAAGACTACAATGCAAGGGAGGCAGCCTTGAACAAACAAAAGACTACCTCTTTCAAGAAAAATACAAGCTGAGTCAATAAAAAGGCACTCATGAGAAGAGCTGCCGAAATCCTTACCCTCCTCACCATACCCAGCATCCTCATAGCCCGCCGAGAACTGCTGGGTGTTGGCCTCAACCTGCTGGCCCAGCTGGTGTCCGCCAACTGACTACGTAGGGGAACCATCTCGGCTTCACAAAGGGACTTGTAGGTCCGAGCCGAGGCCTCCCAATCGAAGGCTGGGCAGTCCTGGCTCACGGCCTTCTGCATCCGAGCCAGTGCAGTTTCCTCGCCTGCTAGGAAAGAGCTTTCACCAACCTCGGTGTTGTACGCCAAACACTCGTCTGACTCTTGCCAGGCCTTGAACCATTTTGCAGAGCACCTATCCGCCTTCAGTCGGGCCTCTCTCAGCTTCGTCGAGAGGTGACCCACCTTCTTCAAAGTATCATCACGATCCTTCAAAGCATCATCACGATCCCTTGTCAGACAGTTAATCTGGCTAAGGAACTCATTTGACTTATCGACGAAGTAAGCCTGATCGTTGTCGATGGCCCTCACCGCCCTTGTCAGCTCGGACTCAGAGAAGTGAAGCTTTGCCTCTAAGTCCTTCACAGTAGCCTGATGCTACTGAGCCGCAGTCTCCAGATCAGATACCCTGGCGGACAACCACTCATTCTTCTCATCCGTAGACAATCTAACGAAAGGGATGTTAGCCCCAGCAATAGGCCCACGCACCCTCTTCGGCGGCGGCGAAGGAGAAGAAGAAGTGTATGTGGGAGTTGGAGGAAGGTCATAGTCACCCCCGTCAAAGTTGGCGTCTAGCCCAGACTGGAGGGACGGCCCTCTACTTGAGGAAGGCCTCCCCTCGGCGCTCGAGCGCTGTTGCTCTAAGGCGATTAGTGTCTCAGGGCGCTCCACTTGAGTCGTGGAGCGCTCCTTCTTGCGACGTGGTTTGGCAGGATCCTAAAGGCATCAAAAGTTAGCATAAAAATATAAGTGACAAAGAAACTAGAAGTAGAAGGTGAGACTTACCGAAGGAGGCGGAGGTACCCGATCGTCCCGTCCTGAAGCTCCCTCCTGAGCCTCTGGGCCATGATGGCGGCGACATCAACTCTCTTTGCCATCTTTTCGTCCAAACGTGATCTGGAAACGACTATACAAAAGCAAAAGCAACGCAACATTAGCATACATCAACAAAAGACTAAGTATGAAAATACAATCCCCACCCATTACCCTAGGGGTAAGTCGGGATCACTCCAAAGGTTGAGAGGAAGTGTTCATCCTGAGCATACTTTGGCTTGGGGAGCCAATTAGTAGGGACAAAGACTATTTCCCCGTTGACCATCTCACGGTGAGTCTGTAAGTAGCAGGCAGCCACAGCCTCATCCATCGACATCTCCGGTACTCCAAAGTTCAAACGACTCTGTGGCTCCTTTGAGACCACATGGTAGGCAAATCCCAATCACCGCCGTAATAAACATAAACAAACTGACGTCGGAACTTCTTCCGAGCCGAAGGCATCTTCCGAACTATCTTTTACCACTTTCGGCATTGGAAACCCCACCAACTACCGCCGATTTCCTCGGATTCGGGGATCTTCACTAACTTAACCATGTTTCTCCATAAGCGAAGGGTGGGAGTGACCCCTAACGATTGGCAAATCATAACAAAACCCAAGATGGTATACCATGAGTTGGGCACCACTTGCGTAAACGTAAAGTTGTACGTGATCATGAGCTCTCTAATTAAGGGATGGATAGGGAATCTTAGGCCAAAATCTAAGCATGCTCGATAAACCGCAACCCACCCAGGGGGCATCGTCAACACTGTATTCGTATCCCTTGGCCTATACAAGGCGTAAGGGTCACGAATGAACCACTTCACCCCTAAGGAGGACATATCCCTCATCATCACATTCATCCAAGTAGGATGTAGGTAGCAGTTGACCGGCCCCCGCCGGGATCGAGTGGGGGGTACTCTAGTTGGTCCGTGTCCTCAATGACATCACCCCGGTCGACTATAACTACACCATCATGAAGGAAATTATCTAAGTAACTACGTTGTGCATATGGATAGGCCACAGATACCTCCCAGGGGTAGGGCACGTCCCCCTCGGCCTCTTCATTATAGGACCAAGCAGGGCTTGGAAGGAGGACCGCATCGGGAACAGCCGAGGGATCGAGACAACGAGCTGTCGTCGTCACCAATGTTATTCCTACCCCCCGAGTTTCCTCCGATAATTTGTACATGGGAGGAGATTCGGGAGGAGTACCCGACTCCGATTCAGACCCCATTATTTACTAACAAAAAGGGTCGGCCGTCGGCCTTTATAAAAAAGAAAAGACAAAGAAAGGGAAGTCCGGCGTACCTTAAATGAAGAAACCGATCGAAGGAAGAAGCTGAGTCCAATTCTAGTGAGATAAACTAGAGAGATAGAGACAAGGAGTGCTTTGAGTGAATGGAATGAGAATGAGAAAATGAAATCTCCTTCCCCATTATATAGAGAAAAGGATGGAAGAGCCTTGGACCCCACTCTTTAGATGGGCTTTCATGAGCAAACCTCCAATTGGGCCACACTATTGAGAGAAATCTGATGAATATAAGCTCATTGGGCCTCGTCTGCATAAAGAAAGTGACATCGGCTCGGCAATCGACCTACAAACCCCGGGATGCTAAGCTAGAACCTCCCTTGGACAACGGGGAGCGTCCTATACTTAGAAAAATAAACTAAGTATTGCTACCTTCATGCCCTCTCGGATGTAGGGGCTCACCTTCAATCGGTACACGCAAGAAATAGGCCAACTCAGCAGCTTTTTGTTCAATTTCTCGGCCCCTCCGAAGGGTGACGTTGGGACCTCCCTCAGACAACGAGGAGCGTCCTATACTTAGAAAAATAAACTAAGTATTACTACTATGCCTTCTCGGGCGCAGGGGCTCATTAGCCCCTCCGAAAGGCGACACTCGGACCTCCCTCGGACAACGAGGAGCGTCCTATACTTAGAAAAATAAACTAAGTATTACTACTATGCCATCTCGGGTGCAGGGGCTCATTAGCCCCTCCGAAAGGCGACACTCGGACCTCCCTCAGACAACGAGGAGCGTCCTATACTTAGAAAAATAAACTAAGTATTACTATTATGCCATCTCGGGTGCAGGGGCTCATTAGCCCCTCCGAAAGGCGACAATGGAACCCCCCTCAGATAATGAGGAGCGTCCTATACTTAGAAAACTAAACTAAGTATCACTACCTTATGTCTTCTCGGACGCAAGGACTAATTAGCCCCTCCGAAGGGCGACCTTGGGCCTCCCTTGGACGACGAGGAGCGTCCTATACCTAAGAAAATAAGCTATCACTACCATGATCGAGAGGCCTCGTACCGCCTCAGCCACGAGCGAGGGGCCTCGGCCTCGTACACGCCAGGCCGCGTGGGTGACGCGTTTCAGCTCGTGCCTCGGCTCGCGCTTTGGCTCAGCTCTCGCATTAGTCCCTCGGCCTAGCGCTCGCAAGCTACGGTTGAGTGAGACCCTCGGCCTAGCGCTCGCACGCTACAGTCGAGGGAGCCCCTCGGCCTAGCGCTCGCTCGGCCTGGTCGAGGGAGCCCCTCGGCCTAGCGCTCGCACCCTTCAGCCATTTTCTTGCAGTGCCTCAGCTCGCGTGAGCGTCTCAGCCTCTGCCAGCGTACGAGGGCCTGCCTATGGCCTTGCAAATTCCTTCTAACAATTTGCGGGGCCCTCATAGCCTAATGGAGATGCAATTCTTTCGATTCCGCCAATCAATCGCCCCTGAAAATCGGATTTTCGCTCCGATTAATTGGCATGGGGCTAATTGTTTGGGCCCATTTCATGGACCAGCCCATTTCATGGACCAGCCCATTTCTAGCAAAATTACCAAAATACCTCTACTTCTAGGGCCATCAACCCTCCACCAGCTAGAGTTGACCTAAATACCATACTTTATTGGAATTCACAACCACTATAAATAGTGCTTGTCCCATCAGTCAAAAGGTATTCAATTCTCATTTAAAAAGCTAGAACATCTCTCTCTACAATTACTGCTTTCTCTCTCTACCTCAATTACTGACTTGAGCGTCGGAGGGGCGTTCCCGGAAAAACCCCCGGGGTAGTTTTTCAGTGTGCTTTGCAGGATTACCGGCGTCAAGACCCATCAGAGTCTCGTACCCTCTCAGCATTCAGTTGACATCCCTTTCATAATTACTTAAAGTTTCTTGACAGAAACACTCTCTAATAAACATCTTTGACTATTAATTAATATCTCTAAATATATATAAGTATTTAGTAAAAATTACGAAACGTTAATGTTCTTCAATTACACATCAAGACACATCTAACAAGATCTCACATAAATATGATTCTCCATATAAATAATCACCACACATGGTCAAAGTTTTCTAACTTTGACTAGAATATATCAAGTGAGAAAGAGAAAAAAAGTACACACGGAATACAACTTATTTTATTTAGAAGGGAAGTACGTAGAATACAGCAGAACAAGAACAACATGGAACACGACATACATAAACATAAACTTTATTATATACTACACCATAAGATGATTGTAGTATATTAGTAGTACGTTGTAGTGATTATCCATAAATAGTACTCCAAGAAAGGAGTAACATTACTGATGATTAGTGGCATCTACCATTGAAATAGCCATCGCAGGTTAATCCTGGACAACACCCATCAAGGATACCGCAAGGATCCCCAGCTCCTGGGCACCATTCGCAATAATCACCCATAGGTGGGTGCGCACTGCATGCGGTGCCTGGGCAACAATTTGATTTACCCCAGACATTGCATGGCTGACCAGATGCTGTGCAACTGAGCTTATTACCATCAACAACCTCGCGGCCGTCGCTGCGGCCTCTGGCACCTTGAAGCAGGATGTTTGAAATCCTGAGCAGCTCTTCCGACTCTTCGGGATATTCAACTATGGCAGCAGCACAAGTGCCTGCCATTACAGCAATTATAAGCAAGAGAGCCACCCTGCTACTTCCTACCCATTTTTTCATCTTCATCTCTGCCATAATAACAATATTTTGATTATTTGTGTATGTTTCTTAAATTTATTTTGTATACAAATTGTTGATTGAAGGAGAAGGGAGGAGTGCTCTATTTATAACCATCCATGCACTAGTGAGATAGCAAACACATCATCCCGATAATAATTGCTAATAGTGTTCCCAGTTGTCATAAAATAAATGACATAGCAAACACAATGAAGAAAGTAGGGCCAATAAATTATAATGATTAATTAACTACTACTAATAATTATTGGGACTACACCGTGAATCAGCATATTTTCGGAACGATCATTTTTTTTTTTTTTTTTTTTTTTTTTTTTTGTGGTAAAATGTAAGATATATTACCAAAGCATGAAAGGAGCCAACACATAAACAACCTAAAACTGCAGAGAAACAACGCTTCTCCAACAGCATACCAAAAATCAGCAAGTTACATCTGTTTACAAGTGTATTAACCCAATCTCTATCCTCTATTGTCCACTGTATATATCTACATAGCTTTTAATTCTACCGCACACATCTCTCTGTATATTCTTTACCACCCAATCTGGTTGTTTTACAGCAGCATTCCACAAAGTATAATTTCTGCTTCTCCATATATGATAGACTAGAGCAGTAAGCACAGCATAACACTCACCTTCTGTAATTTTTTGCTCTTCAATACAGTGGCGGATCCAGGAATTGGGCCACGTGGGTTCGGGGTAGTTTGAGTAAAATTGCAAATTAAATTTTACTATTTGGAGTTACATTTATTTTAAGGGAAAGGAGTTACAATTTTTTAAAGAGAAGAAAATTAAACTTTCGATCAACAATTGTACTTAGCGGAGCTTTCGTTCTTGATTACATGATTCCAAAAAAGAATCTAAGTAATTACTTATAGTAATAAAATACTATCAGCTTCTTTACAAACTACAGAGTTATACAAACTAGGAATCGAGTATTATATATATTGAATCAACTTATCGATCAAGTGTTAAAATTTTATATATATATATATATATATATATATATATATATATATATATATATATATATATATATATATATATATATATATATGAAACTTTAACAACTAGCTAGCACATGAAATCTAAATTGACTAATTAACAATGAATTAACCCTAATAAATTCTTTGTATTTTAGTTTAAGTGATAGTGAGCTCTGCCAAGAATTTTGTTTATAAAGTGATGTATAAAATTCTTCCATTTCAAAAATTAATATTTGCACATTTAGTTTATAAATGCACATATAAAATGTCATAGTATATGAACATTAGTCATTTTAATTTTTACACACTTCTTAGTATAAATAATATAAAAATATGTTAATTCAGTTTTGATGGGTATCCATATTTACTGGGCTCAGATATTTATTATTCCTAGAAAGATCCTAAAAGAGATTGAGATGATGTGCAGAGCTTACTTATGGACAGGAGAATATTATAGTGGGAAGGCTGGTTATGTGGCCTGGCCTAATGTTTGTCTTCCTAAACAGGCTGGAGGCTTAGGTATTAGACAGGTGCAACAATGGAATATTGCTGCACTAGGTAAATACATTTGGGCTATTGCTGTGAAGAAAGACAGTCTGTGGATAAAGTGGATTAATGAGGTTTATGTTAAGGAGGCTAACTGGTGGGACTTTCATCCGTCACCAGGGAGTAGTTGGTATTGGAAGAAGTTATGTGAAGTAAAAGATAAGCTGAAGAGTGTTTTGACAGAAGATCAACTTGTGCAGATGAATTATTACTCAGTTCAAAAAGTGTATCAGCTGTTGGTGGGAGATTATGATCGAGTGTATTGGGATAAATATGTTTGGAACAGATTGTCTGTTCCTAAACATAGATTTTTTGCTTGGCTAGTCATGTTGTAGAGGCTCCAGACTACAGCTAAGCTTCACAGAATTGGAGTTAATGGGAATCCTAAATGTTTAATTTGTGATTCTGAGGAGGAAACAGAGGATCATTTGATGTTCAAATGTTGTTTTAGCCTTGCTGTCCTGATGAAGATTAAAATATGGTTGGATATGGGTACGATGCATAACACTTCTCCAGGTCTGTTTCAATGGATTGCTCATTCTGGTAGACCTAGAATGCAGAAGGAGATAATGGCTGCAGCTGTTAGCTCTGTGATCTATCATGTTTGGTGGGTTAGAAATCAAGTTTTCTGGCACCAAAAAGTTATTCATGTAGATACAATAGTTCATAGTATACAAAAGAGTCTTATAGATAGATGTTATAGTGTTGCTCCTAAGAAGATGTCTAGAAATACTCATGAATGGTTGAGGCAAAAGTCGTTGCAAATTTGTAATTAGTGTGTTGTGTTTTGCTTTGGTTTGAGAGGGTCCAACCTAGTTGGTTCGTCTCTTCCTTAGTTTAAGCTAGGCTGTAAATGTTTTTGTGCTTTAATATATTCCTTTCCTCCTGATTTAGCAAAAAAAAAAAAAAAAAAAAAAAAAATATGAGCAGTGAATCAAGTAATCAATAAAGTGAATTTTTAGTAACTAATTTTATTTAGGACATGATTAATTGATTGTTTAAGCAAGGAAAATGGGAAGAGAATAAAAAATAGTAGTAAACTAGATTCATTACCTTTTACTATATTTGTACTTGATGGGAGGGAGAGATTTGTAGAGAAAAAGAGAGCTTAAAAATTAAAGGAGGATAAAAAAAGAAAAGAAGAGAGAACACCAAGGACATAATATAAGGAAGACAAAAAAAGGAAAATAGAAGCCAATGAAACAAAAAACACATTCCAGAGTCGAACCCGTGACCCAAAAGATGAAGAACATGTAGTATTAGACAAGCATTACCGCTGAGCTACACTGCTTTTCAATGAAAAGATACGCCTTGTTTTATATATAAGACTTGTTTCCTTTTCTTTTTTTAACCCAGTTTTCCTTTTTTTTTTTGGGATTCGCGTGGGTTCAGTTGAACCCACGCTGGATCCTCCACTGCTTCAATATCCTTCCCCATTTCTTCCATGAAACATTTAGATTTTCATAGCTAGAGAATTGAATACCAAGCCAGTGCATAATCTGAGCACAGATCCGAGAGCTATGTGTACATCTAAAGAAAAGATGAAGACAAGAATCTTCTCCTTCCCCACACAGTAGACACAACTTCTCCTGACACACTCCTGCTCTAAATAGCTGATCTTTAGTCTTCAATCTACCAAGAACTGGAAGCCATGCTATAAATGAGTGCTTTAGGATGTTTAGACTATTCCACACCCAGTAGTGCCGAGGAACACCCTCTTGTTGCCCCTGAAGCCAGTCATAACCAGCTTTAATTGAGTAATCTTTATCAGCATTCAACCATCTGTTTCCACTATAAGCTGATTTGAAAATGTTCTTCAATCTACAGATTGCTTTCCATACCCAACTTGCATTCACAGGTGGTTCATAATCCCACCAATCATTCTCTCTCAAGTACACACAGTGAATCCATTTGATTCACAAAGCATCCTCTTTATTTGCAAATTGCCAGACATATTTCCCTAGTGCTGCTGTATTCAAAACATGAAAAATGATGTATTGGGTATTTCTACGTTATACCCTTGTGTTTTTTTAATTTCTACATTGTACCCCAGCCTTTTAAAAATTCCACATGGTACCCTCAAACTTACCTTTTTAATGCATAATGGCCCTACCGCTGATTATACGTCATTAATGTCGTCTACTTTTTATAATCCAGTGGAGCTAATCTAATTAATGAATAATTTCCTCAGCGTTAAACTATGTATAAGCTAAATTATTTCCAATAAATTAAAAAAATTAGACAAAATTAGTGACATATAATCAGTGATAGGGGCATCGTGCATTAAATAAGATAACTATGAGGGTACCGTGTGGAATTTTTAAAAGGTTGGGGTACAATGTAGAAATTAAAGAAACACAAGGGTATAACGTAGAAAAAAACTAACATTTTGTAACATGAACAAGTCGAAATTTGGTAGTTAGGTAGATGCCCTGAGTTTTTCTCTAACTGTGTTAACAAAAGAAAATGTCATTAAATTTATATTAGATATATGGAGACAAAGCATTGTAGTTTAACTCTTGAGCTCCATTAGGATCTCATAATATCATTTATATTTTTGACAAGAGAAGCAATAAGAGGGTAGTGATCGAAGCGGTGGATAAATCCTTACCTTCAATGTTACCGCGAATAAAGATTCTTTCTATCTTTCTCCATATCACATGGTCCCTTTAATAATTTTTTTTATTTATCACCTTTCCACATGCAACCCTTAAGCTGTATGCCTTGACACGACTAACATGTTAACTAAGTTATTTAAGTTTGACATATTTAACATGAAATTAACATGTTTAACTCATTTACATATAAATATCCTAAAAGCTCGTGTTGAAAAATGTACAACCCAGTGAAATTTCAGAAATACTACTAATAATATAGCAAATTTACTTGTACAAAGAATCTTATCATGCATACTTTTAGGTGAATTTGTGTATCTAGATTGTTGGAATATAATTAGTTTAAATTAAAACTTAGTTTAATGGATGACCCTTTTAATAAACAGGTTAGGTTAGGGTTGACATTTTCAACTCATTTGATAAACTCGTTAGGTTTGTGTTGAGATATGCTTAATATCAACCTAAACACGAACCAGCCCTAACCTCCCCCCATGTTGCAACAACTTTCTCCATCTTTTCTATTTTATTACAACATTGAACATCAACACACTATATTAATAAAGACATGTGAAGAAGAGAGAAGTAAAAAAAAGATAACAGGAGGGAATTATTGCCAATTTTTTATATTATTTCAGCCTACGAACTGATAAATAATAGATGATGTCGGGGATTATACTGGATTATGAAGACGATAAGGGCTCCAGTGGAAGTATTGACGATATGATTACAAAACACGGTAAAACTAGTCCAAGAGTGATCCCGTGAATGCCCCTCCTATGCTTAAGACAGTTGGTTGTTTTATGCAGATGGAGAAAGTGTTAGATGTAGAGATAGATGCACTGGGTTTATTATTGAGAATTGAATATCTTTACGGTGATGAGCCTGTTGCTTTTTTACTTGACGTGACTTCCTAAAAGGGTGGTCAACTAGGTGCAATCCAACCGTTAGGGGTTGCTTCATTTTCTTTACGTAAGAGGCTTTCTGGTAATTTCATGCATGGTGAGCTTTTGACCAATGATGTGATTTTTCCATGTAAATTAAGATAGATTCACCTTCTAAATCGGGCAAAATAATTATATCCAGTGATTTTAATACAATATCTTATCAAAGATTTTCGTGATTGATCGATACACTTTCAGCATGAATCAGATCTTCGTTAAATAAATTCTAAGATGAGGCGCCAAATGAAGGCCACGCACATGTATGTAATCAATATCATTGACTATTATTGGAGTAGAGGGCCACAAATGAAGCGAAGGTGGAGCAGATAGGACTGCATAGACGTCTCGAAGTAATCAGAGGCCTTGTGCCCATAATATAAATGGGGCCCTCCGCCTAAGGATGATAATGAGTCTGATTTGTTCGTGAACAGTTCGAGCTTGGTTTAGGCAAAACTCGACTCGTTGTGGCTCGGCTCGAGACTTTCACGAGCCGAGCTGAGTTATGTTAAATTCGGCTCGAAAAACTCGTGATCATGCTCAATTACTACTTTATATATGGAAATAATGTATTATGTATGTAAACATAAATATATTTATTCTAGATATTACACAATAATAAGTTAATACTTTTCTTGTCAAAAAAATAAACTCAAAAAAAAAAATATTCAAAAAAGAAATATGCAGAGTACGAGTAAACTAATGATAATAATAAATCAAACTTGTTGGTGAACAGTTCGATAGCGGCTTGGTCAACGCTCGGCTAGGTCACAACTCGGTTCGTCAAGTTTCGAGTTCGGCTCGAGTCCGAATAAACTAAAATGAACACAAGCCGAGCTAACAAGAGTTCAGGCTAGGCTCGATCGATAAGCACCCCTACCAGTATTTTTCTTCTGTTGTTGATACCTGGTGTTTAACAAATATTGTTACCAAAAATAGTACTCCCTCCGTTTCATTTTAATTTACTCACTTCACTTTGGGGGAGAACCAAGGAGGAAGTACAAAAATATGAGAGAGAAACTGAAAAGGTGGAGAGAGAAACTGAAAAGTGAGATAGAGAAAGTAAAAAGTGGGTTAAAATATTAAAAAGTGGATGACATGGGTGGAAAAAGAGAAGAAAGTAGATGTGACATGTTACCTAAAATAAAAAAAGCAATAGTGTGTAGATTAAAAGAAAAAAAACCAAAAAGGAAAGTGTGTAGATTAAAAAGAAATGGAGGGAGTATGTACTATATAAATTATGGTATAAAAATAAAGTATACTTCTAACTTTTATAAGGCGATAGTGCCAAATTAAATTAGAGCAAAATTATATAATTAATGAGGGAGGGGGAAGATAAGAAATAAGGAGCACCAATATGAATAATAAGACTAGTTAATGATAAAATGAACAGTATATACACATTGATTAAAAGAATTCAAGAGAAATAACCAAAAATAAATTAGAATTTGTAAAAGAAATTTATCGGATGGTTATAGAGTATATAAATAGTACGAGTCTCTCTTCAAAGTTCAATTTTTGCATGTCGTCTCCCCTATGCTTTCCTTTTATTTCTCCAACGTACTGTATCCCCCATTTTTTAGGAAATAAGGAGGTTTTGCATTTTCAATCTTTAATTTAAATTGTATATGGAGAATAAGATTTCAGAAGCTGTATCTTGTGAAGATGAGAAATGGTAGTGGTTTTATTTGTTGAAGGCAAGATTTAACAAAAAGGGGTAAATGATATGAAAATATGAAGATGGAATTAACCAAATAGATTGTTTGTTGAAGCCTTGAAAGTATTAAATAAAATATGCAAGAATGGTAGATTGATTACAAGTATTTATTGATCGTTGTGTTCCACCAACTTATTATAATTTCATCCATAAAGAACCTTCGTCAAACTAAACAAGCAGGATAGTGCAATAAATACAAAGGAACTAAAAAATAAAATGAGTAATGTATGGGTATAACCCAAGTATGTTGGCGGACCCAAGAGATGGATCCGCGAACACTTTACCGGACGCGAATACTTTATGTCGCCCGCAGCTCTATCAAGTCAGTACATCAACATAGTCCGACAACGTTGGCGGTCGCCTAACAAGACAAAATAAGGGAATCTTCCCAAATTGTCATGAGCATCGCGGCCGTACACGTGTAAAAGGATTACGCACCTGTCGGAGTGAATAGTACTTCTATATTAGCCAAATAGTACTAGTTTGCAGGTACATTCTCTCACACTCAGAATTCTTATCTCTCTCTCTCTACTCTCTCTCTCTAAATTCTATTTGGACACGTGCTGACTTGAGTGTCGGAGGGGGTTTCCTCGCATCCCTCTCGAGGGTAGTTCACGTTTGCTTCTTGTGCAGCTATTCAGCCAGTGGACGCTAACTCTAATCTTTGGCGGACTTATTTCAAGACCGCCAACCGTTTCAACACCGAAACAATTTGGCGCTAGAAGGAGGGGCCTCCTATTCTTGTGAAGCAGTCATGGAAGAAGCAAACGATGCAAGTCGCGGTCCACCTGGACTGAGATCGGCCAAGGATCCTCTCGTCTTGCAATTACTAGATCTGCCGGTGCACCTCAGTTCCAACCCAACAACGATCAGTTTACTCCTGAGGATAATGTAACTCAGGTGAACCCTGGTACCGTCCCTTTCAATTTAGCTCAGTTGAGCCAATTTACCCCAGATCAGCTACAAACTGTCGCATCCTTCATCCAATTACTACAAGGCACTCAGCCCAATAACACTCCTGCTAACACAAGAGGCGTTCAGCACCGTAAACGATCACTGGCCATGGCCGGTAGAAACGTTGACGGTACGCCAGTTAGAAGGATGCGTACGTTAACACCGGAGGATCGCCAAAGGGAGGAACAGATTGACAACGCAGAGCGCAACGAGGAAATCGATCAGGAAAATGAGGATATTAACAACTCAGAAGAGCATCACAGCCGCACAGACCGAGAGTACAGCACCGCAGGTGTTAGTAACTATTCGGGTGGCGGACATCTGTTAATCAAGCCGAAACTTTCCCCTTTTGTTCCGGAAGTTCTTAATTATCCGATGCCGAGAATCAAGATGCCATCGTGCAAGTTTGACGGCAGCACAGACCCTGACGACCATGTAGCAGCCTATGAAGGACACATGTACTTGTACACGCAGATTGACGCCATCTGGTGCAAGGTCTTCCCGTCCACACTAACCGGCCTAGCTCAGACGTGGTTTAAAAGCCTCAAGCCTGGTAACGTATCCAGCTTCTCTCAACTCTCATCCATGTTCAGCACTCACTTCGTAAGCAACAGGCGCCGTGAGCGCACTACTGGAGAATTATTGCCGGTCAGGCAGGGAGAGACCGAATCCCTCCGAGATTATATCAGGCGCTTCAATGTAGAGGCTGTATCTATTCCCAGGCTACAACAGGATGTAGCGGTTTTAGCATTGATGTCGGGATTAAGGGAAGGAACTGCGTTTAGAAGTTATCTCGGCCGAAAATCTTTCACGTCGCTGGGGCCAGTGCTTGGCAAAGCAAATGATTTCATAAGAGGAGAAGAATTCGACAAGGCCGCGGGCAATTAGTACCGCGAGCCAGAAAAGAAAAGGGAAGAGAAGCAAAAGAAAGACAAAGGTCGAGAAGGTGATCGCGGCCGAGAGGAAAGTAGGCAAGAATCTAATGTTGTCAAGAGAGGAAGCGATCGAGAAAGAGGAAACGATCGTGAAAGGGGGGACCGCGAGAGGAATAACCGCGAAAAGGGTGAACGCAAAGAAAAGTTTGACGCGTATACCCAACTCACCACCTCCAGGAGTCAGATATACTTGATGAACAGAGACAACGATAAATGGCAGCGTCCAAAGCAAATGTTCCACAAAAACCGCGACAAGACCAAGTGGTGTGATTTTCACGGAGATCACGGGCACTTGACTGAAGATTGTCGTCATTTGAAGGATAACCTGGAAGATTTGATAAGAAGAGGCTACTTCAACCAATACAAAGCTCAGACTAAGGATGGAGACCTGGTAAAAACAGCCAACCGGAACGTCCATTCACGGATCAGTGAAATCCATGTTATTAGCGGCGGTCCAATTCATGGCGGCAGCGTCAATGGAGCCAAGGCAAGTCTGAAGGAATTCAGGCACCAGGTCAATTTCAATGAGAGCATGCAGTGGAGAAGGCCACCAGTAATGCCCGCCATGTCTTTCACGGTTGAAGATGCAAAGCATGTCGTCTACCCTCACGATGACCCTCTAGTGGTCGCGCTGAAAGTGTCAAACTGTTTAATTCACAGAATTCTGGTAGACAGAGGAAGCTCCGCTAACATTTTGTATTACTCAACTTTTGAGAAGTTGATGATCGGCCGAGAACATTTGAAGCCCGTCCGTTACCCGGTAATCGGTTTCACGGGTACATCAGTGATTCCCGAAAGTTTGATAACCCTACCGGTCAGGGTAGGAGAAGATAAAGATGCCAGGGATGTAATGGCAGAATTTCTGGTTGTTGATGTACCAGGAGCTTACAACGCAATTATTGGGCGCCCATTCATCCATGACGTCCAAGGAGTGGTGTCAACTTATCATTTGACTATGTTGTACGTTTCCAATCTAGGGACGGCAGCAAAGTTGAGAGGAAATCAAGAGATGGCAAAGTCATGCTATCTAACAAAGATTGAAACAAATTCCGGCAAGGAGAATTCCAGTAGAAGATTTGAATCCGCCAACGCGGAAACAAAGGCGAGCTCAGAGGAGAGCTCGGGTGAATGAAGAAGAGCTCGAGAAAGGGGATGAGGAGATGGATGTTGATATGGAAGAATTAGAATCTAGACCTGACGGCACGCCAAGGCCCGAACCGGATGGAGAAACAAAACAGGAAATGCTGGCGGAGGATCCGGCAAGGACTGTAGCTGTTGGAACGGACATGGACCCAAAGGTCAGGATCAACTTGGTGACTCTCCTAAGAGAAAACGCGGATATTTTCGCGTTCTCGGCGGATGAGATGCCGGGAATAGACCCGGCCGTGATGGTACATCGTCTAAATGTGGACAGTGATGTCCGACCTATTAAACAAAAGAAACGAAGTTTCTCGGCCGAAAAGAACAAGGCCATCAAAGAGGAAGTTGATAAGCTGCTGGCTGCCGACTTCATTGAGCCATGCGACTACCCAGAGTGGTTGGCCAATGTGGTCATGGTGAAAAAAGCTAACGGCCAATGGAGGATGTGTGTAGATTTTACGGACCTCAATAGAGCCTGCCCAAAGGACTGCTATCCATTACCCAGAATTGACCAGCTAGTGGACTCAACTAGCGGTCACGCACTGCTCAGCTTTATGGATGTGTTCTCGGGCTATCATCAGATCAGTTTACTAGAGGCCGATAGAAAGAAGGCAGCATTCATCACGGATTGTGGTGTATATAAGGCAATGCCATTCGGACTCCGTAATGCTGGAGCAACTTACCAAAAGCTGGTCGATAAAGTGTTCGCGGATCAAAGGGGGAGAAATATTGAGGCATATGTGGACGACTATATCGTCAAGAGTAAAACTGACCGCGAACACCTAGGCGATTTGGAAGAAACCTTCAGAACATTGAGGAAATACAAGATGAAGCTCAATCCGAAGAAATGTGTTTTTGGGGTGAGAGCAGGGAAGTTTTTAGGCTTTTTAGTAAGCAAAGGGGGAATTGATGCAAACCCAGACAAAGTCCAGGTCATTTTCGACCTGCCTGAGCCGAAAAGCGTCAGGGACATTCAAAGGCTAACAGGGAGAATGGCGGCCCTCACTCGGTTCATTTCAAAGTCAGCAGACAAAGCCTTGCCTTTCTTTGCACTGCTAAGGTGAAATAAGAGGTTCGAGTGGGGAGAGGAACAAAGCAAAGCATTCCTAGCGGTAAAAGAGCATTTGAAGAAGCTGCCCACCATTACAAGGCCCGAGACTGGAGACACAATGCAACTATATATCTCGGCCTCAACAAAGACAGTCGCGGCCGTGTTGTTGGTGGAAAAGGAGAAGAGGCAGCAGCTAATTTATTTCATCAGCCATATCCTTAACGGTCCGGAAAGTCGTTACAAGCTGGTAGAAAAAATGGCCTTGGCCGTGATAATAGCCGCCAGGAAGCTCAGACCATATTTTGACTGTCATCCCATCCAAGTTTTAACCAATCAACCGCTAGAGAAAGCGTTGCAGAAGATGGATAGCTCAGGCCGCCTGTTGAAATGGGCCGTTGAACTATCGGAGTACGATATACTGATATAAGCCCGGGACCGCTATTAAAGCCCGGGCCCCGGCGATTTCATTGTGGAAGCTTCGTATGAGGAAGAAGAAGTGGAGCAAAAGGGAGCTTAGGTCTGCTGGAAGTCGACGGATCTTCCGCAGATTAGCGGATCCGGAGCGAGCATAGTAATGACTAGCCCGAAGGAAATTCATACCAATACGCCATCAAGTTCGCTTTCCGGCGTCAAACAATGAAGAGAATATGAAGCGACGGTTGCGGGCTTGAGAATGTGCTTGGCGGTGGGTGCTAAGAGGGTGCACTTAAAACAGATTCACAGTTGGTCAGTGGTCAATTGAGAGGAGAGTTCGAAGTTAGAGAGGCCAATATGCAAAAATATGTGGAAAAGGCCAAGGAGTTGATAGCTCAATTGGATGATTTTCAGATTCAAGCTATACCTAGGGCCGAGAACACAAAAGCAGACGCATTATCCAAATTAGCAAGTTCCGACTCATTCAACATTGAAAGATCCGTCACAGTGGACATCTTGAAAGAGAAGAGCATAGCGGAAGCAATTGTGACCGTTAACAGCATAGACCAGCAAGTGGTTTAGCGAACTGGTGGCGTATAAGTTGACAGGGATGCTTCCCAGTAATCCTTCGTCCGCCAAGAAATTAAAACGACAAGCGAGCTGGTACGTTATATATCAGGATGAGCTGTACAAAAAATCATTCAGCATGCCTCTGCTTAAATGTACGATCGCATGGGAATCCACGAAGATACTTGAAGAAATACATGAAGGTATATGCGGCAACCATATTGGCGGAAAAGCTTTGGCACTCAAGGCACTGAGAGCAGGTTTCTACTGGCCAAGCATGTTGGCAGATGCACAAGCCTACGTCAGGAAATGTGACAAGTGCCAGAGATATGCTCCTGTCATTAACTGACCAGCCAACGATTTACAGCCTATCCTATGTCCGATTCCATTCGCGCAGTGGGGAATGGACATTCTGGGACCGTTCACCACTGCAACCGGTGGGAGGAGATTCCTAATAGTGGGCATTGATTATTTTACAAAGTGGATAGAGGCTGAGCCGACAACAAAGATCAAGGCAAATCAAGTAAAAAAATTCATCTGGCAAAATATTATGACAAGGTTTGGGTTTCCCATGGCTATTGTTTTTGACCATGGCGTCCAGTTCGATTGCCGTCCTATACAAGCTTTTTTAACGGAATTTCGAGTGAAGTTTGCGTACTCAGCTGTTTGCCATCCCCAGAGCAACGGACAAGCGGAGGCCGCGAACAAACAGATCTTGAATGCATTAAAGAAAAAGCTAGATGAATTCAAGGGCGGATGGGCTGATATGGTGCCGGCAGTACTATGGTCAAACAGAACAACCGAAAAAGAAGCGACGGGGGAGAGCCCTTTTAAGCTAGCTTTTGGAACAGAAGCAGTGTTACCAGTAGAGGTGGGTTTGCCCTCTTACCGGATTAAGCACCAAAATTCCGGAATGAATGATCAGGCGCTCAAGGAAAATCTAGACTTCTTGCCGGAAGTAAGGTTGATGGCGGAATTAAAGGCGGCTGCCTACAAAGACAGAATTAGCAAGGCTTACAACAAGAAAGTCTTGGAGAGGCCATTGGAAGTGGGAGACCTAGTCCTTCGCAGAACGGCAGCCACAGGTAAGGCCCATGTTGATGGAAAGCTAACCGCCAATTGGGAAGGGCCATACGTCATCGCTAAGAAAATTGCCCCTGGTTCGTTCATTCTCAAAGGCATGGACGACAAGGAGCTCAAAAATTGTTGGAACGCTAGTGTCTTAAAGAAATATTATGTTTAATTTTTTGAATGTAATCGGCCGAGAGCCACCTTTTTATTACAGAATACAAACCACTGCTAGCATTCCATGAATTGTCCTATTGTTTATATATATTAATGGATTGCGTGTCGGTTAATATTAATTATTAAACAGCCATATGACAGGCCAAAGTGCGTTAACGGTCACATAACGGACCAAGCACGAAAAAACCGGCCATATGACAGGCCAAAGTGCGTTAACGGTCACATAACGTGACCAAGCACGAAAACCCAGCCATATGACGAGCCAAAGTCCGTTAACGGTCACATAACAGACCAAGCACAAAAAACCAGCCATATGACAGGCCAAAGTGCGTTAACGGTCACATAACAGACCAAGCAAAAAAAAAAAAAAAAAAAAAAGAGCCACATGACAGGCTTAAAGAATATAAATGGTCATGACAAACCAAGTGTGTAAAGATTAGAGCGCTAACAAAGCGATAACAGAAACGCAAAAGTACTTTCCAATAGAATAAAAGCTACTGGCTTGGCGGCCAACTACAGCAAAAAATGATGGCGGCCAATAAAAGGCTTTCAGTCGGAGTCAAGTACTTTCGGATTAAAAACACAAAATCGGTTTACATACGCCAAAATGGGCCGAATAAAGTGTTGATCAAAATACACAAAATAATACAAGCTATAAACTATTGGAGGAGTAAGAAGAGCTGAGAGAAGGCCGCCAAAAACTTCAAGAAGGGGGGGATCTTGATCATCTTGCTCCGCCACGTCACGAGGATCCGCATCTGCTATAGCATCCTCGTCGGCAAACTTGGGATCCCCCTCGAATGGCGACAGATGTTGGCCGGCAGCATGAGCCTCTTCAATCACATTCCAGTCAAACCCTGGAATTGTCTTGCACACGCACCTCATGGCGGCCGCCCAACCACCATCGTACCTCTTGTGGAGAACCGCTGCATATTCTTCAGATTGCTGGAACTCAGTGATAGCCTGAGCCCTTGATTGTGCCTTGGCGTCCAATACTGCAATCTCCTTCTCAGAGTTAGCGGTCTCAAGAGCCTTGGTCAATGAGTTAACATTCTCCTCGGTCTCTTCCAATAAGGCGGCCCTAGATCTCGGCGTTGTCGCCTCATCCTCCGGGGCCGCAACTCTGGCTGTCTTTGCCGACGACGACTTACCCTCTGTCTCCTTCACGAGATCTTGGCAAGTTTCCAAAGACTGCTTATAGGTGTTCGCCAACTTCTGATACTCAATATATTGCTCAATCAGCTCAATGGCAACATTATTGGCCTGCGAAGATGAAAAGAGTGTCAAGATAAGAAAGCGGCAGAAAGCGAAACGAATAAAAGATAATAAAATACGTAAACGTACCACAAGTTGGTCGTGAGCCAACCTAGCAATGTGGGTGATCGGGGACCCCGCCGGCCTATCAACTGGTAGCTGCATGCCCTTCAGAATACGGTAGGCAAGGATGCCACCGTTTTCAGGGATGTCGGCATACAGCGACTCATCCTCCCTGACGTCCCAGTCCGGCTGATAAATCTTGCCAGGAACGACAGGCCGACGGGCAAAGGAGGCCGCCATAGCTTCGCTCAGCGGTACCTCTTTTTTCTCGATCCACTCATTGAACCGAGAGAAAATACCGGGAGATAAGTTGGAAAGAAAGCTAGGCATGGTAATCAGCTCCCGGATCTTTTCACGGCTGGAGAAGTAAGAGCCTGAAAGCCGGAAGCGCCGCTAACGTGTCCGGGAGCGAGGGGCCGGGCGATCCGCTCCCCGAACCTCTGGAACATCGAGGCCGAACCCCCACTCGAGCATCGGGGCGTAGGCGAAGAAGCGGGGGCCCGCCAAAGTCTGTCTTTTGTTGGCGAGATGTGTCCTTGCGCGACTTGCTCGCTAGGCCGCCTTCGTTCCCACCACCCCGGCAACAGTCGGGAAGTGGAAGACCTAATCGGGACGGCGGGCGACGGCCCGGCCGCCAGGAGCAGCAGCAGCGGCAGTAACGTTCTGGGAAGGAACGCGAACAATATTCGCCCCGCCGCGACCACGGCGAATATTTTGAGGGCCGTGGCGATTCCCTCCCCGGCGGCCATTGGTAATCCCGTGCATAGTCTCGTAGTCCCGTGGGGAGCGGGTGGTAAGTTGGTTAACGGTTTGAAGTTCTCGTCCACGCCTAGGGCGTCGAGATCAAGAAAGTCAAAACCCGCAATTGACAAGAAGCACGCTTAAAAAAAAAAAAAAAAAAAAAAAATCATTAGTTGGACCAGTCCGAGCATCAACACTCACCATTCTCATGAGTAGGACGAGCAGCGGCGGGGCCGACAAGGGCCTGTTCCCCAGGATATACTTGGAATGAGGAATCCAATATTTAGGCTCTTTAACCTTCACCTCCTTCCCGTCCTCATAGGTGATTAAATAGTCCTCTGTATCGAAGTAGTCGAAAGCCGCTAACTCTTCCTCAGTTAGCGGAGTAAGGGGTAAATGCTCCATACGCGGACGAGGCTCAGTGAAATGACGACGCACTTGGATAATCCTCGGGAACTCGTAACCAAAAGAAAGCATCTCCGGCCCCTTCAAACCGGTCATTTTTGGTTGAACTGTCATCTTCTTGTCGGCCGTCATTAGCGACCACCAACCCGCCCGCCTAGAAGATCCATTCTTCTTCAGCCAATGAATATGGCGGAATAAGTTCAAAGTTTGCGGAAAATCCAAAAAACGCACAACCCATATGTACGCGATCAAATTTCGGACCGCCAAAGGAGTTAACTGAGCCAAGCTCACGTTGAAAGCGTTTAAGATCTTCACCAAAAAAGAATCCAGAGGGAAGCGGAGACCAAACTCGAAATGGTGAGTATACACGGCCACGTGACCGGGGGGACACTCCGTCACAAAGGCCCCCTCTGGTGGAACTACCAACCGGTAACCCGACGGAAGACAATATAAATCCCGAGCAACTCTCGGGTAACCCAGATCAATGGCGTCCTGACACCAAGGTAAATCAATCTCGACGCTGATAGGACCGGTACTAAAATCATCCGGCAGCCATAAAGCATCGGGAACCGGGTCCGGTCTCAATCTCCTCCATCGGATTCGAACTATCGACCCTTAATTCGGCGGCAAGACGGAAGACTCCCCAACCGCGTGAGCGAGACAAAGGTACAGAAACGCCAATGTTTGCGTCCGCGGAGTCAATTGCATCCCCAGTAACGCGAACTGCAGGGTTAACAGCAGCACGACGATGATAAACGGTCTCGTGGCGGACCATAACGGTAGCAATGGAATCACCGTCGTCACCTAAATCAATAATATGAGGGTTAGGAGCCGCAGATTGCTGTAAACGATCGAAAAAGTCTGGTCGTTACCTCCTACCCCAAAGATCCGCTAAGCTATCCACCCAAGCATGCTCTCTAAGTGGTACTACATCAAGGCCGGGAGCGGCATCGGCCGGAGGATGCCTAACGGATCGTCTAGCAAGGATTTGATGCCTAAGCTCCCTAAGCGTCTCCGCGGTCACCACTCTGGCTAGCGGATAGATATCTCCTGGTCAGACTATGCTCCTCAGGGGTAGCAGGGTCGTTAAGGAACTTGGATCTCATCTCTTTCTCTTTCAGATGTTAAGGGAATGTCCGACAACAACCTAGTTCTTCCCACGGGGTTAGAGCCGGAAGAAGGCTCGCTATCGGCCGGGGAGAGGAAGGTTCACTTTCGATCATAAATGCATCACTAGGGGGTATTCGGCTATCGGACCGGGTCCGACATGATGAAAATATAAAAAGAAACTTTAAGCTTGGAAAAGAAATGGAGAAATACCTGGAGAAGTAAAATCGCCGGAGAGATGAAGGCAAGGGGCAAAAGGTCGCTGGAAAAAGACGAACAAGAATTCCAAGGAATAAAATAGCGTGAAAAAGACCGAGCCTGAACGAAAAGACCGCCGGAAATGAAGAACTGTCACCGGCGAAACTCAAACTCAAAATCTTAGAGAAAACCCAGAAAAACTTCTTCAAAAGAATGGCGAAATTCTTGGTACTGAGAAACCAGAAAGAAAAAACTAAGAAATTTGACAACTTTTCGAGGCAATCTGAGCAAGAAAGATCAGTTTTTTGAGCAAATGAAGCTATGGGTATGGAGGTTCGGGAGAAAGGAAAGGGAAAAGGAAAATGAAAAGCTTGAGAAATGATAGAAAAAATCTGGAAAAAGGACAACTAGTGTCCATATGTACAGCGAATAGACGGCTGAGATGGAAAGACTTAGTAACTCCCTCTCCAGATACCTGCCAAGTGTCGAAGCAGGGTAAACCCTAGTAAAGCAATGGGCGGGATTTTCGGAGGAATAATCATTAACTTTTCAAACTCTTTCAACTCCCTACGACAACACGTGGCACCCAACGAATGAACTTCCCCAAAAAAGTAGAGCACGGCAACAATGAGTCGCGTCTATTGACAACATCCTTAGCGGTCAAGACCCCAAAAGATGCTGGGGGGGCTAGTTGTATGGGTATAACCCAAGTATGTTGGCGGACCCAAGAGATGGATCCGCGAACACTTTACCGGACGCGAATACTTTATGTCGCCCGCAGCTCTATCAAGTCAGTACATCAACATAGTCCGACAACGTTGGCGGTCGCCTAACAAGACAAAATAAGGGAATCTTCCCAGCTGTCATGAGCATCGCAGCCGTACACGTGTAAAAGGATTACGCACCATGTCAGGTGAATAGTACTTCTATAAATAGCCAAATAGTACTAGTTTGCAGGTACATTCTCTCACACTCAGAATTCTTATCTCTCTCTCTCTCTACTCTCTCTCTCTAAATTCTATTTGGACACGTGCTGACTTGAGCGTCGGAGGGGGTTTCCTCGCATCCCCCCCGAGGGTAGTTCACGTTTGCTTCTTGTGCAGCTATTCAGTCAGTGGACGCTAACTCTAATCTTTGGCGGACTTATTTCAAGACCGCCAACCGTTTCAACATCGAAACAAGTAATATCGATGTTCTCCGCAATAAGAAAGCTACATACAAATCCACATGAGATATCGCTGCCAATACAAGGCTCTCAATATGAGTTTCTTCTGCAAAATAATGAAGGGCTTCATCTGCACAAGATATACAATGGCCCATAGATTAATTGAAAATAGTAATGAGGGGCTTCAATCTGCAAAATGGTAATGCCATCACATGTCTCACAACATGAGAAGCACTATTTCTGATTATTGTCCACAAAACTAGTTCACTCCCCTTCACTCAGTATCGGGTTGATGAGCGGCTTCATCTGCGGATGATATATAATGGGCAACCTGCACTCACGATGTTTAGCACAGCAAAGAGGAGCATGGGAGACACAGAAAGAAATTACATCATACAGTTTAGTTTGATGATTCAAAAGTGTGTTCCTATTTTTTAGGTGAATGTGATTTATCTTTATGGTTAGTGGGCTACTTTAGAGTTAGTTCCATGTATTTTGACTGTTTTCCTATTTAGTAGTATTTGTTGGAATCAAGGCTTGAAAAGCCTTAGCATCTTTTCTTTAAAAGTCCTACATTGCTCGTGGGAGGAACTCCACCTTGTTTATATATTCCCTTCTTTCTTATTCTTATTGAGTTGGTACTTGAGATGTTTTTGTGGTTGGATATCATGTTTGGGTTTGGGCTTGTTATCACACACACGTGCGCACACCGCCTATTCTTCAGTCGTGACATACACAAAATCATTCTCTTCTCCATCTTCTCTTCTCTTTTCTTCCTGGGTACATGCTAATCTCCATAGCATACTCTGTTAGTGATGACAGTTTAGGTTACTGTGTTAACATTGAGGGAGCTTTCCGGCCAGATCGATTACCACTGTTGTCGGGCCGTAATTGCTTTCAAGTCAGTGGTCTCCTACCACGGCACAACCTTGAAATCAGTTTCTTCCTTGCCATTGCAATTGTCAATTTCTAACAATTTGAAAGCAATTATTTTATTTGCAATGGCAGATGTTCCAAACAAATCCATGGCTCACCTTTCCAAGCTTGAGTCTCTTGACGGAAATAACTACAAACGCTGGGCTCAAAAGATGTTGATTTTATTTTAGCAATTGGACATCGACTACGTTCTTTTCGAGGACTGTCCTACTGCTATTACTGCTTCAGGTGACTCCTCTTCTTCTCCTTCCGTATCTGTTATTAAGAAGAATGAGGATGAAATTATGAAATATGAAAAGGATAATAATACTATTCGTTTCCACATCCTTAATCTGATGACAAACAATCTGTTCGATTTATGGTGCATAAATCATCTAAACTGATTTGGGAGGCCCTTGAGAAAAAATATGGGGCTGATGATGCTGAGAAACAAAAGTATGTTGTCGGAAAGTGGCTGGCTTTCCAGATGGTTGATGACAAGCCTGTCATGGACCAAGTTTTCATGTCTATGAAAACCTGTGTGCTGATGTCATAAATGAAAACATGAAGATTTGCGAAGTTTTTCAAGCTAATGTATTGCTGGAAAAATTTTCCCCTTCCTGGAGAGAGTTCCGTAATAATCTGAAACATAGGAAAGAGTTTCTGTCTCTTCAGGAACTCATTAGTCACATGAGGATTGAAGAGGCAAACCACATCAAGGACAATCAAGACTCTGTTGTTGCCGATGTTACCAAAGCTAACCTGGTGGAAACTGCTGCTGCTTCATCAGGATCTGATACGTTTAAGGGTAAAGGTAAGAAGGTCAACAACAAAGGTAAGAAGCAAGGGAAATTCAACAAACCTGATGGTAAGATTCAGAAGAGGTTTGTTCTTTGCTATGTATGTGGCAGGCCTGATCATAAGGCTTACCAATGTCCTCAACGCCAAGGTTCTGTTCAAAAGCAAGCACCTCAGGCTAACCTTGCTGAATCTGATGACATTGTCGCCGCTGTGGTTGTTAAAGCGAATCTGATCGAGAATAGTTCTGATTGGATTTTGGACACTGGGGCTTCGAGGCATTTCTATGCAAACAAGGAGCTTCTCCATGACTTCTAGGATGCTACTGAAGGCGACTGTGTCTATATGGGCAACGCGACAACTGCTGGAGTACTTGGACAAGGAAAGGTCACTCTAAAACTTACCTCTGGAAAAACCCTCCCCCTTTCAAATGTATTGTATGTTCCTATTATGCGTCGCAACCTAGTGTCTGGTGCCTTGTTAAATAAAGCTGGTTTCAAAATTATTTGTGAGGCTAACAAGGTTGTAATGACTCGTGGTGGGGAGTTTGTGGGGAAAGCATATTTAAGTGGGGGTTTATTTATTTTGAATGTTGCTGCTTCTGTTGTTCCTGCTATTAATAAATCTATTTCTAGTTCTGCTTATATTGCTGAGACTTTAAATTTATGGCATGGTAGTTTAGGGCATGTGAATGTTGCTTCTATTAAGAGACTAAGGACCTTAGCTTTAATTCCCAATCTGTCCACAACAGAGTTATCTAAGTGTCCTGTTTGTGTTGAAGCAAAATTTACTAAGAACTCTTGCAAAACAGTGACTCAAAGGACCACACAACTTCTAGAATTGGTTCATACGGACTTAGCTGATTTCTAGAACACTAGAAGTAGAGGAGGAAAATTTTTGTACATTTCCTTTGTTGATGATTACTCGAGGTACACTAAGTTATACCTTCTTAAAGCCAAAAGTGAGGCAAGGGAAGCTTTTATAAAGTATAAGACCGAAGTAGAAAACCAACTTGATAGGAAAATCAAGAGGGTTAGGTCTGATAGGGGTAGAGAGTATGAGAACAACTCTTTGAATGACCATTGTAAGAAACTGGGTATCATTCATGAACTTAGTGCCCCATATGTACCTCAACAAAATGGTATAGCTGAACGGAAAAACAGGTCTTTGAAAAATATGATGAATGCTATGCTTATAAGTTCTGGGTTGCCTGATGAAATGTGGGGGGAAGCAGTCCTTTCAGCCTGCCATGTTCTTAACCGAGTACCTCACAAAAAGTTAGATTAGACTCCTTATGAACTATGGATGGGGTATCCTCCAAACCTGATTTTCCTTAGAGTGTGGGGGTGTCTAGCTAAAGTTGGGCTGCCTGACTATAAGAAGTCAAACATTGGACCCAAGACTTTTGAACTGTGTTTATTGGCTATGCTCATGCTGCTTATAGATTTATGACTTTGAGCGATAGGTCTATTTGTGAATACAGAGATGCTGAGTTTTTTGAACATGTTTTTCCTTTGAAAAAGGGTGATACTGCATCTGTGCCTTCTTGTTCTTCTCATGCTGTTGATTTATCTACTTGTTCTGCGCATGATGTTGTTTTATCTACTAGTGATATTCCTGCTGATTTGACTTTAAGTAGTACTTCAGTTGACATGCATGCTAGTAGTTCTTCTGCTGTAGATGAGCCTAGGAGAAGTAAAAGACCTAGAGTAGCAAAAGACTTTGGTTCTGATTTTGTCACTGCTTTTCTTTGTGAAAGTTCTTGTGTTGACTTGTTGAGTGATGAACTAGTCTATGCTTTCATGATAGAAGAGGATCCAAAGACCTTTAAAGAGGCAATGAGATCTGTAGATGCTAGTTTTTGGAAAGAGGCTATTAAGAGCGAGTTAGATTCCATAGTGTCTAACTCTACTTGGGAGTTAACTGACTTACCTAAGGGGTCAAAGACCATAGATAGTAAATGGATCTTTAAAAAGAAGTTGAGACCTGATGGGACTATTGAGAGGTTTAAAGCTAGACTTGTCATTAGGGGCTTTACTCAGAGGAAAGGACTAGATTACTTTGACACTTATTCTCCTGTGACTAAGATAACCACCATTAGGACCCTGCTAGCTCTTGCTGCTATTCATGACTTAGCTATACATCATATAAATGTTAAGACTGCTTTCCTGAATGGTGACTTAGAGGAGGAGATTTACTTATCTCAACCTGAGGGTTTCGTGGTGCAAGGTCAAGAAGATAAAGTGTGTAAGTTGAGGAAGTCCTTATATGGTCTCAAACAAGCACCGAAACAATGGTATGAAAAATTTGACATTACTGTTGTGTCAAATGGCTTCATTGTCAACAACTCCGACTCCTGTGTATATTCCAAATTGATAGGATCAGATTGTGTTATTATATGTCTTTATGTGGATGACATGCTGATCTTTGACAGCAACTTAAAGGTTGTTAATGATACTAAACTTTTCTTGTCATCGAAATTTGAGATGAAGGATTTGGGAGAAGCTGATGTGATTTTAGGAGTAAGACTTGAGAAAATCTCTGGTAGCATTTCCCTTAGTCAGTCTCATTATGTGGAAAAGGTGCTTAAAAAGTTTAACTCCTTTGATGTTGTTCCAATTAGTAAGCCCTATGACCCTAGTATTCATTTGACCAAGAACTTAGGTGAAAGTGTCTCTCAAAGTGAATATGCGAAAGTCATAGGTAGTTTGATGTACCTCATGAACTGTACTCTACCTGACATAGCTTATGCAGTGAGTAGACTGAGTCAATATACTCATAACCCTATTAACGAACATTGGAATGCTCTTTATCGTCTTCTCGGATACCTAAAAGGAACTGTTGATTTTTGTTTGCATTATTCTAATTTCCTGCTGTACTTGAAGGATTTTGTGATGCAAATTGGGTTTCTGGTAATGATGAGATCAGTTCAACTAGTGGTTATGTGTTTACCCTTGGTGGTGGTGCTATATCATGGAAGTCTTCGAAGCAGACTTGTATAGCACGTTCCACCATGAAGTCTAAGTTCATTGCCCTCGAGTTAGCTGGGCAAGAAGCTGAATGGTTGAGAAATCTGTTGTCTGCTATTCCCTTGTGGGGAGGACAGGGTGCACCTGTCTCTCTTCATTATGATTCTCAAGCAGCCATTGGTGTTGCTAAGAACAGTGTCTATTATGGTAAGAAGAGACACATACGAATCAGACATGGAGTCGTCAAACAACTCCTGAAAAAATGGGGTGATTTCTTTGGACTATGTGAGGTCCGAAAGAAATCTTGCAGATCCCTTTACTAAGGGGTTATCTAGGAGAGTTGTCCTAGAGTCGTCGAGGGGGATGGGGCTAAAGCCCATTAGTTGAGATTTTAAGGTGGTGTTGTTGAGAAACACTTGATGGACTACCTAAGTAAGTGTGGAGGTTAAGCCGCCTTCTATGAAAGACTGGGCTGTCTTTCTAGAGCACTTATGAAACCCAAGGAAAGCGCATGGCTATAAAGCGCTTGTGTTGTATCGCGGCAACTGCACGATCTTAAGGTAGGTATGTGTTGTGGGGGTCTCAACGGAATTCTGGTGAGTTCAAGAGAAATCACTCACTAGAAAGTAAGTTGTTGCCTCATTTCACTATATATCAATTCAAATCGAAAGATATTGATGCTTAAGTACTTTCCTTTCCATACCCAGGAATTTCTTTTTGCTTTTCAGAGCCTTTGTAGGGGATTGTTGGAATCAAGGCTTGAAATGCCTTAGCCTTCTTTTCTTTAAAAGTCCCACATTCACTAGTAGAAAAATGATAATTTGCGTCAGTCTATTTGCGTCGCACGCTAGAAGCACTGACGCAAATAGCCTATTTACGTCGCACATTAGAGAACATGCGACGCACAAAATGACAGCAGATGGGTGGTAGGGTCAGTTGCGTCGAACGAGGTTGAGAACGCGACGCAGATGATGAACATGATTTGCGTCGGACGCCGCTACAGTGCGACACACATGGATGGATCCCATTATTTGCGTCGCATGATAAGCTGATGATAAGGTGATGCGACGCAAATCGTTTTCGTCTAAAGTTGATCAGTAAGTCATGTGCGTCGGACATAGTGGCTCATCCGATGCAGATGAGTTGGACGTATATGAATTAGATAACCAACAAAAAAAATGTAAAGTGCGTCGGATGGGTCTCAATGTGCGACGCAGATAACATCTTATAATATTTAAATCCCACTTTCTCCTATTTCTCTTCAGCCGTTTTTCTTCAACTTCTCTACCCTAGATCTCTGATTCTCTCTCACCGGTTCATTCTCACAATCCCACCTCTTTGTCTTATGCATCTTCATCTCTTTCTATCACCTGTGAAATCTTCATCTCAAACAACAAACTTTGTAAATCTCCTTCATCATCTCTCAATCGGCCTTTGGTGAAGTTTTCGAAAAGCACATAACGCAAGATGCAATGAAATTAAATACCCCTAAAGAAAAGAAGAGGAGATAGGGGGAAGAGAGAAAAAAAGAGGACAACACACATAGAGAGAGAGCAAAAGAAAGAAAGAGGAGAGAGAAAAAAGAGTTGAGCAACGCAGAAGAGAAGAAGAAGAGGATAAAGGTGAAGGAAAGATCTTTGGACTTTTTGGGTATCGGAAAGATTCGAAGAAGAAAATCCAATCAAGAATTCGCCGGAAAAGTCGTCGGTGCACTGTGTGTACGGTGCTCCGCCGCTACCGCTTCCCTCAACGCTGTGTGTAGCAGATTGAGAATTGTCGTCAATTGAAGGTCCGTTTTTCTCTCTCCTAGTTTTTTTTTATTTTTTAATTTATTCAATTTGAGTTTGATCGACTGATTTGGGAGCGATTTTGATGAAAAGGAAGATTAATCCTCTGCGCAAATTCATTCTGTTTTATTTCATTTTTTTCCATCTTTGTTCTTAAGATCTAATTTACTTCTCTATTCTTCCATCTTCGTAGATGAAGGTTTAGCATCCAATTTTTTAGATTTTCCACTTTCAAATTCTTGTTAATTTGAGCCCGAAATTATATTATTTGTTGTATAATTTATTAATATTCTTTTATTTCATTATTGGTATTCCAATTTTTCAGAAGATACAGTGGATCTCGGGGCGCATTGATTGAGAGGAAGATCGAGATCCTCGAAAGCTTAGCTTCCAATGTAATTTTTATATTTTTATTTTTTGGTTATTGAACTTTTTTACTCTTGTTGATTTTCTTATTTTTGATTTTCTGTAATTTATGTATTTTTTGTAATTAGGTTTGTAAAAATACCAGTTCTACCATATAAATTCATCTCTTTTGCTGTTTATTTCCTGAATTTCATTATTTTGTTTTTTATTGTTGTGGGTTGTGCGTCTGATGGTTCATGATTATTTTTTAATGAAAAGCAGTAATTTGCGTCGGATGTTGTGACATGTCCGACGCAAATCACTTTTTAATGTGAAAAACAAAGCTATGCGTCGCATACAGCTCAGCATGCGACGCAGATGGGAGACGCGCAGGCAGGGGGGATGGGTCATGTGCGTTGCACGTTGGGCTTGGTCCGACGCAAATAGTAAATCAACTGCGTCGTGTCTTATCCGACGCAGATCCTGTATCCATCATCTGTGACGAGACTTGTGCCGTCGGACCTATGTCCGACGCAAATGGGGGTCCTAGGTCCGACGCAAATTGACAATTCTGTACTAGTGATTACTTGTGGGAGGGAATACTCCCTTGTTTATATATTCCCTTCTTTCTTATTCTTATGGAGTTGGTACTTGAGATGCTTTTGTGGTTGGATATCATGTTTGGGTTTGGGCTTGCTATCACACACACGCGCGCGCGCCTCCCGCCTGGTTTGGGCCAGGGCCATGGGCCTTGGGCCTTGGGCTTTGGGGAATAAACTTAACTATCTTTTGGACCCGGGCTGAGTGCGTGTGTAACTGTTGTGGAAGACTGTAACGTTTTGAATGTTACAGTATTTATGGCAATCCCTTGATATCCTCCCCGGATTTACTGACTTCCGTTTTTGGTCTGATTTCTTCCTATAAAATCAGTGCCTTATTCTTCTGTCGTGACATACACAAAATCATTCTCTTCTCCATCTTCTCTTCTCTTTTCTTCCTAGGTACGTGCTAATCTCCATAGCCTACTCTGTTAGTGGTGACAGTTTAGGTTGTTGTGTTAACCTTGGGGAGCTTTCCGACCAGATCGATTACCACCTTTGTCGGGCCGTAATTGCTTTCAAGTCAGTGGTCTCCTACCACGGCATAGCCTTGAAATCAGTTTCTTCCTTGCCATTGCAATTGTCAGTTTCTAACAGTATTAGTTAGTTTACTTAATCAACAAGCTTGAACTTACTCTTTGTGCAGTAGTGGGAAACATGGGTCATTATCCAATGTTTATTGTTTTTGGATCCTTAGTTTTAGCTAAAGTCAGTAGGTTTGTAAGCCTATATAATAGGCCTTTTCTTTATCTTATTTAACTGTGGAATAAACACAATGTTTACAAAAGTTCATTTTCTTCCATAATAGCAGTTGTTTCTTTAATGTATTTTCTTAATTAAGTTCTAACATGGTATCAAGGCTAATCCAGGTTCGATCCTAAGCCAAGTACACATAAAAAAAACAGTCGTGAGATTTGAGTCTTGAGTGTGAAAACACAGTGAGCCCTAAAATACTAGTAGTAGTGAGCAAGAATGGCAGTCAATGGTCCTTATCCAAATTTGCAACCATCAATTCCAATTTTCATGGGTGAAAAATATATCACCTTTGGAGCATGAAAATGCAAACGATGTTCAAATACCAAGAGTTGTGGATATGGTCTAAAATGGATATGAAGAACCAATGGAACCACCGGCGATGACGGACCAAAAGTTGTGTGAAAATCGCAAGAGGGATGCAAACGCATTGTTACCATCCAATCGGCGGTGGATGATGATATTTTCCCTCGAATTTCAACTGCTAAGAAAGCAAAAGAAGCTTGGGAATTTATGAAAATGGTGTATAGATGTGATAGTAGGGTAATTTTGAGTCACTCTCGATGAAAGAAAGAGACTATGTGCAACAATAATTGTCAAGAGTGTCAAGTATTGTTAATCAAATGAGGTCATTTGGTGAAACTATTAGTGATTTAACCGTTGTGCGTAAAGTTTAAAGGAGTCTTACTAAAAATTACAACCATGTTGTGGCCACTATTGAGGAGTCAAAAGACATGTCTTCTTATAGTTCTGATGAGTTAATGGATTCTCTTTTAGCCCATGAAGATAGGATTTCAAGACTATGAAAAAGAGGGAGAAAAGGCTTTTCAAGTGCAAGAAAAGTTCTTTAATGAAGGGAAGTTAGATGAAAATGGTGGAGATCGTAGTCATGATAGAGGCGGTTTTCCATGGTCGTAGTTATGCAAGAGTACGTGGTGGTCAAGGTGTAGATCAACGTCAATCAAAACTCAAAGTGTAGCATCCAATGCTACTATTGAAAAAGGTATGGTCATAAAGAAGACCGATGTTGGGAACAAGCAAAGAGATGAACAAGAGAAAGGTTGTGTCGCAGAGAAAGTTGAAGAAAAAAGCAAACTTTATTGAAGTCAAGAGTGTGTGGTTGTGTGTTTGTGGAAGAAAGCAGACTCTTCCAAAACTAAAGTCGTGTTATGTTCATGGTTGTGTGCTCATGTTTGTGGTTGTTGACAGGTTTTTAAAATTGATTCTGAGTGTATTTGTTGCAGCACTCATGGCAGCAATATTAAGTGAGTTAGAGTCCAAGTCCATTATAGTAGGAGAATAAAATGTTAGCAGGAAGTTGACGACATGCAATACAGTCATGTGAATTTGAATCAAGGAGGAATGTTGAGTTTGATGATTCTAAAGTGGGTTCCTATTGTTTAGGTGAATGTGGTTTATCTTTATGGTTAGTGGACAGATTCAGAGTTAGTTCCATGTATTTTGATTGTTTTCCTATTTAGTAGTACTAGTTAGTTTATTTAGTCAACAAACATGAACTTACTCTTGTGCAGTAGTGGGAAACGTGGGTCATACTCATTATCCCATGTTTAATTTATTGTTTTTGGATCCTTAGTTTTAGCTAAAGTCAGCAGGTTTATATGCCTATATAATAGGCCGTCTCTTTATCGTGTTTAAGTGTGGAATAAACACAAATGTTTAATTTGCCGCAGTTCATTTCGTTCGTAATATAAGTTGTTTTTCTACTGTATTTTCTTGTTTAAGTTGCAACTCATAATTCATTTCCCATCCCTAAATGTTTACCTCATTTACTTTATTCAGGGTCTTCAAGACATATGTTTGAGCATCTATACTATTATTATATAACACATGTAGAGGAGCATTGGAATCCGTCAAGTGTACATGGACATGGCGCCACATAAGCTCCTACATGACATTCCACTTTGGATTTTTAATACACAAAGTTGTCTCCTTCTGGAAGTAGAATATTGTGAAATCATTTGGCCGACATACAAATTACAAAATAGATTTTTTACCCATAAAATGTAACCTTTTTTAATTGAATTGAGGGAAGAAAGTTCATGCTTAGTGAATACTCCCTCCATCGAATTATGTTTATTCCAAATTAGTTTGAACACTTTTACTTTTGGCATGGTCCCACTATTACTAAATTATTTCTTTTACACTCCTTTAGCCCACACTCTACCTTTATCAATAAAAAGTTATCCATCTTTCTCTCTCCTCCAATAAGAAAAAACCCCCATCAACTCCTATCACATCTACTTTTTTGATATAATAACATTTGATAACCACATTGGAACTTATCACCATAAACTACGTGTCCCAACAAGGGTTCATATCTTTTTAGGACGGAGGGAGCATATATCAGATGTTAAAACTCCATTATTCTGAAAGTTTTTATAACCTTTAGTTGAGTTGAATGGGAAAAGTTGCTTGCTTATAAATTACAGGTAGAATGGTTGATGTATTATTTTTAATAATTGTACAACAATTCATAACTTTAAAGGCTCCAGTAACGTAATGATTTAGGTAATAGATGAACAAACATAAGTGGTTGGGTTTGATATACCTAAATTTTCTATACTATCTAAATTTCTTAAATTGCAATAAAGTATGATTTAGATCCATTATATGATCTAATTATTTTTAGTGTTTCTCTTTGATGTAGAACATGAGAATTATCATTGATAAATAGTCATATTGTACATCATCTATAATATGAATCGTTTAAGGAAAAGTAAATGAAAATTAATTCATGTCGTCATTCGCATGCAATGTCATTAAAAATCTAGTCACTTACCAATGCAAGTATATGCATAATCAGGAGCAATTAGAAGTTTTATTAACCAGTGGGGTGTCTTGAGTAGATTTTCCTCTTGTAGACATTTGCTTTTTGTTAGTTTAACACAGCTATGAAAATGGCAACGCTGATAACAATCATTTGGCGTTATGGAACTCCTATATCCTATATTCTTATCTAAGAAGCGTAAGCCCTTTTGAATGAAATAAAGGTATCAATATGCGATGCAAATTCGAGTATTGCTTCTATGGCCTATTTGATAGTTGGTAATAAAGATGATAATGATAATAATTTTAAAATAATTCTATATAAGTAAATATACATGTCAATGTACACGATAATTACAAGTTCTCTCAAAACTGTACATGTGTTTTCCTTTATAAATCTGCAAAACTATCTTTTACCACTTTAAGGGTGATATTGAGCGTGATTGGAAATTTATAAAGGAAATATTATGTTTGAAGATGAGATTCCATTACTATTCTAATAGGTAAGGAGATTATATATGATTTCATTGCCAATAAAAATTGCTATTTAGCATTGCCTACCAAACAAAACCGCGAGTGTTCCTCCCTAGTGAGATCATGGCACTCATTAACATCAATCTCATTCGTTTTCCTACAATTTGATCATCAACTTCACATCACGCCTCTTGCTATAAATAAAAAGGTTAAATAGCAAAAAGTTTTTTAGCATACAAGAGAAAATGATATTTAAGTAATCTCATTTGAGTGAACCCCACGTGAGGATAATTCAAACCTTAAAACAATAACTTCCCCTTCCCCTAGCTTCGTGCGTCGCCCTTTTAGCTTCCCCTCTCGTGCGCCACCCCTTCCCCTCCCCTGGTGTTTGCATCGAAAACAAATTACAAAAAGGTAAAAACTAAACTCTAGCCGCTCTCCAGCTTTCCCCTAACAATGACACACACTCCAGACCCGCCCCTGCAGGCTCGCTGGTGGTCGGCCGCTCTACCGGTCGCCGGCGAGCCTGCCCCCCTGTCTTTTTCTTAGTATACTAGGATAAGTGTTCCCCGGTAGTCTTTCCCCTTCCCATGCTTCTTGCGTCGCCATTTTAGCTAACCCTCTCGTGCGCCACCCCTTCCCCTACCCTGGTGTTTGCGTCGGTCTCAGGCCCTTCCCCCTTCCCCGTCGTCCCCCGTCGCTTCAATCCCCGTCTTCCCTTCCCCCTCCCCTGCTTCGGTTGCTTTAGTTTGGTATTTACCTGCTCTTCGCCGTTGTCTTTTCTCATTCCCGGTCCCCGTCGTCAGTAGGAGTCTTCCGGGTGGTTCCCCCGTGTCTCCCCCTCCCCGTTACCTTATGTTGCTCGAGTTCTACGTTGGTCAGTCTTCCCCCTTCCCCGTCGCTGTCGGTTTGATTGAGTCCCTGGTCCCCGTCCCTAGGGGTGTACACTTTTGGACCGGGACCGTAATTCGGACCGGATTCGGACAGGAATGGATCGGACTGGAAAATTCCGGTCCGGTCCCCAATCCATGAAAATTTGGGATTCTGAGTTTCCGGTCCGGTCCGACCCAAACTCGGAATTTTCCGGTCTGGACCGACGGACCGGAATTCCTTTTTTTTTATAAAAAAAAAAAGTTTAAAGGTTAAAAAAAAGTTTAAACTTTAAAAAGTTAGAAAGTTAAAACCTCATATTTATTGCCTTTAAGATTATTGCTTTTAGAATTATTATATTTTAATATATTGAATTTATAAATATATTTAAACCTAAGAAAATTTTTTTTTGATAAAAAAATGTAAATTCCGGTCCAACCGGTCCAAAATCGAACCGGACCGGAATTTTTCCGGTCTCGGTCCAAAAAAAAATTTGGATTCCGGTCCGGTCTGGTCCGATTTTGGACTGGTGCACACCCCTACCCGTCCCCGCCACCGTCCTCGTGTCTGATAAGCACATTCCCATATTTAGTCATGTGGTTGTTTTAGGCTTCCCCTTCCCCCTCCCCCGGTTTTGTCCGGGGCTCCTCTATCACCTCCCCCCCATTAGTGTCGGGCTCCCCTTCCCTTTCCCCCTTGTTAGTGTCGGGCTTCCCCTTCCCCCTGGTTGTTGGAATTTTTAACTAGTTATGTCAGGTTTTTTCTTAAAATGCGTGTTAATCTCCGAATAATAGGAGTGCGTTGTTTTCGAGTTGCTAAAGATGTTGTGCGTGGTTGGTTGTGGCCATCAACAAGTGTTTGTCAGTTGGATCAAGTTTGGTGGTTCAAGGTTGTTACAGTAGTATATGTCGGTTTTTTGGAATATGTGATGAGGGACAAGGTGACTCAAGAAGTTCGTGAGCATGGACGAGGAGATGATATGTTTTCATGGTTGGGACATATGTTTTCCAGTTTTGCAAACCGGAGGTGTGTTCGAGAGTTCCACTTATTTGGCTCTCTTTCTAGCTTGGCATTGATCTTAATGGTCCTTGCCTTGACAACTTCAAATCTGAAGAACGGCACCCCAGTTGCATCTGGGGGATTTCAACATGCCCACTCATCAGCGTTTTTCCTACCTAATGGAGAACCCTGACATACTCTCGAGCGACTGTAATGAGTCACAACGGAACGTGACTCTTCAAAAGATCATTAGCCCAGAATCCCAAGCGATAGTAGATTGTTGGGATTGCTCATGCGGCGAGAAGCGACGCTCGCCGTTGGTTGTTCGTTGTCCGAATCGTGAACGTCATCCACTTCTTTTACCACTTCCATCAGCATTCGAGGTTCAAATCCACCATCACGAGCACTGACCAGCGACGCCCTCCCTTCCTAAGTGATCTTTTATCAGATTTACTTATTTTGGTTTTAGCTCGAATGTACGAGCTCATAAAGCTCATTTAGGTTTGTTTGTTTGGTTTAGGTTTGGTTGTATTAGCATTATGCCAAAGTCAATAATCATGGAAGGAGAACAATTCTCTTTTGTGTTTTATGAGTCATGCCTTACGACTGCCCTCAATATATACAAACCTAATAGGTTAAAGCCCACTCAGAAAGATAGGCCACTAAGCTACATACAAGGCCACTTATTATCAGCTATGCCACCGTAAATATATACAAAGGATATATATTAATAATATGCCTAATACTCCCCTCAAGTTGGAGCATGAAGATCTCGAATGCCTAACTTGCGAAGAAGTATTAAAAATTGCGATTTACCGAGAGCCTTTGTTAAAATATCCGCTAACTGATCACCCGTTCGGATGTAGGACGTAGCAATATTACCAGCCTTAAGCTCATCTCGAACAAAGTGATAATCCACCTCAATGTGCTTCGTACGTTCATGGAACACTGGATTTGCTGCAATATGTAATGCCGCCTGACTATCACAATACAATCGCATAGGTTGATCATATCGTACACCAAGACAAAATAAAATAGACTTCAACCACTTTAACTCACAAGTAGTTGTAGCCATTGAACGATATTCTGCTTCAGCGGAAGAGCGATAAACAGTGGGTTGCTTCTTTGTCTTCCAAGACACTGGAGAGGACCTAAGAAGCACAAAATAACCAGTTAGAGATCGTCGGGTCATAGGACAACTTGCCCAATCACTATCACAAAAACCATATATCTGTAAGTTGCACTCACGTCGTAGCAAAATCCCTTGCCAAGGACACCCTTTGAGATATCTAAGGACACGAAGAGCTGCCTCCCAATGGTGTACCATAGGAGAAGACATAAACTGGGCCAACACATGCACCGAATAGGAAAGCTCAGGTCGAGTAATTGTCAAGTAGACTAACCTTCCAACAAGTCACCTATACTTCTCAGGTTCTGAAAATAACTCCTCCTCAACATGAGCCAATTGATGAATTTGCTCCATTGGAGTAGAAATAGGCTTAGACCCTAACAAGCCGGCCTCAGTGATGATATCCAAGACGTACTTTCTTTGACTCAAAAATAAGCCATCAGGACCACGAGCCACCTCAATGCCAAGAAAGTACTTAAGGACCCCTAGATCCTTCATATGAAAACAATCACGCAGATATGCCTTAAATTTTAGTACAGCATCATGACCTGAACCGGCAATGATAAGATCATCCACATATACAAGAACATATAATGACACATCCCCTTTAGTGTAGCAAAACAATGAGTAATCTGCAGTTGACTGTTTAAAACCAAACATCATTAGTGCGGAAGATAATTTGGCAAACCATTGACGAGGTGCTTGCCTAAGACCATACAAAGCTTTTCTAAGGCGACATACCTTACCCTCCGAACCTGATGGTGCATAGCCAGGAGGAAGTTTCATAAATACCTCTTCCTCCAAGTCTCCATGTAGAAAGGCATTGTGCACATCCATTTGTTCCCAATTTCGAGCAATAGCAACAGCTAAAAACATGCGGACTGTCACCATTTTTGCAACAGGTGCAAATGTTTCATTAAAGTCAATACCAGGCAATTGGCGATTGCCAAAGACAACAAGGCACATGGAATTACGCCATTCTGGGTGTTTGACTGCTTCAGAGAAGGATTTTGGTTCAACCCAAGTGGACACCGCTGCCAAAAATTGCCTATGTTTCACAGAAAATTTATCACAGTTAACAAAATAAGCTATAGGAAAAGGTGTACCTGAGGACCGCTTTGGAGGAGATGAACTAGTGATAGTGACGGGAGTATTGGTTTGGATCGTGTTGGTGATGAAGCCTTTTAATCGAGTTGATGGAATTCGTATACGATGTCCTTTACCAAGTGGTTCGTCAATGTGAGGTTGTAGAGTGCTTTGAGCAGTACTTTGGGGATGCCGCGGGTGGGTTGTGGCTGGTACAACAGCGCCACACCCATGTTGTAGAGCTTGTTGCTCCTTGTTGTGCTGTTGCTGGGTTGGCCACGGGAGGGTCGTGGCTGGTGCAGACGTGCCACGGGAAGGCCGTGGAGGCTGCTGGTGGCCTTCCTCCACTACCTCAGGACCCTCATAACTCCCCATAACTTAATCACCCATCGCAGAACTACCCCTAACTCCAATATCACTATCATTCCCATCATCAACAAGTTGCGGTTGTCGGTGAAATAACTCATTTATATTAATGCCATCAATTTTCATAGGTTCATCCATATTGTCAAATGGAAAATTATTTTCCACAAAAATAATATCACGAGACACGAAATAGACCTTCCTCTCCAAGTCATAAAGTCTCCAACCCTTTTGCCCAAATGGATATCCGACAAATATACATTTTCGAGAGCGAGGACCAAATTTATCTTTCACTCTTGGACGGTAATTAGCATAACACAAGCTTCCAAAAACACGTATAAGAGAGTAATTTGGGGATTTTCCAAACAACATTTCATACGGAGACTTGCCATTTAACACACGAGAAGGAGTTCTATTAATCACATAAGCAGCCGTCAAAACACATTCACCCCAAAAACTCAAAGGTAGATTAGCTTGAAAACGTAGAGCTCGAGCCACATTAAGGACATGTTGATGCTTACGATCTACCCGACCATTTTGTTGAGGGGTATCAACACATGATGTTTGATGTAACATCCCATTCTCAGCATAGAAACGTCGTAAACAGGTAAATTCATTCCCATTGTCACTCCGTAAAATTTTAACCCGTTTATTAAATTGAGTTTGCACCACTAACAAAAATCTTTTATTATTTGGCCAACCTCACTCTTAGCACTCATCAAATACACCCAAACGGCTCTTGAAATATTGAAGGCCTTCCTCATTTCATCTATCTTTAGCATTTGGTAACTATTAATTACTATGTTATTGTTAGAATAATAAGAACAACCTTTAATTATTTAGCATATAACTATACTATTGTTGTAATCACACTACTATATAAGCGATGTAATCATTCAAGAGATATAAGAACATTATTAAGAATAATATTCAATACATATTTATATTTATATATCTTATATTATTTATGCACTATTAGCACTATATCCTAACAAATAGGTTAAAGCCCACTCAGAAAGATAGGCCACTAAGCTACATACAAGGCCACTTATCAGCTATGCCACCGTAAATATATACAAAGGATATATATTAATAATATGCCTAATACATTAGGCTGTACTTTCGCTTTTAATTAATGCATAATTTTTCGTTGTCAAAAAAATTTTGAGTGAACCCACCTCGATCCGTTTCCTCTCTCTTTTTTGCTGACAAATTATTAGTTGTTTAGTCACACTTTCGCAAAGTCAAACTATTACTAGATATCATATTATACGCCATATCCATGCCAACTTTTCAACTATTTTTTAGAGTTTTAATCAGGTTAGCTATGTAAGTAAATTCCTCGATTGTATGAGAAAGTTGAGATCACTAATTCTCCTCAAGTAACCTGTGCAACGGCACATGGCCTTACCTTGAAATTAAATGGCCTAACAGACATAGCTTAGTCGAGCAAAGCTTTTACTAAGTTACATGGTCGTCATGGCTAAGCTGGTAAATCTTAGATAAAAGATGAACACACATAAGTGGTTGGGTTTGATAGATGAAAACCTTCACTTGCAATTTTTACTGTTTCAAGTGTCATGCCTAGTTTCTTTCTTCTTCTCTGTTGACTTACTTTCCACGTTTATCTCTTGTTCTTGAGATCCCATGAACAACACATGTGGTCATATGAATGTAATTGTTGTCCCACATTGAACATAAGAAGAGGCATAAACAACTTAATGAGCTTGAAGTAGTACTCCTCGTATTGCAAATTGGTTTTATGAGGTAACCTACTTTGAACTTGTAAGTTGTCCAAACTCTCCTACATTAACGCCTGTGGCTCAAATCCATTTAACGTGAAATGTTTCATCATTTCTTTCAAAATGTTCGACTCTGATCTCAGTCCCATTTTTTGCACTTCCATTTTCTGATCCTTTTCTTGAATTTGTATTTTGTTTCCAGTTTTCACTTAGCATACTACTAGAAGAACATGCTTTACTCCTCACTATTATCAATTCATTTTTATATTTTTACGACATCATATATCAATTTCAAATTAATACTTTAGCTACTTAAATATTCTTTATGAGGAAAATGTATTCTCTTGTTTTACTCTGTTATGGCCTATCTTGTTTCCTCTGTATAGCAAATATCTAAATAGATTTGATTATGTTATCCTTCAATTACATTTTACCTTTTAAGTTGTGAATTTTCAACATACTTTTTAGCACAAGATTTTTTATATTGATAATTGTGATAAGTTATATTTGACAAAAAATATCTACAATACAATACGCCCTCTGTTTCAAAATATAAGACATTTATGCTTTACGAAATTTACTTTGACCACAAATATCTCTTATAATGTGACAAATAAAATTTATAAAAATTATACTATTGGATTCGAATTGAAAAATACTATAATAACATTATTTTTTTTATATTTTTCTATCAACATGAATTGAGAGTAATTAACGGTCAAAGTTCGATCTCGAATTGTGCGTGCCTTATATTTTGAAATGGAGGGAGTGTATTACGAAATAATAAATTCGCGTAAGACTTCCAAACTTGTTTGGTAGTATATAGTGTTTGCTCAAATTCTATTCGGTCTAATCTCTCTTTTTTTCTCTCTCAAACCCTAGCCCCTCTCTCTTTTTTCTTTCTCAAACCCTAGCCTCTCCTACCCCTTCTTCATCAGTTAGGGGTTGCCAAGGATCATTTCATCCATGGTAAGCCCCTTTTCCCCTTTTATATTCAGTTTTTAGTTAATTTTCTTGTTTTGTTGAATATATTAGTGTCTCTTTATGATATTTTTTCAAACCTCGTTATTAGGATTTTAGTCTCTGTTGTGGAGATCTCCTTCTCCCCTATGGGAGTTGTGAGTATGGTTTTTTGGTCTTTAGGTATGAGAAATTGTTCTCATTGGTTGAAGTTCGAGACTCAACATGAAGGTATTGGAATCTCGGATGCGGTCAACATGGCTCGATCAAGAATGTTCTTGCCAAGCTATGTCAGAATGATAGACTTCCTCATCAATAGCTGCTTGATTCAGTAAATACAAGGGGGCTGCGCTGTATTACTCGATCTGGTTCATTGTAGTTTCTTCGAAGACGAATTTGATTTAACCTTGTTTGATTGTATCTTGTTTTTATATAATACATATTGTAGATGTCGTTTGGCCTTCAATTCATGAAATTTCTCTTTCAAAAAAAAAATTCTTTATTCAGTCTTCGCTGAATTTCAAAGATATAGTATACTTTAACTATATATGTCAATTTCTATATTTTCATAATACTTAGGGTCGGATTTTAAATTATTTAACCTATAGGGGTACAAATAATTAAATATTTCAATAAAAGATTTAAACTTTTGCACGAAAAATCATTTAATAAATTTAGGGCAACATGAACGATTAATAAAAAGATTAAAATCTCGAATTTTCATATTACATATAAAAATCAAAACTTTTGGAACTAAACTAATGAAATTCGGCTAGCATGAATATCAGACAATATAAATATGATCTTTTAACTATTTACAGTAAACCAGTATTTGATCGACTGTAACCCAAATCCTTTGGAGATTCTGCGTATGACAGATCATGACTATATCAAAGAAGAGGAAGGGAGAACCAGGTACCATGAACAGCAGAATAATTAAAAAAAAACATGAAGGGAAATCTCAGGAGGAACGTGTGGTCTCTTTCGAAAGGCAGTAAGGCAGAAGGCGTAAGATCAAGGCAGATGGTGCTTGGAAGAAGAATGTGAGGAAAGATTGCCCGTCAGCAGGAATTGGTTGGTCTGGAATGTTGGAGGACGGCCAGGAAGTCAAAGGAAATGACCGAGTTAAAGCCAACTCAGCTATACAATGTGAAGGTTTAGCAGTTCTAAGAGGCTTGAAGGAAGTCTTTCAAAGGGGTGGCAGAAATATCAGTGTGGCTACAGACTCTAGTATGCTTGTAAATATGTTAAAAAAGAAACGCTTTCCTTTTCAGCTGGCAAGCTTAAGCTATGATCCGTATGATGCTTGTAATATGTTTGTATTTTGTGAGATTAGGAAGTTAGATAGGATCATATATAGTTCAAGATAGCCATAACCTAGCTGTAGTAGCCAGGAATGGAAATCTTGTTTAATGTTGTTCTTTTTTGTTGGGTTGTTTGACCTTGTTGTCAAAAAAAAAAACTATTTACAGTAAATAAATAATGAGATCATTATCAATATAGGAAGCAGGCTCATGATACCACTGAAGGGATTTAGACATTGGCGGAATTATTTCAAAGAACTATTCTTTAGTCTAAATATCTAGCGTTTAACTTACATATTGATAATGAATCTAAGCTAGGGTGCTTAGACGACCATTACCTAATTAATGGCCGAGGCAACATATGGACTTTCCAAGATCTTCAAGCGGAGATCATGTATTAGTTATCCATCAACAATATCGAATCTCATCCAAGATTGATTGCTAGATCAATTCAAGAACACTTCTTACTTTAGGAAGAGGAGGGTTTGTGACATAGGGTTTTAGGAAGAGGAAAGATGAGACAAAGAGGCGCATGCAAGGCTTGCTTTTCCGTGCCTCGTTCTCTACCCTTCTCAATATTTGTACTCTTTCCTCTGCAACCCTGGCCTATTCGTAATCATATTAGGACTCTCAACCTTTTCTCTTGGACACAATCATTAATGTTATGTGTGACCCGATAGGTTTAGATGATTAAAGCAATGATGCAATACTTATTATTATATCTTAAATCATAATAGTTTCTAGCAAAATATTATGATTACTTAAAATAGTTGAAGTAATAATTCATTTAACATTTTATTATTATATACTCCCTCTGTTTTTTTAGATGTAACATATTGATTTTGGGCACTATTCATCCAATACATTGTGACTACTAATTGTTATTCATACATAAGAAAAAATATGATCATGTGGGATCTTGTAATTGATTTGTCACGGTCTACACTTTCCAAATATATATATTTTTTATAATTTTTACTTTTATACAATTAGAGATATTATCGATCAAAGTTGTGTTTCGGCAAATGTGAAAGTCCAATGTTACATCTAAAAAAACGGAGGGAGTACCATTTAAGTAATTGCATGCTTGATTGAGGGACAACTCTTTGAGGGTTTCCAATTCTTTCTAGGAACAATTTAACTAAATAAAGGGCAGCATTACAGATACTCCCATTGTATTCTTGCCTTTTATCTTTCCCACTTACTTTTGCACAGTCACCAATACACATCTTTGACCATTAGTGTCTCTAAATATATATAGGTATTAGGAAAAATTATGAAGAAGTTAATATTATTCAATTACACATCGACATCGAGATAAATCTAACAAGATCTGACATGAACATGTTTCTCCATATATAATAATGATCACTACACATAGTCAAAAGTTTTCTAACTTTGACTAGAATATTTCAAGTGAGAAAGATAAAAAAATACACACAAGAGTACAACTCTATTTTTTAAAAGGAAAGTACGTAGAATACAGCAGATCAATAACAACATGAAACACACGACATATATAATCATCAACTCTACTATATACTAGTAATACTACACCATAAGATGATAGTAGTATATTAGTAGTACGTAGTAGTAATTGTCCATAAATAGTACTCCAAGAAAGGAGTAACATTATGTACTTATTAGTGGCATCTACCATCGAAATACCCATCGCAGGTTAAGCCTGGACAACACCCGTCAAGGATACCGCAAGGATCTCCAACTCCTGGGCACCATTCGCAAAAATCACCCGCAGGTGGGTTCGCGCTGCAATAGGTGCCTGGGCAACAATCATACTTAGAACTGCCCCAGACGCTGCATTGCTGACCAGATGGTATGCAAGTGAGCTTATTACCATCAACAACCTGGCCGCGGTGGCCGCGGCCTCTGGCACCTTGAAGCAGGATGTTTGAAATCCTGAGCAGCTGTTCCGACTCCTCAGGAGATTCAACTATGGCCGCAGCACAAGTGCCTGACAAAGCCATTACAGCAATTATAAGCAAGAGATGGACCCATTTCTTCATCTTCATCTGATCAGCCATAATAACAATATTTTGTTTTGTGTGTGTTTCTTAAATTTATTTTGTACTACAGATTGCTGATCGAAAGAGAAGGGAGGAGTCCTCTATTTATAACCCATCCATGCACTAGTGAGATAGCAAACACATTATCCAGATAATATTTGCTGATAGTGTTCCCACCTGGCATCAGAAAAAATGAGATAGCAACCAAATCAAGAAAGTAGGGCCAATAATGATAATGACTAATTAACTACTACTAATAATTATTGGGACTCCAACGTGAATCAGCACAATTCCGGAATGATCTTGTATCTTTAACTAGTTGTTAGGTTTGTACTACGCCATAAGTTATCTAATAAGGCAAAATAATGTATTATTGTTTGGACTGACAAATAGTGACAATTAACATTTTATCACATGAACAAGTCTTAATTTGGTGCTTAGATAGATGCCCTGAGTTTTTTTTTCCTAATTGTGTTAACAGAAAAGGAAAATGTCATTTTATTTATATTATAATCATTGAGACAAAGCATCGTAGTTTACTCTTGATGAGCTCCATTAGAATCTCATAATATCATTTTTATTTTTGACAAGAGAAGCAATAAGAGGGTACTGAAGCGGTGGATAGATCTCTACCTTCAATGCTACCGCGGATTAAGATTCTTTCTGTCTTTCTCCATATCACATGTCCCATGGGTCCCTTTAATTATCTCTTTTATTTCTCACCTCTTAATTCACATGAATCCCTTAAACTGTATGCCTCCGTAAAGCTGAGAAAAATTGACCCAACCTCATAACTTGACCCAAACCTAACTTGAAAACAGCGGGTAAGAGTTGTAATCTTTCATCCCAATAAAGGGTTGACACAACTAACCTGTTAATTGATGAGTCGTATTTTTATATAGGTTTTAGTTGCATTTAGGTTGCATTCAAGGAGCATTTAGATGCATTGTAGTTCATAATTGCATACTACTCCCTCCGTCTCAGAAAGATCTGAACACTTGTTGGGACACGTAGTTTAAGGTGACAAGTCGTGGTGTGGTTATCAAATGTTATTTTATATAAAAAGTAGATGTGATAGGAGTTGGTGGGGTATTTTTTATTAGAGGAGAGAGAAATTTGGGTAACTTTTTATTGATAAAAGGTAGAGTGTGGGCCAAAGATGTGTAAAAGAAATAATATATTAATGGTGGGACCATGCCAAGAATGAAAGTGTTTAAACTAATTTGGGACAGACATAAAAGGAAAGTGTTCAGACTATTATGGGACTGAGGTAGTATTACTTAATCTGCGAAATATTACTCCTCTTGTGCGTTTTTGGTATAATTTGATGAATTTTATGTATTGAGAACATAATTGGAGTATTGTTGGACAAGCTTGAGTACTTAGGAGCAATTGGAAGCAATCTACATTAATAAGGATCATTTTGGATGTATTTGACTACAAATTGGAGCTACATTGGAGTTGGAATTCATTCAAAGAATTGTGGAAATCGAGTATTATTCACTCTTTTATCCCTAAATTTTGACTCGATGCTGATATTGAGTTAATTCTAGTGGCATTGGAAAGTAGGCTTGAAGCGATTTCCAACGATAGGTCGCACGGCCCAACGCGAGTTGTATTTTGAGAGATATGGGCTTCGCAAGTTGGCCCAGTCTGCTAGAAACTTCTTACGCGCGCGCGGATCACTTGATTCCGGCCATTTAATGATTTATTGGCTTCCTTATCTTGTAATTTTGGTTCCCTACTAGTATTAGGAGTTATAACTATATATTATAGGTTTTCTAATTAGAGGAGCACATCTATTACTCACTTTTCAATATCACGTTATTTTTCCTCTCTAGTTTTATGCCCTAGTTTGTTTTCTATTGCTACTTTGGAGATTCAAAATTCAAGCTTTCATATTCATCTTCAATTCAATCAAGTTTTATTCTCTTCTCTTCTCTTTATTATATTTTAATTATGTTTTCTATTATGTTTATTGCTTTTATTGTCATGATTAGTGAGTAGTCTTTTTATCTAGGATTAACTTGAGCCCTAGTATGGATTGATTCCATAAATTATTCTCTAATTCCAATGTTATTTAATTGTATGTTTAGGGTTTGATGAGATTGTTCTTATTGTCAATTTTACATCTTGATTTAGCCCTAGTTTTATATTATCAACGAAAGTTGGAGTTGAGATTAGGAATATTTATTTGATGCTAAATTGTAATTTTATTAATTGAGTTCATCAACTAAAGTTGGGTCTTGATTTAGATAATCTTGTCATTGATTTGAATTTTCCCATGAAAATAGGTGAGAACTATAATTGGGAATTATTTGACATTGGTTCTTAATGCTTCTAATTATGTGTGTAAGCCATGAAAATAGGAGACATACATGTTAGTTAGGCCTTTTGCTATCACGAAAATAAGTTCTAGGTATTGAGGAATGACCGAATAATTAGTTTCGGTTCGCAGCTGTGCTTTATTACTGAGTCATAAGGGAATGTCAATCTCGCCTAAGCTATAATTGAATGTGATGTGAGTTATATTTTGATCTATTCATATTAGTGGTGATACTTAATCTCAGTGTTTTAATTATCATATTTTGTTATCAGTTTAGCTATTAGTTTATAGATTCTTCTGGATATTTGAAATGTGTAGATATTTCATAGTCTAGAGTCAACTAGTGTTTAGTCTTGCACCTTCCTGAGTTCGACTCGTATGTGCTACGATACCGTTCACTTGCAACAGGTTTTTGGCACCGTTAAAATTAGTTTGATTATAGATTTAATAGACTACATTGTGTATATTTTTATTTTCTTTTGTAAATAACTCTTTTTTTTTTTTTTACTTTTGTAAATTTCTTCCCTTTCACTGTTCTTAGAGTCATATTATCACTATAATGGGGACAATTCTATTGATAGGGCCAATGGTTATAATTCTTTGGATTCTCATGTTTCTTATTTTGATACATAATGTCAATATACTTCCAATTTTTGCATGAGTTCTAATCAATTACCTGACATCTGTTGTGATCCCTATATACATGCTAGTAATTCTAGAGCAGTTTTCTATTTTCCTCAATATGAGAATGAATTGTTTTGGAAATACTATCGTAGACTTGGAGACTTAATTGGTCCTAATCATGGATATGAACAATGGGATATATACCAAGTGATTTATGAGGGTTTAAATGAAGAAAGTAGAGCGGTGTTTGAGTCTATGTCTAATGGAAAATTTCTATCCCAATCACCTAATTATAGTTGGGATCTAATCGTGTTAACTCGGAAGGAACTACAAGAGGGGGGGTGAATTGTAGTGTGGAACTTATTGCCAAATAATGCGGAATTTAAAACATAAGCAATAAGGAACTCAAAGTGCAAGAGAGATTTTTACGTGGAAACTTCATGTCCCAATATAAGAAGAAAAACCACGACCTCCTCAGGATTTAAACTCTTCACTATAATAGGGAACCTCCTTTGTTACAACCTATTACATGCGCAAGTTCCACTCAGAACTCCAACTCTCTCACAAGCTCCACAAGGAACTTTAGCTCTCTAGACTTAACTCTAAGTCCCTTAAGAGTTCCCACAACTCTTTACAACAAGTTTACACACACCCTTTTCCCCTGGATAGACTTCACCTCAAGTCTACGCATAAACAGTAAGAACTTACCCAAGTTCTTCACTCGAACTTGATACAAAAATTCACTAAAACCTTTTACCAAGTTCCCATTACAAGAGTTCACTCAAACCCTTTAACCCCAAACTCAAATATAGACGCTTGTTAATTTGGATTAACTCTAGTATATAGAAACTGAATAACTGTAAAGGAACATGGCACTCGTAGTAACTTGGAACTCACAGGAACTGACTCAAAATAAGGAATAGAAAATATAATTCTTACTGTAACTTTATTCCTTAAGCCAGACCTTATGGAATGACATAAGTCAGGCACTATGGAAAGACACCAGTCAGACAACTTAAAAAGAATACATAAGCCTCTATTTATAGTACGTTCAACACTTGAGGAGAACTTCCACTTATTTCTCCACTAACCCATGATCAGTTAGTTGGGAGAAACTTGGGGAAGAAGCAGTCAACTTCTTGGGTACAACTTATGTCACGTTTACTGTAAAGCAGTTAGAGTAAAAATAGGAAACAAAAAGAAAATAAATACTTGGATAAAAAGCTACGTTTTATCAAAATATAATCCAAGATATATTTTTCCAAAACTCACTTTTTATTTATTTTCTTATGTAAAAATATTTCACTCAAAACTTTTTCCATAAACCTGACATAAGTACATGAGTTCCTATTCGTACAGGAACTCGCGTCTACAAGTTCCTGCGCTCAAAAACTCATTGAACGTATTATAGATCTAGGCGTACGTTTTATTTTCCAAAAACTGATAAGATAAGATTAAATAAACAAAAGATATCAAAATCATAATCTAAAATAAAAATCGATTTTATTTAAAACTTATCTTTTATTTAAAAAAAAAAAAACTTATCCAAAAACAACTAATGCATATTATCTAAAAATAATTAATCAAGTGGAGATTTATTAAGAAACATACTCTAAATAAATCCTACAGATTAAGATAATAATATTCAACAACTTACTGACTCTTGAATACTTTTGACTCTAAGTTCCACGAGTTTCTATTGACACCTTTGTTCCTTTACCTTTCACGTTTCCACATACTTACATGAATCCTAGAAAGTAAACTCATACTTCCTGTCTTCATGCTCCATGCTGCTCCAACTCAGGAACCGCATGTAATAGCTCCACCTCTGGAACTTCAACGTGCTAGTTCCTTTAAAAAACTTCGCACCTATAGTTCCTACTCAGGAACTGCTTGTTTCAACTATGAAAATTAAGGAACTGCTCCGACTCAGGAACTGCTCCCACTCAGGAACTGCATATTCAATGTTCCTTTTAGGATATACCTAGGAACTGCTCTGTTTGTGTTCCTTCTAGGAACTCTTCTAGGAACTTTGTTTGCTTGCTTCTATAACATTTTTCTTGAACTCTTCATGTATGCTTGGTTCCATCTTAGGAACTTACATAAAATCTAGCAGCACATCTATATAATCAACTTCTTCTCTCTTTAGATTTCTTCCTCAGGAACTTCACTTATTGGATTTCTTCTAGGAACTCTTCATGATGTGATATATTTAACCTTTCATGACTTGTTCTATGGTAACGTAATATACACATCTCAAACACACAAGTTAGTTAGATAATCATCATTTGTTTACAATCATCAAAACACCACATGCCTCAACAAATCGAGTGGTTGGCTAAGAATAATTATGAGTGGGATATGTCATTATCTGCTAGACTAGTCTAGGAAAATTCCTCCACTCCTTCACCTCAAAGCTACATTACAACACCTCCATGTAGTTCTAATTGTCACTCTACTTTTAATGAAATTTCTTTATGTGATGTGACATTAATAAATGATTTTGACCCCTCTCCCCAATATGATTGTCAATCTGCTCGGAGTTATAGTTTCCACCCATATATTTATGATGATGATGAGGGTTGGAAAGAACTTGAAAATTATTGGGATGATTACCAAATTACGAGAAAGATCAATGTGAGGGACATATTAAAGGAGGAAGAACCATTGACTGAATATCCTTCCTTGGAGAAGTTTATATTTCAGAGTGAGGTAATTCATGAGTCTTTGTCTGTTTCACCAACAGTTTTTGAGTCTCATGTTCCTTTCTATCGAAAACATGACCTTATTCCTTCTTCCTCTATTTTATACCTCCCCATCGTTCTCTTTTTCTCCCCATCTGAATGACTTTCATGACCATATAATTGATGTACAGTTAGTGGTTATCTCTCCTTTTGAGTCTTGTAAAACGACTAACGATTTTTCTTTTTCTTACTCTTGTAAAAATTTCTCCTTTGATTTTTCTTTTTCTAGGTTTAATAGATTTTTAGGACTAGTGTATTTCCTCTTTCCTTTTCACTCTTATATAACATGCTTTGAGATGTTTGCAGGGACATATGATAAGCTTCTTAGAGCATTGAAGTGTTCTACATTAGTCTACTGATTTTACATGGTCGTGCGGGACCTTTATAAATTTGCGCTTTTCGGGGGGCAACTCGAAACTACACCCATTTTTTTTCAATTTCTTTGATTTTTCCTTTTTGTGTGATTTTAATTTCATTAATGTCTTTGTGTTTTGTTTTTGGTGTGTTTATAGGTTCGTAGAAAAGAAGCTGGAAGACAACCTTCTAAAACACGAGTCGCGGCACAATTCCCCAGCTTGCGGACAAATGCCGAGAGTATACTGCGACTCGCGGCATGAAACACGACCCGCGTTTTTTGAGATCGAAAGATTTAAACATCATCGTCATCATCACTGCGTCATCATCATAATCTTGTGCGACGCAGTGAACTCACCCCCACCTGCAGACGACCCTCGCCAGCGCAGTTTCCCTTTCACTCCTAATATCATCTGGCTTCCTTTCCTCACTGCAGTAACACAACGCAACCCACCCCCATTACAACCAACCAAAAGCAACCCCCACTCCCCTCCTTCGCACTCCCTTCTCTCTTTCGCACCAACTCCACGCCCTCAACCAGCCCATCACCAGTGTCATATGTTGTGATTTAGAAACTAAGTGTTAACTAGATTGTGCAATAATCAACAATAATCAAAAAGAATTGAGAAATTGAAACAATAACCAAGTAATGCAAAGAGGAATGAAAACAAGAAAGAACACACCAAGATTAACGTGGGAAACCCGAGCTCCGGGAGAAAAACCCACAAACTTGCACTATGGAATCAATGGAGAATCAATGGTGAACATACAATCTCTCACAAACTCGCTCTCTCTCCTAAAACCCTAGAAAAGATGAGGCTCCAAGTTTGAACAATAAGATATGTGTGCTACCCTCTCTAAAACCAGAAAACAGGCTATTAATACTCACAGGACTAAACGCAATCCAAGGGCCACGATTAAACTTTAAATCGCGAAAAAAACACGAGCAGACTGGATTGCCCGGGCGGGCCCGAAGAATCGCCCGCCCGGGCCCAAGACCAGCCCGCCCGGGCGGAAAGGAAGCCCGCCCGGTGCAGGGTATGAGCTCACTTTCTGCCTTCGAGGCAGAACTGCTGCAACAGGATCAGCCCGCCCGAGCTAGGCATGGCCCGCCCGGGCCCATGAGCAGCCCGCCCGGGCTGCTGGGCGCTGCACTCCTTCGCTTGCCTCTTCTCCGTCCTTGACTTTTGTTGCTTCACCATCTCCAACTAAACCCCAACAATCTCCCACCTGGAGATCGGGTTAAGCAAGAGAACATCCACCATAAATACCCGAAACCATCACCATCACTTCTCCATACATTGGCCATAGCCAACCCCGCTTCCTTTTCACCAAAGGAAACGACATCGAGGTTTCAACCAACCCCGATCCAAGATCTCTCCAAACCCATCACTCTTATATATACTCCCACCTAGATGCAATCCCGAGCATCACCATCATGCTCCCACCTAGCCTAAGCACCCCCATGACAAAACACATCTCCTCTACACCAAGGAAATGACATTGAAGTTTGCACCAACTCCAATACAAAGAAATCAAAGTCAACACCGACTTTGATTCTTAATAACAACACCTCCAAAACATTGTAACATCCCTACACAAACCTACACACCCTCCTAACCCCGGAGGTCGGTTCATCTAAGAGACACCACAACCAAATGAAGACCCTTCCCCTCCAACCAAGGAAGACCATTGAGGTCTAATCCAACCCCAACAAGTAATCATCACCTAAGCCAAAGAAGCTTCTCATTGTTCTAAGAGCAAACTCACATTGCTCCCACCCGAACAAAACACCCTTTGCTCCACTTAGGATTTCTGGCACAACATGCTTGTGTGCCGCCCTTCACCTTGTGCATTTACCGGTCAATTTGCCACCGGGATACCGCTTCACCACGGTTCTCATCCCTTGGCCCACTATCGATAGATTTCCGACCAAACGACACCTTACATGAAGTTCCCACCCCAATTCCGGGCCCCTTTCTTGTGCTCCCCATGGTGTAGAGTGTTCCACTTCTTGTTCCCCGAGCTATGACCATAGCTCCCTTGACAAGCTTCCAAGAACCACCATCAAACACAATCTTATGACCCGATGTAGCAAGTTGAGTCACCGATATCAAGCTTTTCTTCAACCTTGGGATGAACTTGACATCCTTCAACTCCAACAAGCCACCATGAGTGAGTTTCAAACTCACATCACCTTGCCCCATGACTTGCACTACCTTGCCATCCGCAAGATAGACTTCTCTAAGCTTTCCGGATTTGAAGTTCCGAAACAGCTCCTTGCATGGTGAGGAATGGTGAGAAGAACCCGAATCCAAGACCCATGATCCCGAGCACCCATCCAACTCTTTCGGTTTTTCCATGCTTACCATCAAAACATCGGAATTGTACTCCGAAATCAAGTTAGTTGATGCTTATTCTTCATCATCACTTTCTTGAACCTTTTTCTTCCCTTTCCCATTCCCTCTCTTTGGACAATCCCTCTTCAAATGCCCTTCATCACCACAACCCCAATACACCACATGAGCTCCCCCATTCGGTTTACCTTGGCCTCTTGACTTCGATCTAATTCCATGACTTGCATTTGCCCTTTGTTGATTCCTTCTCCCCCTACTTTCACTACTATATGCACCACCCAATGCTTCACCGGACTCTCTCCTTCGAATGCTCTCACTCAAAATCAAGTCCCTCACATCATCATACTTCAACTTCTCTTTGCCGGAGGAGTTGCTAATGGCGGTCACCATAGTTTCCCATGACAAGGGTAAAGAAGACAACAAAATCAATGCCTTCACTTCATCCTCAAATTTGATATCCACTGAAGACAATTGACCCAAAACCGAGTTGATCTCATTAATGTGTTCGGCGGCCGAACTACCATCAACCATCTCCATGTCAAACAAACGACGCATCAAGTATACTTTGTTGATAGCCGACGGTTTCTCATACATACTTGACAAGGTTTCCATCAAACCCGCCGTTGTTTTCGCATCCTTGACATTGAAAGCCACACTCCGGGCTAATGTCAATCTCACAACTCCAAGTGCTTTCCTATCAAGAACTTTCCACTCATTCTCAAGCATACCACTTGGTCTCTTTCCCTCAAGAGGCAAGTAAAGATTCTTTTGATACAAAAAATCCTCCATTTGCATTTTCCAAAATCCGAAATCTTTACCATCAAACCTCTCAATCCTCAATTTCCCTTCTTCCATTGTTAAGTTTACCCAAAAAATTCAAAATTTGATTTTTCTACACCAAAAAATCCAAACTTTGATTTTTCAACCACAAATCCTAGTTTACCAACACAACACTAAATCACTTTCCCCCAAGTTAAAACCTTAGCTCTGATACCAATTGTTGTGATTTAGAAACTAAGTGTTAACTAGATTGTGCAATAATCAACAATAATCAAGAAGAATTGAGAAATTGAAACAATAACCAAGTAATGCAAAGAGGAATGAAAACAAGAAAGAACACACCAAGATTAACGTGGGAAACCCGAGCTCCGGGAGAAAAACCCACAAACTTACACTATGGAATCAATGGAGAATCAATGGTGAACATACAATCTCTCACAAACTCGCTCTCTCTCCTAAAACCCTAGAAAAGATGAGGCTCCAAGTTTGAACAATGAGATATGTGTGCTACCCTCTCTAAAACCAGAAAACAGGTTATTTATACTCACAGGACTAAACGCAATCCAAGGGCCACGATTAAACCTTAAATCGCGAAAAAAACACGAGCAGACTGGATTGCCCGGGCGGGCCCGAAGAATCGCCCGCCCGGGCCCAAGACCAGCCCGCCCGGGCGGAAAGGAAGCCCGCCCGGTGCAGGGTATGAACTCACTTTCTGCCTTCGAGGCAGAACTGCTGCAACAGGATCAGCCCGCCCGAGCTGGGCATGGCCCGCCCGGGCTGCTGGGCGCTGCACTCCTTCGCTTGCCTCTTCTCCGTCCTTGACCTTGGTTGCTTCACCATCTCCAACTAAACCCCAACAATCTCCCACCTGGAGATCGGGTTAAGCAAGAGAACATCCACCATAAATACCCGAAACCATCACCATCACTTCTCCATACATTGGCCATAGCCAACCCCGCTTCCTGTTCACCAAAGGAAACGACATCGAGGTTTCAACCAACCCCGATCCAAGATCTCTCCAAACCCATCACTCTTATATATACTCCCACCTAGATGCAATCCCAAGCATCACCATCATGCTCCCACCTAGCCTAAGCACCCCCATGACAAAACACATCTCCTCTACACCAAGGAAATGACATTGAAGTTTGCACCAACTCCAATACAAAGAAATCAAAGTCAACACCGACTTTGATTCTTAATAACAACACCTCCAAAACATTGTAACATCCCTACACAAACCTACACACCCTCCTAACCCTGGAGGTCGGTTCATCTAAGAGACACCACAACCAAATGAAGACCCTTCCCCTCCAACCAAGGAAGACCATTGAGGTCTAATCCAACCCCAACAAGTAATCATCACCTAAGCCAAAGAAGCTTCTCATTGTTCTAAGAGCAAACTCACATTGCTCCCACCCGAACAAAACACCCTTTGCTCCACTTAGGATTTCTGGCACAACATGCTTGTGTGCCGCCCTTCACCTTGTGCGTTTACCGGTCAATTTGCCACCGGGATACCGCTTCACCACGGTTCTCATCCCTTGGCCCACTATCGATAGATTTCCGACCAAACGACACCTTACATGAAGTTCCCACCCCAATTCCGGGCCCCTTTCTTGTGCTCCCCATGGTGTAGAGTGTTCCACTTCTTGTTCCCCGAGCTATGACCATAGCTCCCTTGACAAGCTTCCAAGAACCACCATCAAACACAATCTTATGACCCGATGTAGCAAGTTGAGTCACCGATATCAAGCTTTTCTTCAACCTTGGGATGAACTTGACATCCTTCAACTCCAACAAGCCACCATGAGTGAGTTTCAAACTCACATCACCTTGCCCCATGACTTGCACTACATTGCCATCCGCAAGATAGACTTCTCCAAGCTTTCCGGATTTGAAGTTTCGAAACAGCTCCTTGCATGGTGAGGAATGGTGAGAAGAACCCGAATCCAAGACCCATGATCCCGAGCACCCAACCAACTCTTCCGGTTCTTCCATGCTTACCATCAAAACATCGGAATTGTACTCCGAAATCAAGTTAGTTGATGCTTATTCTTCATCATCACTTTCTTGAACCTTTTTCTTCCCTTTCCCATTCCCTCTCTTTGGACAATCCCTCTTCAAATGCCCTTCATCACCACAACCCCAACACACCACATAAGCTCCCCCATTCGGTTTACCATGCCCTCTTAACTTCGATCTATTTCCATGACTTGCATTTGCCCTTTGTTGATTCCTTCTCCCCCTACTTTCACTACTATATGCACCACCCAATGCTTCACCGGACTCTCTCCTTCGAATGCTCTCACTCAAAATCAAGTCCCTCACATCATCATACTTCAACTTCTCTTTGCCGGAGGAGTTGCTAATGGCGGTCACCATAGTTTCCCATGACAAGGGTAAAGAAGACAACAAAATCAATGCCTTCACTTCATCCTCAAATTTGATATCCACCGAAGACAATTTACCCAAAACCGAGTTGATCTCATTAATGTGTTCGGCGGCCGAACTACCATCGACCATCTCCATGTCAAACAAACGACGCATCAAGTATACTTTGTTGATAGCCGACGGTTTCTCATACATACTTGACAAGGTTTCCATCAAACCCGCCGTTGTTTTCGCATCCTTGACATTGAAAGCCACACTCCGGGCTAATGTCAATCTCACAACTCCAAGTGCTTTCATATCAAGAACTTTCCACTCATTCTCAAGCATACCACTTGGTCTCTTTCCCTCAAGAGGCAAGTAAAGATTCTTTTGATACAAAAGATCCTCCATTTGCATTTTCCAAAATCCGAAATCTTTACCATCAAACCTCTCAATCCTCAATTTCCCTTCTTCCATTGTTAAGTTTACCCAAAAAAATTCAAAATTTGATTTTTCTACACCAAAAAATCCAAACTTTGATTTTTCAACCACAAATCCTAGTTTACCAACACAACACTAAATCACTTTCCCCCAAGTTAAAACCTTAGCTCTGATACCAATTGTTGTGATTTAGAAACTAAGTGTTAACTAGATTGTGCAATAATCAACAATAATCAAGAAGAATTGAGAAATTGAAACAATAACCAAGTAATGTAAAGAGGAATGAAAACAAGAAAGAACACACCAAGATTAACGTGGGAAACCCGAGCTCCGGGAGAAAAACCCACAAACTTGCACTATGGAATCAATGGAGAATCAATGGTGAACATACAATCTCTCACAAACTCACTCTCTTTCCTAAAACCCTAGAAAAGATGAGGCTCCCAGTTTGTACAATGAGATATGTGTGCTACCCTCTCTAAAACCAACAAATAGGATATTTATACTCATAGGACTAAACGCAATCCAAGGGCCACGATTAAACCTTAAATCGCGAAAAAAAAACGAGCAGACTGGATTGCCCAGGCGGGCCCGAAGAATCACCCGCCCGGGCCCAAGACCAGCCCGCCCGGGTCCACACACCCGCCCGGGCCGAAAGGAAGCCCGCCCGGTGCAGGGTATGAGCTCACTTTCTGCCTTCAAGGCAGAACTGCTGCAACAGGATCAGCCCGCCCGAGCAGGGCATGGCCCGCCCGGGCTGCTGAGCGCTGCACTCCTTCGCTTGCCTCTTCTCCGTCCTTGACCTTGGTTGCTTCACCATCTCCAACTAAACCCCAACATCATACACCCCCGTCTAACAGCAACAAACACCCGCACAGCCAGCACCGACCCACCATCAACCAATCTGCACCTTTAATCCCCTCTATCCTTTCTCGCGCGTCACCATCACCTCCCTTCACCACCAGCTTCCCCTCCGTGCAGGCCAGCGCGCAGCCGCTCCCAGTTCGCCTCCGACCACCCCAACATCCGACCCCCCCTGTTTCTTCTCTCTTCTCAATTTTTCATCTGCTTTCCAAACTTTCTTATCTTTTTATTTTCTGATTCCTTTTTCATTTTTATCCCTTGTCTAACTTTTATCTTTTCCCTTTTAATTAGTTTCTTATTATTAACTTTTCACCAGCTCTGAACAATTAATTTTCTTATTAACTATTTTTCCTTTTTTTCCTCTTTCTTTAATTGATGATTGTTACAGAATTCGTGCGCGTGGCTACACATTGGTTCAAGTTGGTCTTTAAGAAGCATAACAATGTGATTTTTGAGCTTATTCGACTCTTTTTCCCATTAGATTGGGTAGTAAGCTTCTTTACTCTATATTGTTCATGCTCTTGATCAGACTTTCTCTGTTTTTGCTTGGATTTTTGTTTGTGATGCCATACTTGTTTTCTTGTGACTCTATTGATTAGCTTCTTTCACTGTTGGAATTTGTGTTGCTATAGGGGTGGATTATGGTGTTTGTGAGAGTGTTCGACTATTTGGTGATTCGGTGATTGTTCGGGTTCATATATGTTCCTTCCCTAATCATGTTTTCTTGTAGTGAGGACACTGCAAATTTTAGCTTGGGGGAGGGATATTCTATCATTTATTGCTTTATAGTGTAGTTTTTATTGCTTTCTTAGGTTGTTACACTGTTTGTACTGCTCATTAAGAGTGGGAGTTTGCGTGTAACCAAAAAAATTTGTATTGCTTTCTTAGTTGCATCAGCATATTAGATTTCATCTCATCTTAGTTGCATCTAAGGGACTATTGCTAGCACTATTTGAGAACCTTGTTGATATCCTTACTACTGTCTCTTTTACGCGTAATTCATCTCATTCATGATTCTTCATAGCATGATTGTATCGCGATTGATTACTTGTGGTAAGATTGGTTGATCTTTCTCTAGCTGGATTTAACCTTACTGTTTAGACATCTTAACCCACGTGAGCTTTTATGCCTATAAACTGACATATCTGTGTCAGTTATGTTCTTTCATGTGTGATTAGTTCCTCATTTGTTGCATGGATCTTGACTTTGACTTGGTACTCTTTGACACTTGACTTTATAAGCATTTGAATATGATTGAAGCGTTCTTTTCAGTGGTCTGAACTTCCAGAGATATTTTCTTTTCATATATATTATCCTTTCTCTAGCCCCGCTGAGCCTTTCCTGACTTTGTTATGAATTAATACCTACATTACAAGCCTTAAGCCTTTTACGATTTCTCTACCCAGGCCTTGTTATGTGGAGTAGCATCAAAGTTTTTGTTTTGAGCTTGTGTTTGTGGTTTTGTGGTAATTATTGGAAGGAAATATGTTGAAAGAAAGTTGCTTAAAATAGTGTGAAAGTGCAAAATGAAAAGAACTGTGAAAAACTTGTGAAAAATAATTCTGACATAAAAAAAAGATTGAATAAAAAGGTAAATGAAATTGGTTGGAGTTGGTAAAGATGGGTACTATGTTGATTTAATGGTAATGTGTTGTTGAAAGTAGAAGTTTTTGTGACATTTGCATCTAATGGCCATAGATGTTAAAGTGTTGTTTTTGCCACTAGTTGGCTTTTAACACCACATTTCTAGAAAATATTTCCTACCCATAACCTCAGCTCCATTACAACCTTTGAAAGTCCTCATGATCTTTTTGCGTTATAATTTCGAGTGGAAAGTGAATCGATAGTCAATGTTAAAGAGTAAATGCTTCATTTGAGTCGACATGGTTTAGGTTGAGTGACAATGATTATGCCATAAACACATGAGAGTATGAGTGCACATGACTAAAGTAAGGTCTCTCAAGTTTGGTTGAGTCTAGCTTGGGGGAGACGATATGCAGTATGCTAGGAGTGTTGATTGCATTACATGACGTGCTATGCGGCTTTGCTTGAGAATGTTTTGATGCTTGGTTCGTGTAGTAATTGTATCCTCGTGTTCTCAATTGTGTGCTTGGCCCTATCATAGTCCCATTTTGTAGGTTATCTTTTTTTTCCAATGTCTATGTTTAATTGCTTGAGGACAAACAATGGTTTAGCTTGGGGGAGTTTGATGAGTCGTATTTTTATATAGGTTTTAGTTGCATTTAGGTTGCATTCTAGGAGCATTTAGATGCATTGTAGTTCATAATTGCATATTATTACTTAATCAGCGAAATATTACTCCTCTTGTGCGTTTTTGGTATTATTTGTTGAATTTCAGGTATTGAGAACATAATTGGAGTATTGTTGGACAAACTTGAGTACTTAGGAGCAATTGAAAGCAAGCTACATTGATAAGGATCATTTTGGATGTATTTGAGTGCAAATTGGAGCTAAATTGGAGTTGGAATTCATTCAAAGAATTGTGGAAATTGACTCGATGCTGATATTGGGTTGATTCTAGAGGCATTGGAAAGTAGGCTTGAAGAGCTTTCCAACGATAGGTCGCACGGCCCAAGGCGAGTTGTATTTTGAGAGATATGGGGTTCGCAAGTTGGTCCAGTCTGCTAGAAACTTCTTACGCTCGCGCGGATCACTTGATTTCGGCCATTTAATGATTTATTGGCTTCCTTATTGATGCGCTCAAGTTATACGATGTTCTTGTGGTATTTTAGGTGCACATTGCTAAGGGATTTGTTCGTAATTGTTAAGGTTTGCATAAAAATCATCCTTAGCGGAAGTTCGGAGTTTTGCGATATAAGTTGTGTTAATGTCATGCATTCCGAGCTTCCAAGGTAAAATGCATTTGAGCCGAGCATCACAAGCCACAAGCTCGCCAAGCCAAGCTCGAAGCATCATCGCCAAGCCGGCACTACCGCAAGCCATGCGCGCGCCCATCAAGCGCCCAAGAGCCCCAACGCTCGCCCGGCTTGCCCGGCGCTCGAAGCATCGCCCATCGCACGCCCGGCCGCCCGGCCCGCCCGGCGCCCATCGTACGCCCGGCGGCTCGCACCTCGCGAGCATGGTCGCACCTCGCGACTCGTATCTCGCACCTCGCGAGATTTCTCGCACCTCGCGACCTGCGTGGTTTGGCCCAATTCTTCGGCTCGTTGCGAAGGCGGTAGCTCATCGCACGGTGCGACCTGTATCGCACCTCGCGACCCCTAGGTCGGTTTAAATGACGGCTAACTTTTGAGCCTTAGTATAAATACTAAACTTTGTTTTTAGACCTAGGGGGCGGCAGCCACAAGGGGATGGAGTTTCCAAAACTCCACTCCTCTCTTGTTGTCTTCTCTTTTTAGTTTTTATTTTCTAATTTAGTTTTTGTAGATTTCAATTATGGGATTGGCTTATGCTATGCCGATTGTAGCTTGAACCGTTCTTGAACGAGATTAATATGGAGCTTCAAGCATTATTGTGAGATCTTTCTTCTCTATTTAGTTCTTTTGATTATGGTTTAATTTCTATGATTGCTTTCTATGATCATTGCATGATTATGCTAGGAATATTACTAGTTTGATTGTGTAATAAATCTAATGCTAGATTTAAGAATAGAATCGGATTGTTTTATTCTTTTATCAAATGGTAGCAAACTAGGGAGTAGTTTAGATGCAGATCATCTTGGTTATTTCTTGGGGAAATTGAATCAACTGTTGAATGTTTATCGCTTGTATGACGTTAGCGAGTCTATTGGTTCTCTCGTGTTTAGTGCTTGCTATCGGATTGAACTTAGACGCAGATCGGACTAGGTTATCCTTTAGTTAGAGTTTTATAGTCACGCTGATCGTGCTATTCAACTAGGAATAAGGAGAACACGAGATTGATTCTCGACAATAGATAATTATGGAAATAATTAGAGTGGATGTTCAATGATCGATAATGAATTGAAGTGGATGTTAATCGGATTCAAGATCCTTCCTATATTGATTTCTCATTTTGTTTATATGCTAGTTAGTTGTAGTTTAGTTATAATCTACTTGAAACCCCCCCTTTGTTATTATTATTAGGTTTCTCGGCCCTTAGCTTAATCTAGGTTTCGAATCACGCTAAATACTAAACTCGTCCCTGTTTCCCTGTGGATACGACCCCTACTTCCGTTATACTACCTTAGTGTAAAAGAGAGTAGGAGAAATTTTATCTTTGGCCGGGCGCGGTGCACAACGACGACACATCCGCGCCCGCCAAATTTTGGCGCCGTTGCCGGGGAAACGGTGTTACTTGTTTTTATTTAGAGTGATTTTTGGATGGTATTGCTTGTGCTCTTTGTTTTTGATTGGCCACTCATATAAAGAATTCCCTTTTTGTTTGAGTTTCTAGTTTTCATCTTCCATTGAGCTCTATGTATTTCACTTTCGTATTTTGGACAAGAAGCATGGAACTTGTTGCTTAAACTATCTTGGGAATGATTGATTGAAGCTTTTGACGGCTTATTGTTTGGTTATTGTCTAGCTTTAATTATTGATATTAATGGTCATGACTTGGGTTAGCTAGGAGTACTACTAGTTGATGTTTGTTGTTGCCTTAATGCTAGGTTTGGGATATAATCAGATGTTATATGCTCAACCATGTTGTAGTAAGCTAGGTATTAACGATGCATTGCAAGAGTTCTTCTCAATCAATTTTGCAGGTACTTGAAGTGGAGATTGACATGGAACCACCATTGTCACACATGGAGCACAACCCAATGATTAAGCTTAAGGTATTAAGTCGAGCTCACGACTTTAAACAACAGCGCTTCTCGGGAGGCAACCCGAGACCCCTTTATTTTCTTTCTTTCTCTTTATTTTTCATCAAATTTCCACCACCACAACAAATTTTCTTTCACCCACCACCCACCCACTAAAAAGATCCACAACCAATCTTCATCCACTTGGAACCAAAATCCACAAAAGAAAACCCGTTGGGAGGACTTCAATAGCTAGGAGTTGGTACACTAGAGGATTGAGATTGTTAATGTATCTTTTCGATCTCTTAAGATAGGTGCAAATCTCACAAATTCAAAACTTTTGAGCTTGTCATTTGTTTGAGTGATTCGAGGGAGAGGTTTGTGAGTTGATTTATGAGATTTGAGTTGGTGTTGTTAAGAAATTTGAGTTTGACGGATTGTTTGGTCATGAGTTTTGAGCATTCGATCTTCGATTTACTCGATTTTCGATTCTCTTCCCCCATTTTCAGTTTACTTTTACTTCTAATTGTCGACACATTGAGGACAATGTGTAGTTTAAGTAGGGGGGAGGGTATTCTCATTCTCATGTATCTATGTTGTGTATATTACTTTCAATTTGAAAAAAATGAAAAAAATAAAAAATAAAAAAAAAAAAAAAAAAAAAAAAAAATGATGATGAAATGAAACCCGCTGAGTTGAAAACCCACAAGGTTGGGCGACTCAGGCAAAAATGGGGGCCCGGATAGGTTGAAAACCCGAAAGGGCAACTTATGCAAAAAAGTGGCTTATATTGAGCGGGTAAGATGGTGAGATAAAAAAATGTGAGAAGCTAGGATGAAAACCCGAAAGGGCTCCTAGGCAAAATGAGAGATTAAGAGAGAACTATACACTTTGAAAACTCATTGGCCGGAGATGGTGTCATAAGGTTGAAAGCGTTTTCGGGTTGGGTTAGTGAATTCATCCTTTGTTTTGTGAAGATCTATTTATTTTGGCTTTCGCATTCTTTTGGTTGATTGTTTTTGGGAGTAAGCATGGAATTTATCCCTTTTTGTCTTTGTTCCATGGCTTGCTATTTTAAGTTAGTTGTTGTAGTAGTAGGTCATCTTTTGAGGTTTGGGAGAGCTGATACTTTAGTGTGTCGTGAGCTGGCATTTTGATTCTCGTTGGTGTTGTTGGTTAAACTTGTTGGCGTTGCTTGGTTATTATTGTTGTCGCGTCTTTGTATATTTCAGGTGAGCTTGAATCTAAGTGTGGGGGAATCATCATCCCTTACGTTTAGGTTTTGAGCGTATTTTGTTAAGATGTGATGATGATGATGTAGTTGATGGGGAGTGTAGGTTGGTTTCGATAGCTTGGGTGATGATTTATTTGGTAATCCTCATTTTGAGTTTACTCGAGGTCGAGTAAAGTTCAAGTGTGGGGGTATTTGATGCGCTCAAGTTATACGATGTTCTTGTGGTATTTTAGGTGCACATTGCTAAGGGATTTGTTCGTAATTGTTAAGGTTTGCATAAAAATCATCCTTAGCGGAAGTTCGGAGTTTTGCGATATAAGTTGTGTTAATGTCATGCATTCCGAGCTTCCAAGGTAAAATGCATTTGAGCCGAGCATCACAAGCCACAAGCTCGCCAAGCCAAGCTCGAAGCATCATCGCCAAGCCAGCACTACCGCAAGCCATGCGCGCGCCCATCAAGCGCCCGGCTGGCTCGCCCCAACGCTCGCCCGCCTGCCCCGGCGCTCGAAGCATCGCCCATCGCACGCCCAGCAGCCAGCCTGCCCAGCGCCCATCGCACGCCCAGCAGCTCGCACCTCGCGAGCATGGTCGCACCTCGCGACCTGTATCTCGCACCTCGCGAGATTTCTCGCACCTCGCGACCTGCGTGGTTTGGCCCAATTCTTCAGCTCGTTGCGAAGGCAGTAGCTCATCGCACGGTGCGACCTGTATCGCACCTCGCGACCCCTAGGTCGGTTTAAATGACGGCTAACTTTTGAGCCTTAGTATAAATACTAAACTTTGTTTTTAGACCTAGGGGGCAGCAGCCACAAGGGGATGGAGTTTCCAAAACTCCACTCCTCTCTTGTTGTCTTCTCTTTTTAGTTTTTATTTTCTAATTTAGTTTTTGTAGATTTCAATTATGGGATTGGCTTATGCTATGCCGATTGTAGCTTGAACCGTTCTTGAACGAGATTAATATGGAGCTTCAAGCATTATTGTGAGATCTTTCTTCTCTATTTAGTTCTTTTGATTATGGTTTAATTTCTATGATTGCTTTCTATGATCATTGCATGATTATGCTAGGAATATTACTAGTTTGATTGTGTAATAAATCTAATGCTAGATTTAAGAATAGAATCGGATTGTTTTATTCTTTTATCAAATGGTAGCAAACTAGGGAGTAGTTTAGATGCAGATCATCTTGGTTATTTCTTGGGGAAATTGAATCAACTGTTGAATGTTTATCGCTTGTATGACGTTAGCAGGTCTATTGGTTCTCTGTGTTTAGTGCTGCTATCGGATTGAACTTAGACGCAGATCGGACTAGGTTATCCTTTAGTTAGAGTTTTATAGTCACGCTGATCGTGCTATTCAACTAGGAATAAGGAGAACACGAGATTGATTCTCGACAATAGATAATTATGGAAATAATTAGAGTGGATGTTCAATGATCGATAATGAATTGAAGTGGATGTTAATCGGATTCAAGATCCTTCCTATATTGATTTCTCATTTTGTTTATATGCTAGTTAGTTGTAGTTTAGTTATAATCTACTTGAAACCCCCCCTTTGTTATTATTATTAGGTTTCTCGGCCCTTAGCTTAATCTAGGTTTCGAATCACGCTAAATACTAAACTCGTCCCTGTTTCCCTGTGGATACGACCCCTACTTCCGTTATACTACCTTAGTGTAAAAGAGAGTAGGAGAAATTTTATCTTTGGCCGGGCGCGGTGCACAACGACGACACATCCGCGCCCGCCACTTATCTTGTAATTTTGGTTCCCTACTAGTATTAGGAGTTATAACTATATATTATAGGTTTTCTAATTAGAGGAGCACATCTATTACTTTTCAATATCACGTTATTTTTCCTCTCTAGTTTTCTCTCTAGTTTTATGCCCTAGTTTGTTTTCTATTGCTACTTTCGAGATTCAAGATTCAAGATTCAAGCTTTCATATTCATCTTCAATTCAATCAAGTTTTATTCTCTTCTCTTCTCTTTGTTATATTTTAATTATGTTTTGGATTATGTTTATTGCTTTTATTGTCATGATTAGTGAGTAATCTTTTTATCCAGAATTAAGTTGAGCCCTAGTATGGATTGATTCTGTAAATTATTCTCTAATTCCCATGTTTTTTAATTGTATGTTTAGGGTTTGATGAGATTGTTCTTATTGTCAATTTTACATGTTGATTTAGCCCTAGTTTTATATTATCAACGAAAGTTGGAGTTGAGATTAGGAATATTTATTTGATGCTAAATTGTTATTTTATTAATTGAGTTTATCAACGAATGTTGGGTCTTGATTTAGATCATCTTGTCATTGATTTGAATTCTCCCATGAAAATAGGTGATCAGAACTAGAATTGGGAATTATTTGACATTGATTCTTAATGCTTCTAATTATGTGTGTAAGCCATAAAATAGGAGATGTTAGTTAGGCCTTTTGCTATCACGAAAGTGAGTTCTAGGTATTGAGGAATAACCGAGTATTTAGTTTCGGTTCGCAGCTGTGCTTTATTACTGAGTCATAAGGGAATGTCAATCTCGCCTAAGCTATAATTGAATAAATAGGATGTGAGTTATATTTTGATCAATTCATATTAGTTGTGATACTTAATCTTAGTGTTTTAATTGTCATATTTTGTTATTAGTTTAGCTATTAGTCTATAGATTCTTCTAGATATTTGGAATGTGTAGCTATTTTATAGTCTAGAGTCAACTAGTGTTTAGTCTTGCACCTCCCTGAGTTCGATCCGTATGCGCTACGACACCGTTCACTTGCGGTATTAAAATAAAACCCTAACATTAATTAAATGGAATTAGGTTAGGGTTGACATGTCCAACATGTAATTAACATGCTAATTCAGTCATTTACATAAATATATCCTAAAAGATTGTGTTGAAAAATGTACAAGTTAGTGAAATTTAAGAAACACTAATAACATAGCACATGTACTTACAAAAAGAATCTTATCATGCATACTTTTAGGTGAATTTTTGTATCTAGATTATTGGAATATAATTAGTTTAAATTAAAATTAAGTTTAATAGATAACCCTTTTAATAAACAGGTTAGGTTAGGGTTGAGTTTTTCACCCTGTTTGATAAACTGGTTAGGTTTGGGTTGAAGTGTGTTTAATATCAGCCTAAACACGAACTAACTCTAGCCTCTCCCTATGTTGCAACAAATTTCTCCATGTTTAACACGCTATATTATTAAAGACATGTGAAGAAGAGAAACAGAGATAGAAAAAAATAACATGAGGGCTGGCAAATTTTTTTTATTGTATCAGCCTCGAACAAAAAACTGATGAATAATAGATGATGTCGGGGATTATAGCTGGATTCTAAGGATGATGAGGGCTCCGTGGAAGTATCGCCGGTATGACTGCAAAATATGGTAAAACTAGTTCAGAGGTATTTCCTCGAAAGCCCCTCCGATGCTTAAGATAGTTGGTTGTTTGATGTAGATAGAGAAAGTGATAGATGTAGAGAGAGTTACACTAGGTTTGTTAATTGAGAATTGAATACCTTTGCATTGATGAGACTGTTCCGTTTTATGCTTGATGTGACTTCCCAAAGGAAGTAACTAGGTGCAATCCAACCCTTAGGGTTGCTTCAATCCCTTTACGTAAGAGGCTTTCTGGTAATTTCATGCATGGTGAGCTTTTGACCAATGATGGGATTTTTCTATATATAGTTGGGTTGACCATCTAGATAGGGCAAAATAATTACATCTAGTGATTATAATATAAAATTTTATCAAAGATTTCGTGATTGATCGATACACTTTAAGCATGAATCATATATTCGCGGAATAAATTCTAATATGAGGCTCAAATAAGGCCACGCGCATGTATGTAATCGATATCATCGCCTATTTTGTTGGAGTCGAGGGCCACAATTGATGCGAAGGTGGAGCAGATATGACTGCAGAGCCGTCTCGAAGTAATCGGAGGCCCTGTGCCAATAATATAAACTGGGCCCTCCACCTTCCATAAGTGTAAATTTCTTCTGCCGTTGGTACCTGGTGTTTAACAAACATTGTCATTATTGTGACCAAAAATAGTATCATTCTATATAAAATTATTGTATATAATTAAAATATACTTCTTAACTTTTTATAAGGTGACAGTGCCAAATTAAAGTAAATTATATGATTGATGAGGGAGAGAGGCAGATAAGAAATAAGCACCAAGATCACTTAAATAATAACACTAGTTAATGATAAAATCAACAATATATAAACTAATACACATTGATTTAAAGAACTTAAGAGAAATCACCAAAAGTAAATTAGAATTCGTAAAAGAAATTTATCAAGTGGTTATAGCATATATAAATAGTACAAGTCTCTCTTCAAAGTTTAATTTTTGCATGTCGTCTCCCCTATGCTTTCCTTTTATTTTCTCCAACATAATGTAGATGAGTGTAAATTGGGAGTATCCCCCAATTCTGAGGGAATAGGGGAGATTTTTCATCTTCAATCTTTGATTTAAATTGTATACAGAGAATAAAATTACAGAAGCGGTATTTTGTGAAGACGAGAAATGGCAGTGGATTTATTTGTTGAAGGTAAGATTTAACGAAAAGGGGTAAATGATATGAATATATGAAGATGGTAGATCGATAATAAGTATTTATTGATCGTTGTTTTCCACCAACTTATTTTTATTTCATCCACACTCCGTCAAATCAAACAAGTAGAATAGTGCAATAAATACAAAGGAAGAACTTAAAAATAAAAAGAGTAGCATCGATGTTCCCTGCAATAAGAAAGTTACATACAAATCCACATGAGATATCGCTGCCAATACAAGGCTCTCAATATGAGTTTCTCTGAAATTCTGCAAAATAATGAAGGGCTTCATCTGCAAAAGATATACAATGGCCCATAGACTAATTGAAAATGGTAATGAGGGGCTTCAATCTGCAAAATGGCAATGCCATCACATGTCTCACAACATGAGAAGCACTATTTCTGATTATTGACCACAAACCTAGTTCACTCCCCTTCACTCAGTATCGGGTTGATGAGCGGCTTCATCTGCGCAAGATATACAATAGCCCACCTGCATACACAGATTCATGACGAACATATGTTTAGCTCAGTAAAGAGGAGCATGGGAGACAGAGAAAGAAATCACATCATACTTCCCCATCCCTAATTGTTTGCCCCATTTGCTTTTTCAGGGACTTTCAAGACACATGCTTGACAATCTATACTATTATTAACACGTGTAGAGCATCGGAATCCACCATGTGTACATGGACATGGCGCCACATAAGCTCCTACATGGCATTCCACTTGGATTTTTAAAGAATATTATACAAAGTTGTCTCCCTCGGGAAGGAGAATATTATGAAATTATTTGGCCGACAAACTAGACTTTTTCCCCAAAATATGTAACCTTTTTAATTTGAGTTGAGGGGAGAAAGTTCTTGCTTAGTGAAAGTATATCAGAGGCATCATTTTTACATGTTAAGACTCCAAGATTCTGAAAATTTTTAGAAGTTTTTAGTTGATTGAATGGGAAAAGTTGCTTGCTTATAGATTACAGGGAGATGTTAATTTTACTAATTGTACAACACTTCAAAACATTTAAGACTCTAATAATGTAGTGAAGTACTCCCTTTTTTATAAGTTTGCCCCATTTCTAAAGTCAAATTTCATCAACTTTGATCGTATTTTAACACTACTAAAAAATAAAGGGAGTATATATATAAATGAGTAAAGGAAGAGAAAGTTGTAGTGGTAGGTTGTAGCTATATCTCAAAGACAAAGGAAAAGAGAAATTTGTAGTGGTGTTGGGAAATAAAGGTGCGGGTACTTTCTCTATATTCTACTAGAGCAACTAGCTACTTGCTGCTAAAAAAGAAAATTTCTTATCCAAACGACATGAAACACATGCAGTGATGCAGACTACTGTAATCAATTTAAAGCTCATGGAGCATTAACTGCAAGTCTGCAACCTCCCCTCCTAACCTCAGGATTTCACAAAAGTACAACAAAATGAAATACAATAGTAAAGATACCGAAAAACGCTAATGCAGTATTAGATGTTCGGTACAACAGTATATTAGAATAGTGTAGTTTTTTTTTTTTTCACTTCTCCAATAAAGAAATAAGTAGGGTAATGGACTTACATCATCCAACAGCAAACTATTGCTGTATTAACCAGTGTAAGGTGAAACCTACAAAACAAAAAATGATTTACTTCAGCGATTGTTCTCAAATCAAGCAGTAAAAACAAGTAGTTGCACAAGAAGGTCACTCCAGATTATGTTGAATGTGATCAGAATTCTCAGTGTGAACATTTAAGCAATAGTAGAACATACGATGTTTTTGAGAAAAAGTGACATAAAAGACCAGTAAACAATTTTTGGTACTGACTACTGACCCTTGCACTTAAGAAATTGGACGTATCAGTACAATTTCTTTACTTTTTCTTGGTGAGCAAGCACATTAACAACTTCTATCACAAACTAAAAAATGAGCAAACTAAATATGAATTAAAAACTGCATTTTCACATTTTAATTATTCCTGATTTGCTAGAGCACATACCAAGCAATTGATAATCAAAATTAGTCACCTTATCTTTATTTTTATTTTAACATCATTACATTACATTTTTTCAAATCAATGTACAGCTATGGAATGTTCATTATAATGGAGCATGCCAATGGCAATAAGCTACGTCCTTCAACATAATACTAAATGAGAGACCTTAATATTTTAAGTGGTAGAGTTCAGAATGGGCTGGAGGGGACCCAGCTCCTCCCAGCATTTTTTTAGTTAATAAAACATATAACACAGAATCATATATTTATAATTCTTATAATAAGTGTCAGCATAATGTTAAAGCTAATTTATTTGATGCATAAGGTTGAAGCTCCAAATAGTATTCACTTCTTAATGCTACGACAGTTTTCTTTACAAGCCTTTCCCAGGTTGGACCAAACACTACATTCTCTTGGCTTATTTACTTCTAACTTCAATAGTCAAAAGGGTAATGATATACTCAGAAACCAAGAGGCAATGCAAACATATGAAACCGCTCTTTTCCCAAACAATGAGACATGCTAACTATCAATAGGGGTTTGATTTGATACACCACCTTCTCTACTCTTAGTGCCTTTACGTTAATACTTTCATTTCAAGATCCTTTTATTTGTTACAACAATGTTTCTTGCTAACTACAGGAGCAGCTAAAAACTCAAACTTGCCAAAGTGGATAATTAGGCATGACCACAAAATGAAACTTAAGGCATTGCATACAGCTTTCTTACAAGCACAACGATTCCATATAAATATTCATGATCGTAGAATTGCAAAAGGGAAAGCTTCGTACCTAAGATCCAAAATCAACACATAACTCCTTAAACTAGGCTAAACGCTAACATCAATATGTGGCAGAGTGTAGCTCGCAGTACTATGTCCCAACACTTTATCAGGACAATAATATCTTATGCTTATTAAGAAAACAAGATGAGTTGCAAACTCGGCGGTAAAGGAAGCAGTAGATATATAGATGACAATATCTTCTAGACAGGTCTCAGAAATTGTCTCCCTAGAGAAGAGAAGTTCGTCAATTTCTTAAAAGATCTTGAAGCACAGATTTTCAGGGTTTAGGGGTATGATTCAGTAACTAAAACAAATTTGTATGGATGAAGTATGTGCCAAGAATTCAAATTCACCTGCCAGGAGCTCGTCCTCATATATGCTATCAGCACTCAGCTAGGATAAAGTAGCATACCTTCCATATATTAGATGCAATGAATGCCCCAATAAGTCACTGCAAGAGAACTTCAGAGTAGAATCTTCATTTCACACTTAAAAATATCTTTAACCTCACGTGCTTAATATGAAAATCTAGCTGATTTATCTCTCATATCTTCTCCTTATGTTTGATGTGTATGTGCATAGATGCATTATCTCCTAACACCGGACCCATACCAAAGTTCGCAATAGGCATGAATGTTTGTTACCGAGTTGTTGTATTGTACCAGTCCCAGTAACATTCTTACACTAAAAAAATCCTATCATGAGTTTGACTTTTTGTACCTGAGATCTTCTCGAAGAGCTTTTCTTCCTTCGACCCTCGATGGTGAAGCCAAGGAGAAATATTCTCCCATGAAGACACACTTCTAATAGATCGACATTAAAACATACGCATCTCACCCATCTACTGTCTTCTCTTCTTCAAATCCATCTGCAAGTGGTGGCTTACCCTACTATCCAAAAACCACTATTAATCTTCCTATCCAAAAACCATATTGATCTTCCTATCCAAAAACCACTATTAATCTTCCCAATCTCCATCTCCACATCAATTCAATTTCTCTCCCTCCCTCCACCCAATCACAATCTCATCTCCACCAAGGAAGACCACTTCTCCCTCATCGTGAAGTCCCTCGAGTATACGGCCAAATATTCAACATGGAAACATCAATCTAAAGAACATAACTAGTCCTTGTAATTTCTTGCTTCTTCGCATATAAGCGAAATAATCAACCAACAAATCCAACATATCTCTTCAATTTTTCCAATCAATTCTAGATTCTAGCACATAGCAAAAGCAAGTTCTAATCGAAGCTAAGTCCCTAATCACAGCTTGAACAGGTCAATTTAGATACAGAACAATATCAACAATCATAAATTACCAATTATCAATCATCAATCAATAATGTACAGCTGAAAAAAAAAATCAGATTCAAAAATCCAAAATTCAACGAACAAGCAACAAATCTAACAGAACAAAACAATCAAATCAAAAAAGAGAAGAGAGAGAGAGAAATTACAGATTGGTAGAAGGTCCACGATTAAAGCAAATTCTGGTACAAAGAGAAGAAATAACTCCGATCACAGCGAAAATTAGGGTTGTAACCATGAAACCCATCTTTTTTCACTCAAACTTCAATCGAATTGAGATTAAACGATCAATTAAACAGCAGAAAAAATGACTAAGAACTTCAATTTGATTTATACACCTGCAAAGTAGTAAAATTGGAACTCAAAATAAATCATAAAAATCCTAAATTATGGATTGAAGATAAGAGTTTTGTAGAAACGTTGAGAAATTGAGAGGAGAGAGAAAATGCTCACCTGCTGTGATCTGCGATCAAATGTCCGCTAGTTCGTTGCTTCGTAAATCGTAGTAGTGAGGATTTTGTTTGGGCTTTATGGGCTGATTATTTTGTCACGAATTTTACTTGGGTTGGCCTGGAGACAAACTTTTCTGGGTTTGTTAGTTGGATTGAGGCCTTATTATACTTCTTCACTAAGAATAAAAGAGAGAGAAGAAATGACATTTTTTCTATTGGGCCTATTTGGGATTTAGAATTTTGTTTGAAAGTATGGATTTAGCCTAAATTAAGTGTTTGGGAGATTAAAGAACTCAAAAAATCTTGGGTGGAATAATTTATTGTTATCTAAACTGACTTTATCACGCAAAAACTGACTATATTAGAAAAAAATATCGATTGTATCATACGAAAACTGAGTATATCAGAACATTGACTTTATCATATAAAAACTGACTATATAAAAGATAATTACATCATACAAAAACTAACTATATCAAACGAAAATTGATTATATCAAATGAAAACTGACTATATCAAATGGTTTCTGGTACACAATAAGTTATTGTGAACTCGATCCATTCAATTTTTTTTTTTGTATAGAATTTGTATTTGGAATGGGCTCAATCCATGTCTGATGTCTATATTTAGATATTCATTCTAAAATACTAAAACCCTGTCAATTCCAATTCCTAATGTTTAACTCTCAAATTCCTAAATCAGTAATGGTTGGTTTTATGAGGAATTAAGCTGACTGGTAAAAATATTTATGCATAATTTTTTTTTTTTTAGTGTGAATTATTTTTGTATATAAGGACATCAAAAGGTTTAGTATTGTGATTGATATTTTCTCAAGGTCATTAGCATGTTCATTTCGTAAGCTACTGACATCAGCTTATATTTATTTCTTTTAATCATTATGGCCTTTTTTAGTGTCCAGTAGAAAATTTCAATCCTGAAAAGTGAAACTCATATTCAAGTTACTTCCTAAACAATAAAAAGGAACTGAAAATTTGGAATTCAAACTATTAGTATTTGCTAAACAATATATTTGGAATTTGATTAAGACATTTCAAATCCCAAATTTAAAAGTTTTGCCCAATTCCTCCCCGGGAGGAATATAAAATTGTTCATACCATTACCAAACTTAAACAATTTTATTTATATAATATTAATAATTTTTTATACAACGTTTATCATTTCTTATGCATTATTAATAGTTTTGTATACAACATTTGTCATTTATTATTTTGGAGAAATACACAAATTAAAAGTAAAACTCTCCTACGACGAGGGCTTGTGTTAAGCCCAATAAACAAGAAAACATCTATGATATGTGAACTTTTTGGGTAAGATTTAGTTCAATAGATTTTCTAGTATGACATGTTCTGAAACTTCATGCAATTTTTCAAGGTAGGTAAATAAAGGTCTAAAGTGGGTATTGACTCAGGCTGATCCGAAACCCATACTTAACTTGAGCCAAAAAAATACTTGCCATAAATCTTTTTTTTAGGTAGCTAGGTAAGATGAAAGATCCTACTAGACTGATATTTTGCTCGGGTTTAACCAGTTAGGTTTGCAGGTCAGATTTCCTTAGGAGGGACTAGGGAGAAGGGGGTTTGATTCCATGACCTTGAAGTCATGAGGCCAAACATTTACCACTAGGCCAAGCCTTCCTTAATATACTTGCCGTAAATCTGTTTTTTCTACATTCGCATGATCTGAAATTAACAGGATCCAGTCCGAAAGAATCAAGTGAACCTAATTAGATCTCACCTGAACTTGATCTGAACTTAACTCAAAAGCTATGGTAACCCGTCAAGACCCAATTGAAATATAACTCAAAATCCTAAATAATCTGATCGAAACCCGACTTAAGTATCTGAATTGAGACCTCTAGGTGGTGGTAGCTAGTTTTGTGCTGTCGAATGGAGACTTAAAAGTGTAAGAAGGGAGTGTCTTATTTGATGTAAATTGTAAAAGATAGAAAGTGGTGCGTGTCAAGCAGTCCACACTCGGTTACTCCAGCAGAGAAAAGCTTGACTGTCCGTCCTATTGACCCGAAGAGGATGACACAAACACGATCACATTCTCATCAATCGGTGAGGGGAAAAAAACAAGGGTTGCTCGAGGCACAAAAAAATTCGACAAATTAGTGTTCAAATTTTGCCACTACTCTTTCTTTTTATAATATTTTGGTGCATGCTCTTCCTTTAATTCTGCTTTCTATAAGCAGAAAATTGTGACCGACGTTACATCAAATTATATCTGCAAACTTTATCCTATTATTATAGTTTCTATCGATATCTATTTTGACCACTACAAAATATTATTTTTATAGGAACACATTTTGCGTAGTTTTGGCTATAAATAGGTGATCCTTAACTCCATTCAAGAAATAGGCAGGATTCACTAGCTAGTTAATCACAAGATGACATACTTTAAACCTTTCCAGTTGCTTGGCCTACTCTTTGCCACTTTTGTTCTTGTTTCCTCTGTTGTCTCAGCTCGTGAAATATCAAGTGAACAACCACGTAATTTTCTTATCCCTATACACTAATCTTTTTATGTTATAAGTTACATGTACCTTTTTTTTTATGTATGATGTGCACTTAACTTTTAAGTTGTTAATCATTACTATCTAACATAAAAATAAAAACAAGGAAATGCGGAAAATTCTAGATAAGAAAACTGTAAAATTTACTAGTTTTCATATGCTTGGTTGTTTATAAAACAATTATTCATTCCATCTTAAAATACATTATGCTTTTGTTTTTGCGACATAGCTGAAGTACGAAGTATTAGGTGGGTTATTTGAAAATGAGTGAAGTCAAACAAATGAAGGTGATTTAAGTTTGGAGATAATGGATGATAATTATATTAGAGAAAAGAACTCTAGAAATGAGTTTAAGTGTGGTTTCAACTCGAGAAAGTGGCTGAAGTAGCTAGACAAATCCTTAAATAAATGGCAAATTGCATAATGTATTTTGAGTTGGAGGGAGTTAAAACTACGTTATTCAGACAATTCTATGGTTTAGTTTGTTAAAAAAAAAATATATACAGGTCAATTCTCATATATTTCAATGATTTTTGAGGTTGAAATGTGAATCAATTTTGAGCAAACATGACTAGAACATTTTCTTAGCACCAAAACATTAAAAAATTTGCTCAGATCTTTCTGATGTTACTTTCCCACCATTTTTCCAGTAAATGATCATACTAAAAATTTAAAACATGTATAATTTATTGTATCTACATTTCCTATATGAGTTGTCAAGCATACTAGTTTAAGTATTTAGGAGTAATAACTTTTATCTATTACTCACAAGTTACTCTAAGCTAAATTTTCATGCATGTCCTTATGCACGCACTTGTGTAGTTGTGTTAATGTTATCTACTTATCTTGGGTTGATTTTGTAGAGGCAGAAAAAGCCGTTGGCCTCAATGGGCGTGGCGGATATAACAAGCCTCGTCCACCAGTTGAGGAAAGTGCCGTAAGTCTTGATGGACGTGGCGGATATAACAAGCCTCATCCACCAGTTGAGGAAAGTGCTGTAAGCCTTGATGGACGTGGCGGATATAACAAGCCTCGCCCACCAGTTGAGGAAAGTGCCGTAAGCCTTGATGGACGTGGCGGATATAACAAACCTCGTCCACCAGTTGAGGAAAGTGCCGTAAGCCTTGATGGACGTGGCGGATATAACAAGCCACATCCTCCTGTAGAAGAAAGCGCCATTAGTGGTGCAGGATACGGCGGTGGAGGATACGGTGGCGGTCATGGTGGATATGGTGGCGGTCGTGGTGGATATGGCGGAGGTGGCGGGCATGGTGGTGGCGGTTGGGGAGGTAAAGGTGGCGGACATGGTGGAGGCGGCAGCGAAGAAGAAGTGCTCTATGAAACTAATGGTTATGGTAGAGGAGGCTATGGCGGCGGAGGGTGGGGTGGACGCGGTGGAGGGTATGGCGGTGGAGGCAAAGGTGGAGGATATGGTGGAGGACACGGTGGAGGGTATGGCGGTGGAGGGTATGGCGGTGGAGGCAAAGGTGGAGGATATGGCGGCGGAGGATGGGGTGGACACGGTGGAGGGTATGGTGGCGGAGGCAAAGGTGGTGGAGGATACGGCGGTGGTCATGGGCAACCTCAAGTAGTGGTGGGAGATGTTAGCCTCAATGGTCGTGGTGGATATAACAAACCTCATCCTCCCGTTGAAAATGTTGCCAAGGTGGATGAACTTGCAAATGTCAATAATCATGGAGGAAAGCATGGTCCTGTTAATCCACCAAAAACTGAAAATAATGCACAAGGAACTACTAGTGAATCCAATGGCCACTAGATTATGTGATAGTTGCTAGATAATGTTGTTTTTTTAACGAGTACCTAAAGTTGTACACTAGAAAGTAGCTAAGAGTAAGTATAACTAGCTATGTATGTAATGGTTCTCTTGATCCGTTTGCATGTAACCTAGTATTACATCATGTAATGAATAATAAAACGTTAATGGATCTTTATATACATTTAGTTTTGTGTACTTTTGGACTTATATAAATACTTCAAATGTAGGTTTTGTATTTAATTCTAGGAATATATCAGTAAGTAAGAAAAAATTACCTTAGAAAACTAATGAGTAAATGATTGATGACCAATAAAGATTATGAAAAATAAAGTCATATTTTAACATAAATTATGGAGTTATATTTTTTTCTTTAGTAAACTATATTCTACAAATATGAAAAGTTAATGACTTGGTTCCTATAATCTTGATCTTAATTTCGTAACAAGTTGTTAAATGCACGACATAAATGAAAGATATTGTATATTTAATAAGTTGAGTCATGCGCACTTTAGTTCTTTTAATAAAGCGGACTGAAAAATGTATTTTTTCTTTAATTTTTATTAATTTATATATAAGGCCAAATTATAACGTCAAGACTTTTATGTCTTCAATATTTCATTAAATATTTATAAATATTTAGACCATGATTTTAATAAACTTATTATAAAATCTTAAATTTTCAAAACAAAAAATTTCCGAGCAAATTGCACGGGTTTAAAAATTAGTTGGTAAATAAGATAAAGTCATATTTTGGTGATCAATATACCTCTACTTACCAAATAAATAAGTACTAGTATTTTGGCTCGGGCGATGCTTTGGGTCAGTTACAATAAACAAATATGTTATTATTCTTAAATTCCATACTTTATTCTGCCACTTTTTGTATTTTTTGTTCATTAAGAAATTGAAAAGTTTACGTCATGACGTGATAAGTAAAAAATTTTTGAAAGAATTAAGTTTGAAAATAATACGTAGCTTAAAAGGAATTGTGGTAAGAGAATATGACATCAATAGTCTCTTGTTAGTTACGTAATAAGAGTGTTAGTGATGTATATACTTGTTTAAGTCTTTTTAGTCACGTATATATATTATAAGATATTTCAAACATTAGACAATAAAGTCAGAGTGTATTGATGGTTAAGTTTTTACTTTTCATTTCCAAGGTTACATGTTCGAGACCTTGCAATTACACAATTTTTTTTATTGAGGGGTATACATGGATATAAAGCATTTGAATTAGAAGTTTGAGGAGAGTGTCACGTGGCACATAGACTTCCTTAGGCATAGCTTTTAATATATTTGTATACTTCCTCCGTTTCTTTTTAAATGCAACAATTGGACTTTTCTACTATTCACACTTACCACTTTGACTAAGATTTGTGATTTTTACATAATGAAAAATATAGTCAAGTGGGATCTTGTTAGATTTGTCTCGTGACCTATTTTCATAATATGTAATTTTAATAATTTTTACCTATATTTAATTATAGATATTTATGGTCAAAATAATATCTCGTTACATGTAAAAGTCCAATTGTTGCATTTAAAAAGAAACGGAGGGAGTAGATTTTATCTTTCATAAAGGAAGACTATTTATGCTAGAAAGATTACACAAAATACTTTAATTCTTTCATAACGGCTGAATGACTATTCAGGTGCTCACCGAAAATCTTTTTCGGCTAGAAATCAACTCATGCGTGTCTAATGTACATGGTTAGACGTCTGTGGATCCTTGGGCGGCTATTCATTTGTGTAAATTATAGACGCGTGACTCATGAGTCATGAGTATCATGACTGATGACCCCTTTCAAAAACAACAAAAAGAACTTTTCTGACGAGGTTCAAATCGACCAAAAAAACTAATTAACAATAGGGCTTCCATTTATCGGCACTTAACTCCATGCAGTTGATCTCTGGCTTCATAGTTCTTTGTCTTCTCTTTCATTTTTCTTTTCTTTGAATATAATACAAAACTCAAGTTTTTAAATATGAAACAGGGTAGCATGTGCTTCCCCTTGCACCACAGGAAAATAAAATACTTCATTTTGGCCCCTTTCAAAAAAGTGATTTCTTATACTTTTAAATGCTTTATGGGAGTCTTGAAGCCACAATTTGGTGGAGTATTTGACTCTACCAATGCACACTATTAATTTCACACATTGGGTTAAAAATTTGGTATCAAAATACAATCAACTTAATATCGAATAGAGTCAAGTTGATACCAAGTAAGAATTTGGTATCAAAATTTCGAGTTGATACCAAGTTACAATTTATTACCCAAATAAAATTAAGTTGGTATATCAGATCGTAAGTACCAACTCAATTGTATTTGGGTACCAACAATTTCGTACCAAATAAAGTCAGAATTGTAACTCGGTACCAACTTATCTATTTGGTGCCAACTTAACTATATTATTATACCAATTTACTCCCCAACTTGAAACCAACACTTTCATATATTAGGTTAATTGATGCAATAATTAATGTTATCGAATACACCTAGGGGCGATAATGAGCCTGACCTGTTCGTGAACAGTTTGAGCTCGGCTCAGTCAAAGCTCGGTCAAAACTCGACTCGTTGTGGCTCGACTCGGGTTTGAGTTCGACTCGAGAACTTAAAATTGCCGAGCTGAGTTATGACAAGCTCCGCTCGAAAAGTTCGACTACTTTTTTATATTTGGAAATAATGTATTATGTATGTATACATAAATATATTTATCCTATATGTGACACCATAATAAGTTAATAGTTTTGTTATCAAAGATTAAACTCAAAAAAAATATTCAAAAAAGAAATATAAAGACGCCTTCACTTTTAGCTAAAATGAGTCACTTTTTAAGTCAAAATATGTCACTCTTGATGTCAATAAAGGTCACTTTTAAACACAGGTAACTTTTTACCTTAAATTAATCACTTTTATATAAGTGAAAGTAACCCATTTAAGACAAAAAGTTACCCCATCTAACGAGTAACTTTTTATCTTAAAAGGAGTCACTTATTCACTTTTATATAAGTGACCCATTTAGGAAAAAAAAGTTACCCTCATCTCACAATAATATGTTGTACACCCATCTCATTCAAGCTAAGAATATGTGCTTTAATAGTACAAGGAAAGCATGCAATAGTATGAAGTATAAAATTGAGTGGGAGCTACCTCTTTTTCCCCATTAAAAGATAGAAAGCAAACCAACTATTGCATACTACCTCCATTTCTTTTTAATAGTTACACTTTGCTTTTCATTAGAATCAAGGCAAAATGTGTAAATTAGGAGAGAGAAGTTGTATAAAGGTAAAAATTGGCATCAACAAGTACAAATAAACAATAAAAAATGGCAAAAGAGAGAAAGTTGGGACCAATAGTGGGAATGATGATTGAAAATTTGGGACCACATGGGGGATCAATAGTGGGAATGATGATTGAAAATTTACCTTATATAGAAAAAGCAAGATATTGATTGGTAATATAACTATATATACCAATTTTCAATCTTTTATAATAGAGAAAGTATATAATAGTGACTATTGAACGAACTTAAATCTTTTATCTCGCTACCAATATGCCACTTGATGTGTGACACTTTAATTATTGATTGGTAATATAACTATATATATACCAATTTTTAATTAACTTTTACAATACATTATACTCACCCAATAAAAATGAGCGGCACACAAACAATACACAATATATGAAAAAAAGTTAATAAAGTAATTGAACAAATAGAAAAGTCATCCAATTTTAAAACATCATTACTAAAATTTTATAGTTTAACTCTCTTTACTTACTCATACATAGAGCTCATCGAGAAAGATATAAAAAATTGATAGATAAAATATTTACATTATATTTCATTTAATTAACTGATTATTTTTTCACAAAACTTAATTAATAAAAATATCTATTTCTAGTTCAACATACAATGAATAATTTAAATAGTAATTAATAAAATTGAATTGAAGAAATCTTGTTGTAGACTAATCTAGTAATTATTGTAAAAATTAGTTTACTTGGTTGGTGCTTAACTAACTTTTTCTTAATATTTTAATTAAAAGATAATTATTTACTAATTCTTCAACCGAAAATGAAATCTAAAATAAAAGCAACTAATTTAGATCACAAAATATATAAAATAAATTATATTTCGCAAAAATGAAATTAAAAAGTAAAAATTGATTGGAATAATCCCGCCTTTGTTGATTTGCTTAAAATAGTCTAACCTTTTGAAATTCTGGCAATAATGCCCCTTTTAGGGTGTGTTTGCTCAAAATACGTCATTACCTGTTGGTAACCTGCAAATGTAGGTTGAATATGCTAATTGTGTAATAAAGAACTAATTTAATATATTTTAAAACTAAATTCTTAATTAACCACTTAAATGTAATTATTTAATTATAAATTAACTAAACTTTTTTTGTAAATAAACTACATCAGCCACTATCCCCTTTCCACCACTACCCCTCCCCTTCTACTAACCCCCTATCCTTGTCACCAGCAGCCACACCTCCCATATCTCTTTCTCCCCCACCCTTGCTAGCAGCAGCCACCCCATCTCCTTCCTCGTCCTCCCCCTGGAAGCGAAGATCAACCCCCGATATTCCTTCCCCTGCCATCCCTCCCCCTCAGTGATTCTCTCTCATCCTCTTCCTCTTCCCTCCATCACCACTCCTTCTTCCACCTCACACGTTTCGGCACCCTAGAAGCTGATTTCTTCTCCGATGACGACGACGACGATCACCGATCTCTCTTCTTCAGTCATTGTAACTCCTTTTCCAATTTGCCCTCTTACTCTCCACTATTTTAATCCTTGATTTAGGTTTTCGAGAAATTCAATTAGATGAAAAGGGTAAGAGAATGATGAGTTATAACAATGATTCAGAATTTAGGGTGGTGAGAGAAGATGTTGTTGATTTCAGGGTTTTTTTGGCGGGTTTGGAATTGGGTCAACATGATGCTGCTGCGTTGATTTTTCTTATGTATGTGCTTTCTACTGCATCTAGGTAGGGGTTTTAGGGTTTGTGATTACGTAATCGTGGGTGCTTAGGATTGTGTTTGTTTTTGTTGGGAATGATTTGCACTTGGTGGTAGGATTGTGGGAGGCAACAATAAGGGATGGGGTGAGGTGGTGGTGGTTGGTCCTGGTTGTGATGGAAAGAAAAAAGGGACATAGAGAGTTGGGTGGTTGCTGTCTGCTGGTGGTGGCAGACTGGCAGGGGTGGGGGAAGAAGAGAATAGGAAGGGGAGTGTGGGAGGGGCTAGGGGGTGGGGAGGTTTTAGTTTTTCTTTAAACTCAAATTAATAATTTTTTTTGGAAGAAAAAAAGGCCAATAAGCTTTTTTTACCGGTCAAACTGGTTATAGGTTAAAATGAACCATTTTAAGCATATACACCCTAAAGTTGGGATTATTGCCAGAATTCGAAAAGGTGGGACTATTTTGAACAGATAAGCTTAAGGTGGGATTATTCCCAGGGATGGCAATTGGCCTGGGCGGGGCGGGTGCGGAGGATTGTCCCTCCACACCCGCATAAAATTCTCGTCTCATCCCAGCTCCACCACCAATTGCGGTGGAAAATTCCAGAACCATCATCGCCTCAGCGGGTACGTATTTAAATCCATCCCCGCCCCACTACCCGCATGGGTACCTGCATCGTATCCACTTTAGTACCAGCAACTATCCTCCCAGTAATCCCAAACAATCTCCAATACTACAGTTGCAAAATAAAATTATTAATAATGTAAGTGTATAAATTGGATTTTAATAATAACTATTCAAATATATGATATGTTTTTTTAATAGAGAGTAGAGTATGAGATGAAGGAGAAGTGGGGTGGACGGGGATGGGATGGGGCGGGGCGGGGCGGGCGGGGATGGGGAGGGTATAGCATAAAATTCACACCCGCTCCACCACCCAATGCGAGATGATTTTCATCCCTATTCCCGCCTCAGTTGGGCGCGGATAGGGGTGCTTATCGAGCGAGCCGAGCCCGAATAGCACTAGGCTCGGCTCGAGCTTGTTTAACTTTTCAAGGGCTCGGCTCGACTCGTGAGCTCGCCGAGCTTGGGGGAGCCGAGCTCGGCTCGAGCTCGTGATTAAAATTTGCGGCTCGAGCTCGGCTCGTGAGCTCGTTTAGGCTCGGCTCATGAGCTCGTTTAGGCTCAAATTTAGGCCGTAACTTGCAGCTCAAGCTCGAGTTCATTAGGCTCGAAAAGCTCGAAGTTAAATTTAACTAAAACAAGTACTCCAAAGTCAGATTTTATAAGGCCCAAACTTTAGTTGTTTAAGGCCCAATATCCAAACTATTGTTACTTGCACAGCCCAAACAAAATGATGGGCATGCTGTTGAAAAAGTGTAACTCCAAGGTTTCTTTTATAGAAGCATTTGAGAGACACTCTTGTTAAATCACTGATGTGGGACTCATGGGACAACTGAAATTTCAGCTCCTTGTTGTGCTTTTAATAAAGGACTCAAATTGTTTGCTAATGAAAACTCTACCGACAACAACACGTGCTTCTGGTTCATGCCTGCTGCTGCCTGCATCATCTTTTTCTTGCCTTTGATTTTCTTGTTATTATAATAAGGTCAAAATTGAATGCATCAGCCATCATACTTCATACCACGTGGTAGGTGAAATTCAAGTGCTTCATATTAAAAAAAAAAATATTAACTAGTGTTTGTTTTACTTATTTTTTTCAAGTGATTCTTTAATATAATTTTGAATATATATAAATAATTTTTTAATATATATAAATAATTTTTTAATATAAAATATTTTTTTAGTATAAAATAATAATCGAGCTGTTAACGAGCTTTACGAGCCGAGCTTTGCCTAGCTCGACTCGGCTCGTTTAAGTCTCGAGCCCGAGCTCGAGCCGAGCTTCAACGAGCCGAGCTTTGAGCGAGCTTTGACCGAGCCGAGCCCGAGCTGCTCGCGAGCTTGTCAGGCTCATTATCACCCCTAGGCGCGGATGGGGTTGGTCTCCTACTTGACCCGCCCCACAGCCATCCGTAATTATTCCCATCAATTTTTGCAATTAAAAATCTAATATCAAAGTATATATTATGACTTAGGTGTCATGACTGTCATCCAGGTTAACAACTAATGCTACTTCAAAATGTTCATGATATTTCCAAATGAATAATTGACGTGAATAATTATAAAATTTTTAAAACAATATTTTCAATTGCAAGTTGTAATAATATAAGATAATCTCAAAATAGAAAATAAAATAAGAAAATCGTGACAAGTTGAAGGTCAATATACGTATTTAAGGGCAGAACACTATTTATAGACAGTAATCTTGTCACACTTTTATTTTCTAAGATGACCTAGTGTTTATTATTGACTTTTTTGTCATTTATATACAGGAGTAGTATTAAAGCTAGCAGAATTGTTGACTTTTAGAGCAATAATATATAGGGGAGTGTTTACCAATCCAAGACTTGGTGATATAAGTATATTATACTACTAGTCTACTATGTTGCAGATAGGAATTAATGATAGACTTGGTTCTTTTTTGTAATGAGCTTCACCGTTCATGTCGTAAAACGGCCTATTTAGAAGTATTTATGTTTTGAAATTGCTACTGCTCGTCGCAAATTTATGTACATCACGTTCAGATGCTTTAATATACAGAATAACTAGTTATTAGGCCCGGGCTATGCCACGGGTAAGGAAAATTTTCATTTATTAATATTATACTTTAATATGATAACACTAAATGTTATTTGGTCTAGTGGTTAAGACTTTAGTACTCCCTCCGTCCCAGAAAGATCTGAACACTTGTTGGGACACGTAGTTTAAGGTGATAAGTTGTAGTATGGTTATCAAATGTTATTTTATTTAAAAAGTAGATGTAATAGGAGATGGTGGGGTATGTTTTATTAGAGGAGAGAGAAAGTTGGGTAGCTTTTTATTGATAAAAGGTAGAGTGTGAGCCAAAGTTTTGTAAAAGAAATAACATATTAATCATGGGACCATGCCAAAAATGGAAGTGTTCAAACTAATTTGGGACAAACATAAAAGGAAAGTGTTCAGACTATTCTGGGACAGAGGGAGTATATGTTCTTGAGGTCCCGGGATCAAACCCTATATTATGCAATTTCTAACTTTTTTATTGTTGTGGATTGCATGGAGTAAAACTTTCTTAGGGAGAGCGCCACGTGGCACCGTTTCTTGTTTAGGTACGCCTTTTAATATATTAGTATAGATTACTTGCTTGTTACCCCTCTATCTAAATAGGAGTACATAATTAACTTTTATTAATCCATACTCTCTAACATTTTAAGTATACATACATTATTATTTGTTGCTTTGGAATTTCATCTAATTATAGCTTAGAAATAATGTTCCAATTGTTGCGTGCATGTAAATTGATGTGTGTTAGGGTTTTATTTTAATACCGCAAGTGAACGGTGTCGTAGCACATACGGGTCGAACTCAGGGAGGTGCAAGACTAAACACTAGTTGACTCTAGACTATGAAATAGCTACACATTCCAAATATCAAGGAGGATCCATAAACTAATATCTAAACTAATAGCAAAATATGACTAACTCAATAAATATGATAATTAAAACACTAAGATTAAGTATCACCACTAATATGAATTGATCAAAATATAACTCACATCCCAGTGTTTCAATTATAGCTTAGGCGAGATTGATATTCCCTTATGACTCAGTCATTCCTCAATACCTAGAGCTCACTTTCGTGATAGCTAAAGGCCTAACTAACATGCATGTCTCCTATTTTCATAGCTTACACACATAATTAGAAGCATTAAGAACCAATATCAAATAATTCCCAATTTTAGTTCTCACCTATTTTCATGGGAGAATTCAAATCTGTAATATCCCATATCTAAGTAATACTAATTGTCGGATTAATTATAAATTAAATCTTTCTAAACTAACAAAAACAAGAGTTATAGATAATAGAAAGTATAATAACTTGTTAAACTTGACTATGGACAATAGGAACAACAAGTATATACTAAAAAGATGAGAAGCTAAACTTAGCCAAAATTTACAAAAAAATACCCCTATGGTCTAGAACTCTAGCCCTCCTTCTTCCTCTCACCGTGTCTCCTCTCATCAATCTCATGTCCATGAATTAGTTGAAGAAAACAATTGCAACTCTACAAAATTTTTCTATGCTCTTGTCAGTAGCCTCCCATTTTAAGCCCAAAGTCAGCAAAGAACAACTCCTTGAGCCAACAAAAAAATCTCAAACGAAGATCACCGTATCTCCTCCATTAATGAACACCTTGACTAAGTAGATTTTCATGAACAATGGTGAAGTTTTAACCCATTTTCAGCTCTATAAATACCCAGGCAATTACCATTCAAGCATTCAAGCAAAAACCAAAAACTAATTACTCACCAAATGTTCCAAAAATCACACTTTCTCTCTCTCCTATTTCCTCTCTGTTTTTTTTTTTTTTTTTGAAGAACTTGCTGTAATACTGACCACCAACGCCACGACCACAAGCACCATCACCAACAATTTTCATCCTTTCATCTCACCTCACCACCACCTAAGAACTAATCAGAATTTTTCAGTCAACAACTCGCCGGAAAACGCGACCCAAAGAAACCCAAAAAGAAAACCCCAATTTTCTCTCTCTCTCCTCTGTTTTGGGCGAGCTACACCGCACCACCACCACCACCGGCTGCCGCCGGCTCGCGCGACACCTGCGCCGTGCTCATCCTGCCTCGGCCGTCACTCGCCGGAGCTCTGCCGACCAGCAGCACTCTCTTCGCACGCTTCTCTTCTTCGCGCGTCGCTGTCCGCAGCAGCAGCTGACCGGCGACCTTCGCCCCCACATCGTTCCGCCCGTCGCTCCATCGTTCTCGCCGCCGACGCCGACGCCGCTGCTCGGCTGCCGTCCACCGGAGCCGGAATCCCCCTGCCTCAGCTGCCTTTGTCGTCCCCGCTCTCTAAGAAGCGAGAGGTAACGACATTCCTCGATTTATTTAGAAGAAATTCTGATTTTCTTTTTATGTTTAACCCAAGCCCAGTTTAGTCCATTTTCTATTTAGGATAGTTTTGGGCCTAGGAGAACCCAAGTTGAACTAAACTTAAGTATTTATAATCTGAATTTTATTATGTTGGGCTAAAAAGATGTTTGAACTTATTATGTGGACTGATTTCGTTAGTTTAATTAAACCACTTAACTTGACTCATAAAAATTATTATTGGGTTATATTTCATGATTACTAAATTAGTTGAGTTATTTAAAACTAAATTAAATCCAATAAGCTTGTTATTTATAATATGAGTTTAATTTATTATTACCTCCACTAATACTTAAGCTTACTTATAATAACAAGATAGCTTGACTTACGAGTTTTATGAGATTAAATAATGTTATAATAATGTTAACAGTTCTATTATAGCTTTAAACTCAATTAGTTTAATAATAAACGATTGTTTAGTGATTAAACTATGAACTCGAATAATAATATATTTTCGAATGGTTATAGGTTATGTATTAATATAACTTTAAGGTTTCGATAAATTCTAAAAGTATAACTAAAAGAGTTATTTCACCTAATTAGTGGTTTAAGAGTCACCTTAAGAAGTTGTTAACGACTAAGATAATAACGACCTTTAATGAGGCCTTTACGACGTTATAAGGAACGTTATGACGTTAATAAGCGCTAGCTAATATTTAGGCTTAAAAGCTAAATAACGAAACGTTCATTAATTAAATTATTCTTGAATAGATTAAAGAAGATAAAAGATATTACAAGCCTCCCCCGGCTATCAAGATTATTAAGCGGGAATTCGGGTAACGTCTATCGCTAACACCCGCACTCCCCTTCCAACTATGTTTTATGATGCTTTATACGATGTTTATGCGATGTTGTATGGTGTGCGGGATATGAAATGTTTGCTATGTAAATAATGTTTATTAAATGATTTAATGCTATGAAGTACGACGATTTTGATGTTATGAAAATATAATGATGTTATTTTATGGATGCAAAGAAAAGAATATGTTGTATCATAATGATTATGAATTTATGTACTTAAAAGATATGAAACATGATAAATTCAAGTGAAAGATGGTTCTTGGCGATGCGATGTTATGTTGGTCGTGCACGTACCGTTCTATTTTATGGCGGAAACGCCACCTTCCGGTTAGGGGCAATTGTCCCCGGTGGCACCGCACTATGCATGGCTTTATGCCACCTTCACGGTTAGGGACAATGTCCCCGGTGGCTATTGCCTTATGATTATGATGATGATGATGATGCTTATGGGAGACGTCCCTTATGTTATACTCGCCAAGTTACCAATAAGATAATTATGATGATGAACATGATAAAAGGTTAATAATGAATTCATGTTTACATAAAATATTTATGAAATGTTTTTACTTTATTCTATCCTCCCTGTTTACAACTAAAATGAATTGAAATGAATTTACGATGTTAGAGTAGTATGTTACTGAGCTTCGGCTCATGACGTTTTGTTTCTCTCGTTTTAGGTAATGACGGGGATGACGGAATGGCGTAGCGATGAGGAATACTTACTACTTAAATTATGCGAGACTCTTATTATTATGTATTCTAAGCTTAAGAACATTAGTTTATGAACCTTAATTATGCCTCACCTAGTTATTTATGCATTTCAAAGTTAGATATGAAGTTTCATATTTATAATGTTATGTTCTTTAACGAATTTATGTTGCCTTGTATTTTCCCAAATGGAAAGTACGGCAGTAACACACCGACTAAGATAGGTCTTCCGCTGCTAATCAAAAGTTAATTAATGAATTAATGATGCTTAGAAGTCGGGGCGTTACAGAATGGTATCAGAGCAACGGTTCTCGGTGCCACAAGTAAAATCTTAAAGGTTTTACTTAAATTAGTAAATAACATGTCAAAGTAATCACGTAAAATGAGAGTTATCACCATAAGTTACAAGATTTATAATATAATGAATAATAAATGTGTAGTTAATAAGTGCTTAAAAATGAAAATGAGTGTGAGTGTTAGGATCGGGGATGGGAATGTTTTTATATGATTTTTACGGTGATAGTTATGCCCTCGTTTAACATGTTATGCACATGCAATATGTGATGTTTAGAACATGGCAACAAGTGAAAGTGGACCTACCAACGGAGGAAATGGAACTCATGGGTCTGAAGTCACACTTGAAGAAATGAGGGCAAGGCTAGATTCTTTGCGAAGTGACCCTGTTTTTGAAGAAACGCCTGAAAATGCTAATGGAAATCAGGTGGATATAATGAAGCTGATGATGGAATTCTTGCAAGGAAACCGACCCAGGGCTAAGACAGAGCAGGAAGAATGCTCCAATATGTTCAAAAGGTTTTCTGCTCATAAGCCCCCAACTTATGATGGGAAGCCAGATCCCACCGAGTTTGAAGAATGGCTCAACGGCATGGAAAAATTGTTCGATGCTACCCAGTGTCCCGACAAATGGAAAGTTAACTTTGCAGTCTTTTATCCGAAAGGACAAGCCGATCTTTGGTGGAAAACCGCCAAGGATATGCAACAACAACCTGGATTTGGATGGGAACATCTAAAGGAGGCCATGTGTAACCGGTTTATCCTCGGTCTTTACAACTCCAAATGGAGTCGGAGTTTATTCATCTGAAACAGAGGAATATGACGGTCTTGGAGTATGCTGTGAAATTCAATGAACTTGCTCGATTCGCTCCAGACTTGGTGTCCACTGATCGCCAACGGATGAACCGTTTCGAAGGAGGTTTGAACGTTGACCTTCAGGAGAAACTAGCAAGCACATATGAGCAAATCTTACCGGGAATTGTATGATAGAGCCATCAATGTTGAACGGAAGACAAAGCTTAGAAAAGAAGTGTTTGAGAATGGTAAGAGGAAAGGAAAGCCTCAAGAAGGTCAATCAAGCAACAGGTTTCAACAAGAAGCCGAATACTGGGAACATTGAGGAAAGCCGTAATCAAAGACAAGTTCCTCGGTGCAACAAGTGCAACAAACAAGGTCATTGGGCAAGGGACTCGTCGTAAAGGTACCGACCAATGTTATCGATGTGGTAAACAAGGCCACATGGTGAAAGATTGTCCTGTCCAAGAGCAGCGAGGCCACAACGTGAACAACCATGGCTCCACAAGGAATCAAGGGAATGGGCAAAACTCCACTTATAGCGGCAATGCAAACAACAATCGTAATCCTCCGAGAAGGCCTCCGCAAGCAGGAAGGGTGTTCATGATGCAAAGAGAAGAAGTCGAAGTTGATAATACCGTCATCACCGGTACTTTCCTTGTCTATTCTATACCCGCTTATGTTCTTTTTGATTACGGAGCTTCGCATTCATTTATATCTACCGCATTTTCTAGAACCTTGAATGCAAAACCATGCCCTGAATTCTCTGCCATGTCTGTTTCCATCCCAAATGGTGAATCCATCTCATGTGATGTCATGTATAGAAACTGCCCTATCCTGATAGGAGGATGTGAATTTCTAGTCGACCTAGTTCAATTTGAATTAACCGACTTTGATGTCATCTTGGGAATGGATTGGTTATCCAAGTACAAAGCCGACATTAATTGCCTTAACCATGAGATAACCCTTAGAAGGCCTGACGGGTGTAGGGTTTCTTATCGAAGAAGAAAAGCCAAACCCAGTATTATCTCAACCTCAAAAGCTTTCAAGCTACTTGCAAAGGGTTGTTACGGATACCTTTGCAATGTGACAGACCTAGCAAGACCTCGAAGACTCTTTGTCCAAAGATCCCTATAGTCAAAGAGTACCCCGACGTGTTTCCGGAAGAGATACCCAGTATGCCTCCACAAAGAGAAATAGACTTTAGCATCGACCTTATTCCGGAGTTGCTCCTATTTCAAAAGCACCATATAGAATGGCACCAGCTGAATTGCAAGAACCGAAGAAGCAACTAGATGAATTGCTCGAGCAAGGGTACATACGACCTAGTGTTTCACCTTGGGGTGCATCAGTCTTGTTTGTAAAGAAGAAAGATGGAAGTATGAGGTTGTGCATCGATTATCGAGAGCTAAATAAGATTACCATCAAAAACAGATATCCTTTACCCCGCATTGACGATCTCTTCGATCAGCTTCGAGGTGCAACCACTTTCTCCAAAATAGATTTGAGATCCGGAAATCATCAACTCCGCATAAAGCCGAAAGATATTTCAAAAACGCTTTCGGGACCCGATATGGTCATTATGAATTTACTTGTAATGCCATTTGGGTTAACAAATGCACCTGCTGTTTTCATGGACCTAATGAACCGAGTATTCAAGCCATACCTCGACAAGTTCGTTGTGGTATTCATCGACGATATCTTGGTGTTTTCAAGAAGCTCGAGTGAACATGAAGAACACTTGAGAAAGGTATTGGAGAAATTAAGGGAAAATAAGTTGTATGCAAAGTTGAAGAAATGTGAGTTCGGTTGAAGGAAGTTGCCTTCTTAGGGCACATCATTTCGAGAACGGAGTCTCCGTTGATCCACAAAAGATAAAAGCTATCATGGAATGGCCTAGACCCACTAATGTTCCCGAAGTTCGGAGTTTTATGGGTTTAGCTGGATACTATCGAAGATTTGTTCAAGACTTCTCAAAGATAGCTATGCCTATAACGCGATTGGTGAAGAAATCGATCAAGTTTGAATGGAGTGATGAATGTGAAGAAGCTTTTCAGGAGTTAAAGAAACGTCTTACCTCTGCCCCTGTTCTAACCCTCCCTTCTAGTACAAATGGCTTTGTTGTGTATAGTGATGCCTCCAAGCATGGATTAGGATGTGTGTTGATGCAAAATGAGAAAGTCATAGCATATGCTTCCCGACAACTTAAACCTCATGAACAGAATTATCCAACTCATGATCTCGAACTAGCCGCAGTTGTGTTTGCTCTCAAAATATGGCGACACTATCTTTATGGTGTTCCGTGCAAAATTTTCACCGACTATAAAAGCCTCAAATACATTTTCACTCGAAAGAGTTGAACCCGAGACAACGCAGATGGCTAGAACTCCTAAAAGATTACGACCTTGATATTCAGGTATCATCCCGGAAAAGCAAATGTCGTAGGCGATGCCCTAAGCCGAAAAGCTTACCTAAACACAACCTTGACCCTACCCAAAGCCATAAGCAATGACCTTTGGAAAATGAAAGTGGAGATCGTTCATAGAAAAGAAGGTGCATGCTTGAATGCATTAGAGTTAAGGCCAACATTGTTGGGTGAAATAAAGGAGGCACAAGGTGAAGACTCGGAGTTAGAGAAAATAAAGAATGATGTGAAAAAGGGGAAGTCACCGGGATTTGTGGTCCAAGAAGATGGTACTTTGAGATTTCAAGGAAGGTTATGTGTCCCTAATAATGAGACATTAAAGAAGAAGATTTTAGAAGAGGCTCATAACAGTCCTTTCTCGGACACCCTGGAGGAAACAAGTTATACAAAGATTTGAAACAAACATTCCGTGGAGCAACATGAAGCAAGAAGTCGCTGAATTTGTGGCAAGATGTTTGACTTGTCAAAGGATCAAGATAGAGCACAAGAGACCTGCAGGACTCCTACAACCTTTGGATGTCCCTACTTGGAAATGGGATTCGATCTCAATGGATTTCATAATGGGACTACCACCGTCAACTCGAGGCATGAACTCTATCTGGGTGATTGTGGATAGATTGACAAAATCCGCACATTTCTTGGCTATAAGAAATAATTGGAGTTTGGACAAGCTAGCTGAGTTGTATGTAAACACAATTGTCAGACTACATGGAGTTCCGAGTTCAATTGTATCTGATCGTGACTCAAGATTCCAGGCAAAGTTTTGGAAAGAATTGCAGAAAGCTCTTGGCACTAGACTTGATTTCAGTACAGCTTTTCACCCAGCAACTGATGGTCAGACAGAACGGACAATCCAGACTCTTGAAGATATGCTAAGAGCATGCATATTAGACTTTCAAGGAAGTTGGGAGAGATACTTGCCACTGGTAGAATTTTCTTACAACAACAGCTATCAAGCTAGCATTAAGATGGCACCATATGAAGCTCTCTATGGAAGAAGATGTAGAACACCCCTTTGTTGGAGTGATATTGATGAAGCTCGAATGATCGGACCCGACTTGATACAAGAAACGACAGAAAAAGTAAGATTAATCCAGACCAGGATCAAGACTGCTCAGAGTCGACAGAAGAGTTATGCGGATCGACGAAGGAGACCACTAGAGTTCATAGTGGGTGATCATGTCTTTTTGAAAGTTTCACCTACTAAAGGTGTCATGAGATTTGGTCAATCTGGCAAGTTAAGTCCACGATATATCGGCCCATATGAAATTCTTGAGCGAGTGAATGAAGTGGCTTACCGATTGGCGCTACCGACAGACTTAGATAAGGTGCATAATGTCTTCCATATATCGATGTTACGGAAGTACATACCTGATCCAAGCCACGTGATTAGGCATGAACCTTTACAACTGAGGAATGACTTGACCTACGAAGAAAAACCGATTGAAATCCTTGATCGTAGGGAAAAGCAGCTCAGAAACAAAGTAATTTCCATGGTAAAAGTTTTATGGGCTAACCATTCGTCGAGTGAAGCAACTTGGGAAGTTGAAGATCAAATGAAAGCGAAATACCCCCATCTATTTGCTTAGATTATCATGTATGTTTATCATGTCTGATCTTCATATATATATATTATCTGAAATATGAATATGTTTTATGTTCAAGCATGAAGTAGTGATTTTAGATAAGAACTGCATGACCTTATTTTGACTTACTAAGTTTCGAGGACGAAACTTTTTCTAAGGGGTGAGGATGTAATATCCCATATCTAAGTAATACTAATTGTCGGATTAATTATAAATTAAATCTTTCTAAACTAACAAAAACAAGAGTTATAGATAATAGAAAGTATAATAACTTGTTAAACTTGACTATGGACAATAGGAACAACAAGTATATACTAAAAAGATGAGAAGCTAAACTTAGCCAAAATTTACAAAAAAATACCCCTATGGTCTAGAACTCTAGCCCTCCTTCTTCCTCTCACCGTGTCTCCTCTCATCAATCTCATGTCCATGAATTAGTTGAAGAAAACAAGTGCAACTCTACAAAATTTTTCTATGCTCTTGTCGGTAGCCTCCCATTTTAAGCCCAAAGTCGGCAAAAGAACAACTCCTTGAGCCAACAAAAAAATCTCAAACGAAGATCACCGTATCTCCTCCATTAATGAACACCTTGACTAAGTAGATTTTCATGAACAATGGTGAAGTTTTAACCCATTTTTAGCTCTATAAATACCCAGGCAATTACCATTCAAGCATTCAAGCAAAAACCAAAAACTAATTACTCACCAAATGTTCCAAAAATCACACTTTCTCTCTCTCCTATTTCCTCTCTGTTTTTTTTTTTTTTTTTGAAGAACTTGCTGTAATACAGCCACCAACGCCACGACCACAGCACCATCACCAACAATTTTCATCCTTTCATCTCACCTCACCACCACCTAAGAACTAATCAGAATTTTTCAGTCAACAACTCGCCGGAAAACGCGACCCAAAGAAACCCAAAAAGAAAACCCCAATTTTCTCTCTCTCTCTCTCCTCTGTTTTGGGCGAGCTACACCGCACCACCACCACCACCGGCTGCCGCCGGCTCGCGCGACACCTGCGCCGTGCTCATCCTGCCTCGGCCGTCACTCGCCGGAGCTCTGCCGACCAGCAGCACTCTCTTCGCACGCTTCTCTTCTTCGCGCGTCGCTGTACCGCGCAGCAGCACCGGCGACCTTCGCCCCACATCGTTCCGCCGTCGCTCCATCGTTCTCGCCGCCGACGCCGACGCCGCTGCTCGCTGCCGTCCACCGGAGCCGGAATCCCCGCCTGCCGCTGCACCGTTGTCCCTCGCTCTAAGAAGCGAGAGGTAACGACATTCCTCCGATTTATTTAGAAGAAATTCTGATTTTCTTTTTATGTTTAACCCAAGCCCAGCTTTAGTCCATTTTCTATTTAGGATAGTTTTGGGCCTAGGAGAACCCAAGTTGAACTAAACTTAAGTATTTATAATCCGAATTTTATTATGTTGGGCTAAAAAGATGTTTGAACTTATTATGTGGACTGATTTCGTTAGTTTAATTAAACCACTTAACTTGACTCATAAAAATTATTATTGGGTTATATTTCATGATTACTAAATTAGTTGAGTTATTTAAAACTAAATTAAATCCAATAAGCTTGTTATTTATAATATGAGTTTAATTTATTATTACCTCCACTAATACTTAAGCTTACTTATAATAACAAGATAGCTTGACTTACGAGTTTTATGAGATTAAATAATGTTATAATAATGTTAACAGTTCTATTATAGCTTTAAACTCAATTAGTTTAATAATAAACGATTGTTTAGTGATTAAACTATGAACTCGAATAATAATATATTTTCGAATGGTTATAGGTTATGTATTAATATAACTTTAAGGTTTCGATAAATTCTAAAAGTATAACTAAAAGAGTTATTTCACCTAATTAGTGGTTTAAGAGTCACCTTAAGAAGTTGTTAACGACTAAGATAATAACGACCTTTAATGAGGCCTTTACGACGTTATAAGGAACGTTATGACGTTAATAAGCGCTAGCTAATATTTAGGCTTAAAAGCTAAATAACGAAACGTTCATTAATTAAATTATTCTTGAATAGATTAAAGAAGATAAAAGATATTACAAGCCTCCCCGGCTATCAAGATTATTAAGCGGAATTCGGGTAACGTCTATCGCTAACACCCGCACTCCCCTTCCAACTATGTTTTATGATGCTTTATACGATGTTTATGCGATGTTGTATGGTGTGCGGGATATGAAATGTTTGCTATGTAAATAATGTTTATTAAATGATTTAATGCTATGAAGTACGACGATTTTGATGTTATGAAAATATAATGATGTTATTTTATGGATGCAAAGAAAAGAATATGTTGTATCATAATGATTATGAATTTATGTACTTAAAAGATATGAAACATGATAAATTCAAGTGAAAGATGGTTCTTGGCAGTACGATGTTATGTTGGTCGTGCACGTACCGTTCTATTTTATGGCGGAAACGCCACCTTCCTCGGTTAGGGGCAATTGTCCCCTGGTGGCACCGCACTATGCATGGCTTTATGCCACCTTCTGGTTAGGGACAATGTCCCTGGTGGCTATTGCCTTATGATTATGATGATGATGATGATGCTTATGGGAGACGTCCCTTATGTTATACTCGCCAAGTTACCAATAAGATAATTATGATGATGAACATGATAAAAGGTTAATAATGAATTCATGTTTACATAAAATATTTATGAAATGTTTTTACTTTATTCTATCCTCCCTGTTTACAACTAAAATGAATTGAAATGAATTTACGATGTTAGAGTAGTATGTTACTGAGCTTCGGCTCATGACGTTTTGTTTCTCTGTTTTAGGTAATGACGGGGATGACGGAATGGCGTAGCAGTGAGGTATACTTACTACTTAAATTATGCAGACTCTTATTATTATGTATTCTAAGCTTAAGAACATTAGTTTATGAACCTTAATTATGCCTCACCTAGTTATTTATGCATTTCAAAGTTAGATATGAAGTTTCATATTTATAATGTTATGTTCTTTAACGAATTTATGTTGCCTTGTATTTTCCCAAATGGAAAGTACGGCAGTAACGCACCGACTAAGATAGGTCTTCCGCTGCTAATCAAAAGTTAATTAATGAATTAATCATGCTTAGAAGTCGGGGCGTTACAAAATCAATAACAAGATTATCTAAATTAAGACCCAACTTTCGTTGATGAACTCAATAAATAAAATAAGAATTTAACATCAAACAAATATTCATAATCTTAAGTCCAACTTTCGTTGATAATATAAAACTAGGGCTAAATTAAGATGCAAAATTGACAATAAAAACAATCTTATCAAACCCTAAACATATAACTCAATAACATGGGGAATTAGAGAAGAATTTACATGATCAATCCATACTAGGGCTCAACTCAATCCTAGATAAAAAAACTACTCACTAATCATGGCAATAAAAGCAATAAACATAATAGAAAACATAATTAAAATATAATAAAGAGAAAAGGAGAGAATAAAACTTATTGAATTGAAGATGAATATAAAAGCTTGAATCTTGAATCTCCAAAGTAGCAATAGAAACAAACTAGGGCATAAAACTAGAGAGAAAACTAGAGAAAGAATAACGTGATATTGAAAAGTAAATAATAGATGTCAGATGTTCTCCTCTAATTAGAAAACCTAAAATATTTAGTTATAACTCCTAATACTAGTAGGAAACCAAATTACAAGATAAGGAAACCAAATAAATCATTAAATTGCCGAAATTATCAAAACCGTGTGCGCGTAAGAAGTTCCTGGCAGACTGGGCCAACTTGCGAAGCCCATATCTCTCAAAATACAATTCTCCTTGGGCCGTGCAACCTATCGTTGGAAAGCTCTTCAAGCCTACTTTCCAGTGCCGCAGGAATTAACCCAATATCAGCATCGAGTCAAAAGTTGTGGATAAAAGAGTGAACATGACTCGATTTCCACAATTCTTTCAATGAATTCCAACTCCAATTTAGCTCCAATGTGCACTCAAATACATCCAAAATGATCCTTATCAATGTAGCTTGCTCCCAATTGCTCCTAAGTACTCAAGCTTGTCTAATAATACTCCAATTATGTTTTCAATATCTGAAATTTATCAAAGAATACCAAAAACACACAAAAGGAGTAATATTTCGCAGATTAAGTAATAGTATGCAATTATGAACTACAATGCATCTAAATGCTTCTAAAATGCAACCTGAATGCACCTAAAACCTATATAAAAATACGATACATAAATGTGAATGTTTTATATATACCCACTTGAACTTATAAGCACTCGCCGAGTGGACATACCTCTACGCCATAATATCCGAGCTCTCTGGGCTAAAGCACTATCAGGGGCGAGGCTATTAAGGGGCCTAAGAGGGCCATGGCCCCTGCTAGCCCAACCGTATGAGAAAAAAATTGTGCAGTTTTTCCTTTTTTTAAAATAAAAAAATAGTAATACGATATACTATATTTTTCGCGTGAAAATAGAACAAGGAAGTGGAGAGCGCTAGGGTGGTTTTTGTTGTCATCTGAGTGTGCTTGCTTTGAATGTGGACGCGGGATCGAATCCCACCAAAAGCAAAATCTTGTTTTTTTTTTTTTCTTTTTCTTTTTCTTTCCTTGTGGTTTTACTGTAATGACGATCTGTAGTAATAGTACTTGTTTCATTTTTTTTTTCTTTTGGTAATCTCCTATTTTCCTAATACAAGTTGCATAGTACTTTTTTGGTTTTATCTTCTTACCATAAGTACAACTTCGCCTTTTAAATTTTTTTTTGGTTTTGTCTTCTTATCATACATACAACTTCTTACCATAATAATAATTCTTATGCGACAAATTTAACACTTATTTAGCTAATAGATTGATAGAAATAAATAATAATATATCTTGATAAAGTTACAATGGATGAACTTACAATTTATTAGTTTAAATTGATATCCGGATTAATGTATCCAAATATTTTTTATCGATTATTCTTCTTGGTTTTCTTTCGAACGTCTCCGAACCCATGCGAGACAATTCTTGAATCCGACACTGCCAATAATATATAAGAGGCCCAAATAAATAAATAAAAGAATTTTAGTAAATGAACCCTCACAATATAATAATAAAAAAAGGGAAGTATACTTGGCCCCCCTCCTTAACCAAGTCTGGCTTCGCCCCTGAGCACTATGCTATTTTGTATAACTATGGCTCATTAGCCGCTCCACTAGGGTCTTACATATTTAATGTTCGAGTCGCTGGGCACTTGTATGATAGGGAAGGAATGAGACAACTCCAAGCCTTGGGACTCACTAGGAAGCAGGGGGAAGAGTTACACTGCAATGGAGTTAAGTGCTACCAGTTAGCCTACATTATAATTGCAGCGGCTACATTTTTTACTGCACTTGTGTCATTAATTCTTGTGGCTAGAACAAGAAAATTTTACAAAGGGGATATATACAAGAGATTTCAAGAAGGTGAGAAGTCCTCATCGACAGCTAATGACGCATTGAAAGTGTCTTCTGGCAGGAAGGAAGAAGAGATGAATTAAGTATCTTACTGTTTTTCTATTTGTTTATCTTCTATATGCTTTCTAATTGTCAGAGTGGATTAATATTGCAAGTTAACTGTCAAACATGATGTTTCTCTTTGCCAAATATATTTATGATCATTCTACTTTTAGCTTGTCCCTTTTTATGATCTTCTTAAGTATATATAACTATTAAGGGAAGGTTTACTTGTATTGGCTTTTGTCACAACAAAAGAAGCATATTCTCTTCCAATTAGTTTTTTTTTTAGGTTAAGATGGCAACATATCAAAGTAAATTTAAAAAGTTACGACCCGTAGGTCTACACACAATCCGAAAGCATAATGTCAATACAGTCATTAGGGGGAAGGGGAATCTCCCTAACAAAATTTAGGTATCATTTTAGTCCTACTTTCCCGCGCAAGATAGTCCGCTAGCTTGTTCTTGTCACGCCTCACGGATGCGAACTTGATTTCCTTGAATCCCGGTTTGTATTCCCAACATTTGTTAAGCACGTTATAGTATAAATCATTACATATTATCTCCTTTGACAACAATTCGACAGCTTGCTTATTATCAGAGAGTAACAAAACACAATCACAAAAATGTTGCCGCGCCAATTTCAGCCCCGCCATAACGCCCAGGAGCTCCGCCATAAGCACATCCACTGCAAACTGATTCTTCTTAAAACCTGCTACCCAGTTACCTCGGTAGTCCCGAATCCACCCCGCCAAACCTGCTTTCTCTCCCATTCCTGTAAAGGATGCATCTACACACACAATATACCAGTTTCGGGGAATGATGCTTGGGACATTTCTGGGGATAAGGGTTTGCGAATCATTTTTTGTGTTCATTGGTTGAGCTGAGATAAATTCCCAGGCTGCAAAGGTGGCTCTGTGAATGGATTGAATTGGGGTAGGAAGGCTCTTATTTTCAAATATGAATTTGTTTCGGGTCACCCATATTTCATGGCATATAAAGGGAAAGATTACCTTCCATGAGAGACCTTTAAATTGGTCCTTAGTTTCAAGATTCTTTTTAATCCTGACTTCTCTACTCCCTAAATGGATTTGTTCATTCATATTAGTGAGGTCCCATATTTCCTTAGCATGGTTGCAATCTCTAAGGACATGGATAACATCTTCTTCCCCATTACCACATAACAAACAAATAGGATTTGGGACAATAGTCCTCATATAGAGCAAGGATTGGGTGGGTAATCGACCTAACCAAATGAGCCAAATGAAAAATTTAATTTTTGGGGGATGATTTCCTTTCCAAATCCACGAGCTTTCAACCATTATATCACGATTTTGGACAAGGTGAGCATAGGCTTTTTTTAAAGAGAACACATTTTGTTGGGCAAAAGAGGAGAAAGGGCAATCTACCTCTAAAGATGGGGTCCAATCATAACTTTTAATACGATCCATAATATGGATAGGGAGTTCAATGGACATCCCCCCGTCCCAAACACCATTGTTCCATGCCTCTCTAACGGTTAGCTTGTTTTCCCCTTTCCTTAATGGACCTACAAGAAGGTTCCTTAGAGTACCACTACCAAGCCAATTATCATGCCAAAACAACGTAGTTTGACCATTCCCTAGTTTCCAAATACAACTGGCTTCGAGAACATGCCACCCTTTACCTATACTTTGCCAAATTTGCAATCCATTATGAAATTTTGTCATGCCATTATTTTTCACGTTTTGACTTAATACACTCTTGTGCAAGTTTTTCCGGGCCTTGGCACATTCTCCACCCAAGTTTAGCCATCAAAATCATATTTAGGGTTCTATGGTCCCGAATATGCCTAGCCCCCCCCCAATGGACTTAGAGAGAAAGGATCGTTCTTTCGACACAAGATGCATCTTTTGTTTCCCCTCTACTTCCCCCCATAAAAAATTATTACAAATACGGTCAAGGTGATTTAAAGTAGAGATAGGGAAGAAATTAGCCTGCATATAGTAATTAGGAGTTGTGTTTAAAGTCGAGTTAATTAACACTAAACGCCCAGCAAAATGAACTTCACTCTTCCTAGGTCATTTGTGGGAGATAGGTAAGCCTAAATACATCCCTCGGTTGGTCAATTCTTTAACATTAATCGTATCCTGAAAGAGGTCTCTTAAGTCAGGTGGAGTGTTCGGAGAGAACACAAGGCGACTTTTATCATCATTAATTTTTTGGCCTGACTCATGACAAAAATCTTCCAACACTTCTCTAACTTTGAAGGTCGTAGTCTCATCTACTCTTCCAAAAAGCAATAGATCATCAGCAAACAGCAAGTGAGACACAGGAATTTTCTTTCCACCTACCCAAAAAGGGGTTCAAAGATACGACTCACAAGCTTGATTAATCAACGAGGTTAAGTACTCAAGACATATGTTGAAGATATATGGTGACATGGGGTCTTCCTGTCTGAGCCCTATAGAATGATTAAACCTATCAGTTTTTTGACCATTTACAAGGATCGAAGAAGATGCTTTAGAGATACAATTCATAATAAAATCAATAGATTGGTCATCTAGATTGTGGAAAGCTAAGCATCTCCTAATAAAGCTCCATTCCATCAGGTCATAAGCTTTCTCTAAATCAACTTCTAAAGCAAACCAACCCCATTTTCCTTTCTTTTTATGCATGGAATGTACAAATCTCTAACGTGACAACAAGATTAACCTCCGGGCCTCTCCCTTTTATGAAGCTGTTTTGGTTATTCGATATCTAGTGAGGGATAAGAGGTTTAAGCCTGTTAACAATTATTTTAGTCACTAGTTTATAAACAGTATTACAAAGACTAATAGGGCAGAGATGTTTTAATGTTTCCGGGTTAGCTTGTTTAGGAATTAAACAAATCAACGCATGACAAATCTCATTAGGAACATTTTGTTGATTAAACCAAAGTTGGATATCTCTACATAAGTCCTCTTTAATAAGATTCCATTTATTTTGAAAGAAGATTGGATGGAAACCATCCGGTCCCGGTGCCTTAGTAGGCTTCATTGAGAACAATGCACTTCAAATTTCCTCACACGTGGGACTTCTAACAACATTGATGGTACTATCCGAAAGATGCATGAAGGAGTAGGTAAGCTGGTGATTAGTCGTGTAAAGACTTTAATGCATCTCTAATGTGCTCCCTAATACGTAGAGGATCATCTAACATTTCCCCTACCCCATTTCTAAGCATTAAAATTCTATTAGACGATCTATGGATAATCACATGTCTATGGAAATAGGTTGTATTCCTCTCTCCCTCCGAAACCCAATTCACTCTAATTTTCCTATACCAAAGCCATTCCTCTTGTTCAAGAATATCAATTAAAACCTTTTCGAGCTCATTCTCAAGATTTTGGAGGAAAGGTGAAGTGGGGTTATCATGTAATGCAATTTGAACACCTCTAAGTCTCCCTAGAATTCTCCTTTTTTTAGCATACATATTACCAAAAATATCTTTATTCCAAGTTATTAAAGACCTTTGAACATTGTACAATTTAATATCAATTGCCCCCTCATCTTTAGTCTAGGCGGAGGTCACTATCTCATGGAATGATGGGTCTTTAAGCCACATGGGATCGAAACGAAAAGGTTTTGAGCCATGAAGATGAACCGGGTTGTCAATATTAAGGTGAATAGGGCAGTTATCAGAGGTAATTCTAGGTAGATGCCAGAAATTGGCATTAGGAAAGGAAGTTAACCAAGCATCATTCGCCCAACCCCGATCAAGTCTTTCAAGAACTGGGTTTGCGCGTTTCTTATTACTCCATATAAATTTAAAACCATGATAACCTAAATCTATCAAGTTACAAGAGTGCATTGTATCAATATAAAGATCCACCCTTTTTCTATTAATACCCGGACCCCCGAATTTCTCATTAGCACAAGTAACCTCGTTAAAATCTCCCAAGAGGAGCCACGTGAGTGTTAAGTTGGCAGCAAAATCACGGAGATCAAACCACAATTGTTTTCGGTTATTAAAGCAAGGACTCGCATATATAGCTGTAATAATAAAAGAAGACTTGAAATTTTTTACCTCGACGAGAGCATACACTCCTTGGTAATTTTCTCCTAGGATGTGAACCTTGATTCTATTCGACTTCCAAAGGAGAAGAATACCCCCCACACGACCAGTAGGCTCAACCAAGTGAGATGAATTAAAACCAAGACCATTGATCATACAACCCGTATTTTGGCGCGAGACTTGAGTTTCAACAAGAATTAAGAGGTTCGGGGAATGGTTTTGGATTAATAAACAGGCATTTGGTTTAAAGGAAGGACGACTAATCCCTCTAATGTTCCACATTATGATAGACATATCATAGGGAAGGTATGGTTGGCGTTTTATACGCCTCAACGTCGCATTGTCCTCCTACTGCCACAGGATCAACGCTTCTTCGGTCTCGAGATCCATCCACGTGTCCCTTAATGGTTTGAGATAGACTTCGGTTTTCTATAGGCCATTTCCTTCTTTTACCTCGCCCCAACTAGCCCAAATTTTCAATTGTTGCAGCATGGGGAGAATACTTGCCAGTAGAAGAGCATTCGTATTGTGTCGAGCTGTGAACGTTAGAGGGTGCATTTTCAGTTGCACCCTTGTTCTGTGATGGGGCAGGAGAATTTGGGGGTCCAACCACGGACCGAAATCGTGGAGTAGGGCTCGATAGTCTTCGTCGGCTGCACCCTCTCTCCTTAGGACCCATTTGAGCACTTTTTGTGCCACTAGTGGGAGATGTCCCACATTTTGAAACTGCGAGAGGTGAGTTGAGAGAACCCGGCTCCGGAGACATACATCAATAGTTCCTTGTATTTCTCCTCTATTAGCCTTGGGTTGAGGATTAATTTCTTCACCACTGTGAGAGGGACTTCCACTATTTCGTCTTCGCTCTTGGACATTATGTAATCTACAAACACCGGTAACGTGTCCGGTATTAAGGGGAGAGCAGGCCTCAAGAAGAACTGGGGGATTTCTGCTCTTTGAACATGGATTCTCGGGGGAGATTCCGGAGATAGTGGGATGGGGCTTGAGGACGATGATATTAGTGGTGGTGATGGGGGATCGAACTCCACCCAATTTGGGTCCATTGTCAGGAATGGGTGTAGTGGAAGTTTGGCTTTGTGGTGGTAAATTTTTCAGTGAGTTAGGACGGGTTTGGGTCGATGATTTTTTAGGAGAGAGAGATATATATGAGGGTGAGTTAAGCTGGGTTGGATTTTGAGCTATAACAACTCCCAACGTTTCCTTCAAGGAAGGGAGTCCACGTTTCGTGATGGCAGAGGGTGGAAGATTTTTTTGGGTTTCCATAAGATCTTCTTGTAGATCACTAAGTGCTTCAAAGGGGTTGACATCCCTTGTTTCTGAAGAGGGAGCAGGCTTCCTAGGATGAGAAAAGCTGGGAGTGATGTCACTGGGGCCGCCTTTTATCTCTTCCTTTTTGTTTGGGACCCATCTACTTTGGGAGACCCCACTAGTACTTTCCCACCTAATTCCACCGTTGTTGACACTTTTTCCTCTTATTTTCCCTTTCTGAATATGGGTGGGGTTTTAGTTGACTTCTTGGTCAACCTTCTCCTTCCTTGGCTGAGCAGGGCATATAATGTGATTATGTCCAAACACATGGCATGCTTTACAATACCAATGTCCTTCTATGAATTCAAGACTTTGCTAACTTTTACCCAACTAGGCTCCCTTTGGTGGAGCTTCCGATTCTTGAACTAGAACACAAATCTTCGCAAATCTTTTGTTCCCTCCCTCCAAGGATCGAGCATCAATTTTAATAGTTTGCCCAATTGAATTTCCTACCTTAATTAGTATATCATTCTAGTAGAATTCAAGCGGCACTTCCGGTAGGTTGACCCATACAATTCCTTTTTGGACCTTGGCCTGAGACGGTCGAAAGCTAGCTTCCCAGTTTTGAACCCAAATATGGTGCCCTTGAAGCATCCATGACCCTTCACTAAGGATCTTCGTACAATTACTAACTGTGTGACAGTCCACCACGTAAAAACCTTTACCCAACGCTATTAACTCTTGATCCACAGAGATACGCCATATTTTCATCAAGTATGATTGAAGGAAATCCTTTAACAAGGATTTCCTTATTACCTTGCAAATTAAGGCGCTTCGCCAAGGTTTACTCAATGACACATAGTCCTCGTGAGAGATAGGGATAAAAACATTCTGGTCATTGGCTAGCAAAGGAGCAGGGAGGAGAGGTAGCAAAGGGGAGAGCATGGGTTGGACCCTGAATGGAAGGTGGGGGTGAATGAGCGACAAGAGCAGCAGCAAAGCTGCCTGGCTGGGACTTAGGAGGGGGTTTGGGTGGGACGGGAATAGTCTGATTCACCTCATAATGGTTGAGCCTTGCCTGGGGTGGGACGGAGCGATGCCGACGAGGAGGTTGACATGAGGTAGCCTTGAGGGCTGGTGAAGGGAGGGTAGAGTATATTTGAGGAGTTTCTCTCTCTAACATCTTAGTTTGGTATCCAAATTCTTCTTCCAATTAGTTATTCACTCAAATATCTGTCCACTATCTAGCATATATTTTGGGAAGTTTATATGCATTAATTATTATACTACTTAATACTTGTGAAGAGTCAGCATAGACTATAATATTTGAGAAAGATATTAAAGGGATGTTACCTTCTAATTTAAGTCTATTCACCCTGCATACTTTTTTAGTTTTTAAGTGATCATAAATAGTTTTCAATTCCGTGCAATTTTTTTTTATGAAACTTCGGTCAACAATTGAAACGGTTACTGTTTGGCCAAAATTTGATGGTAAAGTGCCAGTAAACGAAAACAAAGATATAAGGATGATTTGCTTTATACGCTTCTGTTCCATCATACTAAAAAAGCGCGTACGGGGCCACCCATCCTCTCCCCCTTACCCTCTCACTCCTTAAGGAATGAGAGGCCACATCTAACTGTGGAAAAAAAAAATTCAAACATAACGTAAAAAGATTTGAACTTTTCGAACTCTGTCTGTAACTCGATAGAGGCTCGGAAAACAAGGAGAAGAAATATGAGGATCTATGTAGTTTTGTTAGGAAAGACCTATTAAAATAGCTAGTTTGTTAGGAAAGATCAAACAAAAACTTTTTTTTGTTGAAAAAGACCTATTATAATACTTCCCTTTGTTACTTAAGACCATCTCAACATTTTTGCCTCCCAAAAGATCATTTTTTCAACATTGACTTTTATTCCCTTCCCTTTCTCATGTAATAAATGGGACCAACCTATTTATTTTCTATCCTAATCCCTATATCCTACCAAAACCTTTCCTCTTGCTTCCATTTTAAGGGATTAAGATAGAAAAAAAATATAGGTTGGTCCCATTAATGAGAAAGGGAGGGGAACAAAAGTTAGTGTCAGAAATTGACTTTTTGGCCTGAAAACGTTGATGTGGTCTTAAGTAACCAAGAGAAGTAATATATTAGGTCTTTTCAACAAAAAATCTTTATTAGGTTTTTCACAACAAAATAGTTATTTTAATAGGTCTTTTCCAACAAAAAGTTCAAATTATGGGAGTTTTGTGGTTTAAGTTGATACATCTATGCTAAAAATTTCCTACTCATATGATTGCGTGGATTCTCTCAACCTCTTCCTAGAAAGTCGTGGGTCTATATATGAGATTATAGTAGTAAAAGGTGTTTCTTGGAAAAAAGATTCTAAAAGGAAGAAACTTCCTTCGAACTACGAATGCATTCACCATATATACACCCGAGTATACTAAACCAACAGCTATTTTTTGCTCATTTACTCATTTGGAGCTTTCACCATTCTGCAATTGTTGTCAATTTATAGTTTTTCAAATGAGCAATGAGCAAGAAAATAGCCTTAGAGCATACCCAATGGTTGATCTAAAATTTTGAATCATCAATTGCTAGATTTACTACTTTTCTTTCTCCACCAACACACGACTTTTCTTTCTCCACTAGAAATTACCCATTTATTGAATTTTATTAATGGTTATCCATCTTTTTTTTTTATATTAATGGTTATCAATTTACCCCTTACGGGTCTTAGGTTTAGGATATTGGCTTGAGTTAAATGCTTAACTCAAGTGTTATATGGTGTTTCTTACTTAGCCGGTCGCGAATAGAGAACATAATTGTTTGTCAAAAAACATAAATATAGAAAAGAAGGAAATATGTGCAGTTTCAAGTTATCCAACATTAAAGACAAGAGAGTAGAACGTGGATTAACATGAGCTTAATGGCTTAATAAGATTTAAAGTTTTCTTTATCTCAGAATTTCCTTCAAGCAACAACTTGTTGACAATGTTGAGTGCTATACCTTTTGGGAATATAATATACTTTACACAGTATTATAAAATGCGATATGAGTATACGACCTTTCAAAAGTAGGGTGGGCCGGAGAATATACAATAATAATCAACTATTCCCCAAAGAGAAGGATCTTGTCTTAAAAAATGTGCATCTCCTTGCTATGTTTTTGGAGATTCCCGATCGAAACAAATACTTCCTCCGTCCCATAATATAATGCTTGTTTTTTTTTTATACGGTCTTCAAGACGTAACTTTGACCTTTAATATCTTCAATTCCGTATTAACAAAAAATATAAAAAGTTGATATTATGGAACTACACATTAAAACGAATCTAACAAGATCCCACATGATTATGTTTTTTTATATATACAAATGAGAATATTCGGTCAAAGATTTTAAAGTTTGACCCACAAAAAATGAAGTAGGCACTATATTATGGGACGGAGGGAGTACTATATACTACCTCTGCTTTTTTTTTATTTGCTACATTTGACTTGCACGGTTTTCAAAGCATTATTTAACTCTTAATATCTCTTATTTCGTTTAAGTAAAAATTATAAAAATTTGATATTATGAATCTACAAGTCGAGACGAATCTAACAAGATCACACATGACTATATTTTTACTTATAAAATAATCAAAATAATTGGTCAAAGTAGTGGCTTCATTCCCAAGGAAACAAATGTAGCAAATAAAAAAAAGCGGAGGGAGTAATTTTTTGTAAACGTACCATTCCTTACTAAAATAAGAAGTAACTATTTAAGAAATAATATTTTTCTACAAAGATTTACTTATTTTATAAAAAGCGTAAATAAAAATTAACCTAACCCTAACCCTTACCCTTACCCTTCTACTTGTAATAAAACTCCAAAGTCAAGTAATGTAACTAGCTTCTTTATAAACATGTAATAGTAAAAAAAAAGTGAAAACCCAGGCAAGGGAAATACAGAAATAGGAGAGCACACAGATAGACAACAACTCGGAGATTGTGAATTTCTTTTTTAGTCCATGATTAGGGATGACAACGGGCCGGATCTGGACTAGGTCCTTATGGACCTGGATCCAGATCCGTTTTCAGTTGCTAGATCCAAATCCGCCCCGGATCCGACGGGTCTGGAAAAATAGGACCCGGATACAGATACTGTGGATCTTGCAGATCCGGGTCTAAAACAGATCCACCATACTTTGTACTATTTTACCACTTTTCAATATAAATTTTTTTCTCAATTCAAATAAAAAATTACAGTAAATTTACCACAAATCGCAACTAGTTCAATACCACAAATTCGAAACCTTAAAAATAAAGTAAATTAAAAAAATTAAAATAATTAAAATTAAATGAACAAACACACTTATCAGGGCATGAGGTTGGTGCCTTTGTGGTGCTGCAGGTGGTGACTGGTACGATTGGTGGAGGTAGGTCGTGGTGCGGCTATGGGGCTTGGTGGTGCTGCTGGTTGTAGTCGTGTAACGAGCGGGTAACGAGAGAGAATAAACTGACGAGCGAGTGACGGTCGTGCAGTGGTGGTCTCTACTGGTGGTCATCCAGTGGCCGGGTGCGTTAAGCAAGGTAGGTCTAGTGGAGAAAGAAAAGCCGTGTGTTGGTGGCCGGAGAGTGATAAGGCGTTGCTGGGGTGGTGAACTTCGGGAGAGAGGGAAGGAGAGGGTGTGAGAGAGAAGAGAAGGGGGAGGGAGTGAGAGTTAGGGTTTTAGGGAGTTAGGCTTAGAGAGTTTGGACCGTTAGAGCCCTGCCCACCCAGTTAGTTTTTTTTTAAAGAAACAGATCGACTGATCCGGGTCCCAATCTCGGGTCAGATCCTGACATGCACTTTTACGATAGTACCCAAATCCAACGGGTCTGAAATTTTAGGATCCAAATCCAAAAAATGGATCCAGGTCCACGGATACGGGACGGGTCCAGGATCTGTTGCCATCCCTATCCATGACTAGCAAATAAGACTACAAATCTAATTATTATCATTTGTCGGGCGCATTTGTTACACATCAATGTAGTCAATGGCTACGCATTCAGAGCTGCACAAACTTAGATCGAGTTATTTCTTTGTCATCACATGTCGTCGCTAATTAGTACTCCATCTGTTTCTTTTTGTGCTTTCTATTTTGACTTCCATGTTTGCTAATGCACGTCTTTGACTTTAAATATCTTTCATTGTGTATTATTAAAAATTATAATGATTAAATATTAATAAAATATTCATTGAGACGAATCAAACAAGATCCCTATATTTTTTATCGTATGTTGAAAATAATTTAGAAGATTCTCTTCAATTGTGAATAGTGTCAAGATTCTAAATAGGAAGAATAAAAGAGAACGGAGGGAGTATTAAGCACAAACTTCGGTTGGCATATAGAGCATTATGTTAAGAATGACAAATCGATAATATTTTAAAAGTATTGCAAAAGCTTTAAGTAGACATTTGGGAGATTTAACTCTCGAAAGAACTTTATAGACGTTAGCCCGCTTTTATGTTACACGCTATAAAATAAAAATAGATCTTTTGTAGGGCAAAACAAAAGTGCAATTAAGAGTTAAAACTCCTTGGTAGAAAGATAAGCCACAATAATTAAGGCCTAAACAAATGGCTAATGGCAACTAGGGGCTTCAGATGTCTTAAACTAATCAAATGTAACACACGAGAAATTTTCTCGGGGAGTCTCTTGGGCCCATTGAAATTGTGTGGAGATTTTCATCCAATTTATTAGTATGGACGCTTCAGTTTCACTTATTTGATATGGTAATAATATTCCGACAATAATTTCTATCTTTCAGTGGGAAAATATTAAATTTGGCGTCTTATTATTGTAGGCAAGATCTGGAGTTTTAGTTTCACTCTCTCTGATATTCTCTCTCCTCAAGTTAAAGATCTAGAGGTTATTCATACAAGAATGGAAAGCTTTCGAACAATTTTCTCTCTCGTTCTTCCTCCCTAGTTTCGTTGTCTTTGATTTTCTCTCTCCTCGAGTTGAAGATCTGGAGATCGACTGTTCATACAAGAATAGCTTTCGAACAATTGAAGATATGGAGGCTTTAGGCGGGTAAGAGAGAGAAAGAGGAAGAGGGGTATCAGTTGAAAGAGAATCTTGGAGTCAATTCACACGTGTAAATATTTTGTACCACAATATATTATGGTATAACAGTTACACCTAATACGACTTTGTGTTGTAGGAATTGTGGCATTCTTCAAAGTTTTTTTTTTCTTTTTATTAGCAATTTCATAAAATAGGCTCATAGTTAATGGGTTGAGTAGATAAAGTCCAGGTCAACCCATTAATAATTGAGCAAAAATCAAACAAGTTTTAAAAACAAACTGGGAAGATTAGGTTTAGGTCAACCTGTTTATTAATTGGTCAGGTCAAGGTTAAGGTTTTTGACCCATGTATGGAAACTGTTTAAGTTCAATCAACCCACTTAACTCTGACACAAGCCTAAAACTGGCCCGATCCCACTGGATTGCCAGCCCAAAAATCAGTACAAGCAAAATATGCTAACTAACAAACCCACAAGCTTACTACTACTGAAATTAAGGAAGCAGATGAACACCACGCATACTTATTGAGTTACTAATGGACTCGTCAAGAACCCCCTGAAACTGCTTTGAAGGACTAATATGATCTGAGGATAAATAAGACTCATAATGATTCCAAAATTTGCACACAAAAAAAAGGATTCAAAAGTTCCAACGAATGATGCTAAACTTACTATGCTTGCACAACACTTGAACTAATATCTTATCTTATCTCCCCTCTTCAAAAAGTAAATAAAGAAAAAATTGTAGCAAAATAATCATGATCCACGACAGCGATATCATCAAAACTTTAATCCCAAAGTGGGATGTCTTGCAATGCACCACTCAAATCAAATGAATCGCCATCCCTCAGATTGTAGTCCTCTGCTGCGTGCACATTTGAACTAGTTATGTAATTTGGGGACATGATTGTTCTTGGTGAAAATAGTACGTCTGAATCGACTGAATGGTTGAAACAGGCAATATCATCAGCTAGCGACGACTCCACCATTATTGTCGAATCGAAAGATTTTTGAAGAGAACGATAGCAGGTCGTAGATGATGAAGGCCAATCACCTTCATGTGGCATCAGTAATGGAGGGTTGAGGATAGAATAATTTGAAAGAGTGGATGAATCAAGGACATGAGGCTTAAGGTCTTGTTTTGGAAAGGGAGTAGAGTTTATTGTCTCAAAACTTATGAAAGTGTTAGAATCTTTTTCAATAGAATAATCTAACAGATTAATGTCAGGGGCATTGTTAATGTTGAGGGGATTTCGTTGGCATGTATGGTGAGCATGGTAAGTAATCCTGTATTTTGTGGGATTATCTGATATCTTTTGGACATGTTTGGTTGCTTCGCATTTCTGATCTTCTTTATATGCACACCTGTAGTATTCCCTAATATTGCCATGGACGACAATAAAAAAAAAATATATTCACTGATTAGTGATTCATTAATATGATTTACTCTCTGATTTATAAACATTATGTTGAAATATATATACTAGTTGTGACAAAAAAGAAAATAGGAGTAAGATAGTAAGATACGTACCTAGGGTGTTTAGTGTTGAGAATCAACTTCTGACCATATTTTCTCCAAGTGTACCCATCGGGTGCAAGATTAGGAGAATTAATTGTCCGCAGCCTATCAAAGAAATAATATAATCTAACATGTCAGTTGGAACAATACATACTATTAATGTAGGTTTAATATGAAAATGCAACTCGAAATCCAGGATTGGGGCATTCTCTGCTGGAGAGGAGAAATTAAGCAAAAGTAAAGAAAGCATTTGGAGGAAATATTAGATCATTAGATGTAGCATTGCTAGAATATATAGCTTGCGATTACAAATCATAAGTGATGTGGATGGAAGCCCTACTACAATTGACACGATAGCTAATATTGTATCCCAAAGCTCAAATGCTTAAGTAAGTCTAGCTTTTAAGGATTTGAACTATGTTTTATTGCATTTTTAGGAACCCATGGTTATATCATAGTTCTTTTTTTTTTTTTTTTTGACAACAATATCATAGTTCTTAAATCGTAGGTTTTACGTGTTACATATGTTTGATTCATGTTTTTATTAACTTTGAGGCCTTGAGCTTCCAAAGGTCTCACAATTAATTAGATGGGTTGTTAATAGATCAATTTAAGTGATAGGTTTTTTTCTTTCATATACGTTTTTTTTTACGGAGGTTTCCATTTTTTTTATAGAAAGTTAACATTAACTATATAATTAATTTATTTTTCTAGTTGGAGCAGAAAATAAGTAAATTTTCCTACACAAATGCACCTCGCATTATACTCCACTAGCCTTATATGCACGCGATGCGTGCGTTAATTTCAAACTTGTTATTCTATTATATACTTCATCTGTACTATAGTTATGATTACACTTAAAATATGAAAGATTAATAATTAGATAAATTTAGATATATTAATTCATTAATGTAAAAAACTAACAAAGATTGTGAGTGATTTTTAATATCAATTTTTTGTGCATGAATTCTGAACAAAAAGAATAGATAAATGAGTTGGTTTGACTAAATTAAAGAGTGTCAAAGGTAGTGAGTGTTTCAAACTTTTTCAGGTGGACATCATGTATACCATCTTCTCTTATTAAAAAAAAAAGGTCAAGATGTATTTTCCATTTAATTTTTTGATTGAAATATTTGATGTATATACCATTTTTAACTTGTTTAGAAATTAGAATGGCAAGTTGTTGAAATGAGAAAGGATTATTAAATTGTTTTCTTTTGTAATCTTTTTCATTCCATTAAGTCATTAAGGGTAATTTAGTATTTTTAGAGGAGGACACCATCTTCCTCCCCCCTTCCCTTATATAATAGAGATCTATCTTTTTTTATCTTTCTCACTTGGAATCTTGGCACTATATATACTTAGAGAGCATTTTCTAAATTTTTTTCAATTTATAAGAAAAAATATAGTCATGTGGGGTCTTGTTTGATTCGTCTCAATTAGTACATTATTAATATTCAATTGTTATAATTTTTACTAATATATAATGAAAGATATTTAAGTTCAAAGAGGTGCATTGGGAGACGAGCATAAGAAAGTAAGAATGATAAAAAAAAAAAAAAGGGAGTATTATATATTCAATACGACATATATGAATTGAGATATATGTATTTAGTTTTTGTGCTCAAACGTTAGATTAGATTATTACGTTATCTAGAATTCGAACAGCTGGCAACTTGAATTTAATGTCGTTGTCATTAGATTCAACCTTAAAGCTCGTTGTGCCCCTTCTATGATGTATATCCATTTATTTCACCATTAAAATCACCTAAAATTTTAGGTCCATCAAGATTTGTATTCAGAACTAAAGACAAACAAACTAACTTGTGTTTTGGAAGAAAGGCTACGGAATATTTTACTTTCCGTAGATTCAAAGCGTTAGACGAACCTAATAAGTAGTAAATAAATAGGTTAGAAAACTCTTGGTGACACGGTGATTATTGTTAGTATATACTTTCATCGCTCCAAAAAGAATGCAACATTTGAATTTTTAGAGTCAAAATTGACGATTTTTGACCGCAAATTTCCATAACTATATAAATAATAACATGGTCATGTGAGATCTTGTTAAATTCATATCAATGCGTATTTTCCGAATATAATTTTTGATAATTTTTACTCATACGTAGCTAAATATATTTGTGGTTAAAATTGTATATTGGAGATCATGAAAACTCAAGTATTTTAATCTTTGTGGAACGGAGGAAGTATATACTGTATACTATAGATGTTTAACTAGTATATATATATATATATATATATATATATATATATATATATATATATATATATGAGAATGCTCTTGTGAGAACACCTCCCTTATATAAGAACAATATAATATGTGAGAATAAATCTAGGCCTTTAAATACTTTAGATCTAAGGGTTAGGATTTATCCAAATTAAAAAATCAAAATTTAAATTATCATCACCACCCTCTCATTATTCATCACGACATTTTCCATTTCTTCATAATTTCCTTTCTCTCTCTTCACTTCCTCCATCTCTCTCCTCTTTCAACAATGGTGGAATCACCACTAACAACATCCAACAACTGCCGCGCCATTGTTTCACCGTCACTCGTCACGATTCTCTCTCCTCCTTCGCCTGATCAGCGCGATGATTCAGATTCTCAATCTTTCTCTCTCCTCTCACTTCAGATTTTGCCACAATCATCACTGAAAAATCGTGATTTCGCCTTCTATTCTACCAGCGATTTGTGCTTTGGTGGCCTGCTAGTGTCGGTGACTTATTTCGCTACGATTTTGTCGGAAATCAATGATTTTTTCTTCAATTTTCGTGGCTCAACGCTTCTGGAACTTCTCAATGTGTCGATATTTTTCGCTTTTGGTATTGATTGAAATATATTAGAACTGATTATCGTTTGGTAGGGAATTCTTGTGGTATTGATTGAAATTTTGGTATTCCACATTATTATTGTTTCGATTATAGTCACATTATCACCATACATGATCAATGTATGCAAAATGTATATCATGTTCTAAATTAATGTATATCATGTTCTAAAGCAATGTATATCATGTTCTAAAATAATGAGCAATATGTTCTAAAACGATGTATGTATAGATTTGGTAAATTATTCTTTACTTTTCCGTAGAGAAATTACTACAGATTTTTGCTATTTTTCTTTAAACATAACAAAAACACAAATTTTATTTAATTGTTTCTTGTTTATAAGAAATAATTATTTCTTCTTCGTATCTCAAAAGTATTACTATAAAATTCTTTTATTCATTGTGAATTGGTAATTATTTCTTAAAAAATGTATTGTATCTAATATGTGCTTGGAATATCTTTATTCGCTCGCTTACTACATTATGTTTTTCATAGTTCTAAAAAAGAATCCTAATTTCGGAAAATGAAACAAAGTAGGGTTAGCGGCCATCGAGTCTACCACACTCCCACTAATAGCATAATTAAAACAAATTAACTACCACAGCTTGAGGCACTAATTCAAATTCGTAAAATCTAATCACATTTGCAAAAAAAAACTATGAAAAAGCTCGCAAAAAGGGAGAGCCAATGATCGGAAATTTGAGTTTTTGCCCGTGAATCCGACTACAAGGTAAGTATTTTGGTAAAAAGAGTCATAGAATGTATTATTTCAAAATATAATATTATAATTTGTTAAGGTATGTATTTTTTTTTTTTAAAATGCCAAATAAAGTTTTTGCTCAATTTTTATATAAATTTCACTATATCTTCAATTATAAGAATTTAGAACAATGCATCAGTTTATTTCATACCAGAAAAGTAACAATTCCCTTTCAGATAAACATAAAAAAAAAAAAAAAGAAGAGTAACAACATAGTACCCCCGTCCCATTAGAGTTGTCAAAATTTCCTTTTTGGATGTTCCAAAATAGTTGTCAAGTTTTGCAACAATAAACAACTAAAGCATAAATGTTCCATTAAATTGAATTTCTATTGGTCAAAAGTAATATAATAGGTGGAAAATAACATAATAAGTGTTGTTACCTATTTACTTTAGAGGTGACCAAATGGCGGGCCGAGTCCCGCCTAAAAAAAATTGCCTAATAATTGAGCCGGGCCGGACCCAAAATTTTGTGCCCAAAGCCCGCTTTTTGAAGCCAAAATCAGGTCAGACCAAAGTTTGAACTAAAAAGTCATTTTTAGGTTGCCCAAAACCTTTTACAAACCAAAAAAAAATTTGTTTGGGTTCGAATTCGGGCCCAAAAAATCTGCCCAAGCCCGGGCAATTTTCGGGTCGGGACGAGCCGAGCTCACTTTGATCAGGTGTCCTCTTTTTTTTTGCACCATTTTTTTTTCACGTGTGGCGAGGCACTTCTTTGAACGTCATTATATCTAATTACGTATAAGTAAAAATTATAAAAATCTAATATGTGGAATCCTTGCATTGAGATGAATCTAATAAGACCCCACTTGACTATGTTTTTTTCTTATACAATGATGCGAGATAGCTTAATAATGTTGGTTGATAAATATTGCTAAAAATGGAATGGTGCAATTGAAAAAACGCCGAAAGTTTTTTGTATTTTCTAAACATGTCACCTAATATGGGATGGGGGGTAACAATTATGAAAATCATCGTACTTTTGTATACATTTCATTTCCTCATGATGATGAACATATTACTAATGACGTTGATACTCTATGTCATTCGAATAAACATATGTGGATAACCACAAGGTTATCTTTTAAAATAATGATGATCATTGTATGATACATGCAAGCAACAAGCAGCAAGATGATGAGGGATGACGATGAAGATTCTCGTTGATGATAATGAAGAAAATTAGTATACTTAAAGGAGTAAAAAAATTTAGTCAATGGTATCAATTAGACATTAGTCACGTGGAGAACTATAGTTGAATTAGTTTAAAAAGAAAGTATAACAGCTATAGCATTACGCCCTTTAATTTTTAATTAATCTCGCACTTGTTCATATTATCTGATCCTGTTGTTAATCAATTAGATGTAGCGTCAATTAAGAAAGGGAAATATATAAATGATCTATTATGTTCACAAGAAGACAACGAACTTCCTAGTGGGTTACTATTTTTGAATCTATGCTTCATCCATTAATAATCTACCTGGATTGGCACGAAAATTAAGGACGGTAATAAAAGAATAATTTTATTTAAAAAAAAAAGTCAAAAGAGAAATAAAAAAGATATGTAATTATCTTAAGATGTACTAAAAAAAATCAAGAGACTTTTCTGAAGAGATTTATCCATGTTTAAATTAACAATAGAAGTGTTAAAAAAAATTATACAGCAAAAAGAAAAACTGAAAATAAAATATGAATAATATAAAGGGATGAGGCCACTAATAGGGAAAAAAAAGTACATAATTACATTTGATGGGTGTTTCTAAGAATAATAGGTGGGTAGGATTTGATGGTTTTTCACCACATACATTTTAATTGAAGTGGATATGAATACGACCTTGATGGGTAATGAACATATCTACCATTGGAACGAAGTGAGTATATACTGATGGATATGAAAGCTTACCCATTCATATACTACCGCTCTGCATCCACCCACTTCATCTACTAGGCTACCAATTTCGCTCATATGCAAATTTAAAAAATATTATAATTTGTAAAAAAAAAATTAATCTTAGCTTAATTATAACTTTGGTTTTCTTCCAGCAACAATTCCAAAAGTTTATACTGTCTTTAATCCGAGGTCAACAAGTATTATTTGTGTTTACATGTATTTTAGATTTGTAATTTGTACTTGATGGGATAAGTATGGATGTCAAAGTTTTGCATACCTGCCATAAGTGGTATGTAGGTCATATCATAGGACAGAATTGTATAAGTATTATCTTCCAAATATTCCGCTTATTTATATGTGCGGCGACAGTTTCATAAGATAGAATTTTATGCATTCATGATTTTTTAGCTCTAAATAAATTTAACCCAAGAAATGAGGAACAACACATATGATCTATATTCAAACCTCTAGTTAGCCCTAAAAAGGAATAAATACTCGAGTAAAATGAGGAAATCAAAATGTGTTATACCTGCTCTTAGGTGGATATCCGTTTGTTGTTTGGTCAATTGAAGCTTCCAATTTCCTGGACTGATCAAACTTATTTATGATGGAAATGGAAGTGTCAAATGAATTGACAATAATGTTGGAATAATTTTGCATAAGTTCTCTCATTCTTTCATTATTAATGGATTGACTTCTCTCTGCAGGTGGAAGATCAAGTAAACTTCGTAGCTGACTTGTTGCTTCCCACCCCTTTTTCAACTCTTCCTCAATCACCTTTTTATTCATTATTCTCTCTCTATGTGACTCTCTCTCCTTGAGAATCTAGTGAGAGTGCAAAAGAAAAAGAGAGGAAGTGCTCTTTATATACATAAAGTAAAAACAATAAGAAAAATAAAAAATATCATTTCAAAATATAAAAATAAGGAAAATTATAGTAAATTAAAAAGATAGCCATCATTCCTTGATCCTCTCTCTAATGTCTCTTTCTCAAAGAATAGATTTAAAAAAAAATTATTGAAAGGCTACCACCATTATTTAAGGCATCAATAGTAAACCTCTTTTTTTATATTCTATTACTAGTTCTAATGGAGAATTTTTTCTACGCATAAATTGAGTTAGATTTAGTCATGTACTCCCTCCGTTTTCTAAACATCCTCCCTCTTTTACTTTTCAAGCATTCCAATATAAAACTTTGGATACTAATATCTATAATTATGTGTTTGTAAAAATTATTAAAAGTAGATATTTATGAAATACATATTGAGACGAATCTAACAAGATCCCACATGATTATGTTTTTTTCTTACCTATGAGTCGCAAACAACGGTCAAAGCGAAACTTGTGAATAGTGAAAAGTGTCAAAGAGGGAGGATCTTTTGAAAACGGATGTAGTATTGGGTTAATCTATATCCTGGTGTGAGTTTGTAGACTTTTTTTGGTTTTCATCTTTCCGACATATTGATTTATTGATGGGAATTTTTACGGTGTCGCAACAAATATCAATCATTCTCCTACAATTGGTTAAACAAATTCAAGTTCTATTTAAGAATTACAATAGATCGACAAGCTTTCTTGTAGAAGATTGTATCACATCGATGTGAAAGCATGATTGTTTAGTTTTAGACCGTATTAACAATCATGATTTTGCCATAGTATAATTATATTTGATCCAATCTTTATATATAATAGTAAGTTTTAGCTTCTATGGTAAATTTCATATGACAGAAAATTAATAAATTTGAATGGATTAAGAAAACATACGTAGATAAAAACAAAGGAGTAAGTTCAAGCTTATGGAAATAATGCGTCAGAGGTAAACAAATCAATGGGGACAGGAATGCAACTTGCGGAATTTAGAACCATAAAAGACAGTACGCGTAGATTTTTTTTTTCTCTTCTTTTGGTGCTCACATTACGCGTAAATGTTAAATAGTGATGAAGATTTAGAGAACTGCTTAAATATCAATCATAGGGCATTATGCGCTGATGACGTACCCAGTCGGTCCAACAATTATTATCTTAGTCAATATGTAGCATTTTGTCCATTCCACGGTATCAATATATTTTATTTTTTTTTATTAGGAGATTAAGTCAGCCCAATGGCTAACCCTTACAAGGCTACTAGCCTGTAGGAAACACTAACACATTGGCTGGTAAGGCATGCATAGCATGCTAAAGAAACACCCCAACATGATGCTGGGGGTAAAGATCGAACCCCTGACCTCAGGGGCCAAGGGGGAGTGCTCTATCCACTTGAGCTGAGTGCTCTATCCACGGTATCAACATATCATTAGTCGATAAATAGATATAGAACTAGTTGTTTTTTGCCCGGGTGATGCCTCGGGTCAGTTACAATAAACTAATATGTTATTATTTTTAAATTTTATAATTTATTTTGCTACTTTTTGTATTTTTTGTCCATTATTAAGAAATTGAAAAATTCACGTCACAACGTGATAAGTAATGAAAAATTGAAAGGTTTGAGTTTGAAACAATACCTTAAAAGGAATTGTGGTAAGAGAATATGACATCAATATTCTCTTGTAAGTTAAGTAATAAGAGTGTTAGGGATGTATATACTTGTTAAGTCTTTTTAGTTAAGTATACTTATTGCAAGACTTTATCATATTTTATTTGCAACATTAGACAACAAATTCATAGTGTATTGATGGTTATGCTCTAACTTTTCATTTCAAAGGTCACGTGTTTGATACCTTGCACTTACACATTTCTTTTTTTTAAAGTGAGGGGTACACATAGACATAAAGCATTTGCATTAGAAAGTTGAGGACAGTGCCACATGGCACATAGGCTTTCTTTCGCACGCCTTTTAATATATTTGTATAGATAATGATTAATGTAGCAAGGTTATTGATAATGGACATGTGTAATTATAATAAGATATTCTATAAAAATGTAAGGAGACTATATGAATATAACAAGCTTGTTAGGTAATTATGTGGAGATGTTATTCGGAAGATCGATGAAGGAATGAGGCGTTGAGTGTATGTGTCGTGAGTATCATAACATGGGATAGCTTGTTGCCACGACCGAGGTGTGATTCATGAGGATATGCCACAGCTTGGGTGTGGCGTGTACTGCTCATAGGCTTCTCATAGATGTTGTCCAGGTCTAGGCCACAACTTAGGTGTGGCGTGTGGAGCTACATCACAGCCATGTTGTGATGTAAACTGACGAGAAGGAAAAACGCCCTAGAGCGTGTGTTTTCCAACTCTTCTTCGGTTTTGCTTCTTCGCTTAGGATTCCTAATTGTTATCCCTAACATATAAATACTTCTTGTAGGTTATTTTAGCCGTATACTCTAGGATTAGAGAGAGAGAAAAGCTTTAGAGAATTCTTGAGAGCTTGTAATCACCATTGAATATTCATCTTTGATTCCTAGTGCATAGTTCGTGGTTTTTCTCCCGGTTCTCGGGTTTCCACGTTAAAATTCCTTTGTGTCTATTTATTGCTTTCTTCAATTTCGTTGTTATATTATCGTTTGATTTTAATTCTAGGTTGATAGGCATACGTTAGGATTTACAAAGCTAAGTATAAACAAGGTTATTGATAATGTAAATATATGCTTAATGTCGCATCATCATTTGAGTGTACGATTAGGTGTCTCATAGAAAACGACCTCCGTGAATTTTGACCACGTTGGCCACCGCCAATATTCGAAAAATCTAACGTTACATAATCATTTTATAATAATGAAAAGGGGTAATTTTTTATGAAATTTTTTTGGATGTCAGTTCATGGTATGGATCTCTAAACAATTATGTCTAGAGATTTAAAAACGTGCAAGCCACGAGAAAATGGATTAATTACTTGCGAAAAAGCACTTGGAAATTAAGTAAGCACAAGTGCACAACAATCTACTCAAAATTAAGGTATCAAATTCCAAACTATTGTACAATCATAGATGTGTATTTAGAGGTAGGGTTGTCAACTTCCTATCCCAACAAGAAAATTGAAACAAAATCAACCTAGGAAAATTATAGTTCAATAAGCACTTAAATAATTCATAAAGACCCAAAGTAGGTCTAATATAATCAACCCTTTTTTTGATATTTAAGTCCAAAACACCTAAACAAGTCCAATATACTTAAAACAATAACAAATTTCATTTGCAAAACCCTTATTTTAAAAATAAGATAAGACTAGATAATTACTGAATAGAGAAGACCAAACTAATTAAGCTCCATATTATTCCATATCCGTGCATAAACTATAAAGTACATCCGTTCATATTTGAAAGCTAGTCTGCCATATTTGAAAGCTAGTAATAAAAGAAGTTTCTATGGATAATGAAGTCATGATGGCCTTCCGTTGTATCCAGCTTTATTGACGAGAATAGATTTAGTCATATGATAATCTTGTAGTGAACACGTTTAGTTACTATTGTCTGGTGGGGACATATTGATATACCTTTCCTTGATAAAGAGACTAGAGTCAAGTAATCATCATGGTGGGTTAGAATTATTAGCTTTCTTATTTCTAGTTGGATGACAACTTGTTAGTTTCCTATTTATTGTAGGTTATTTTTAGTTATAAATAAAGATAATTAACCATCTCACCTATAAGGTAGTAGATGTTTCTAGGTATGTTTAAGTTTTGCTTGTTCAGAAAGAGTTATTTCTTAAGGACTGAATACAGAGGTAGCGTTCGTAGTTGTTTGACCTTTTATTTTTAAAGAATCAAACTAGGTGATTATTGGTAAATGGTAATACATATTATACCCTATAGAATATTCTACTCCCTCCGTTCTAAAATATAGTTCCCATTTTCATATTTAGTTCCACATTTTTCCGTAATTTGTCTAGAAAAATCGTGTCCCATCATTTATTTGCTTCTTGAATTTTGTTTTTTGCTTTGTTTATTCAACCCAAGTGTTACAATTAATGCTCTTTCACCAGGCCAATTATTCTCCATTATCTCTTCTAAAATCATCTTTTCCCATACAACATTTATTTAAATAAACAAAAAATCTTTACTATCCCTCTTAGATTATACTTGCATAAATTACCGTGAAAAAAGGGAAATGAGAACTATATTTTAGGACGAAGGGAGTATAACAAAGTAATGATGCTTTACTTGACCTTCACGTCGACACCAAAGCAAAATTATATAATCTACGGTCTATAAAGGAAACTTTTGCTACAAGTTTTGTGGTTTTGTGAGCACCACATAAGTGAAGAAAACTTCGAGGCATTGCTTCATCACGCCAATGATAAATTTACATGTAAAGGAAAAATATTGATTTCAGGTTTCATAGCTAAGGTGAAAAAAAAAATACAAAAAGAAGATAACAAAAGTTCTAACTGATTTAACTTTTATGCTTTAAAACCTAGAGTAAAAAGCGGAGGAGGAGGAAATATGGGAGAGACGATGAATTTAATTATGTATATGTAAAGAAAAAAATTGGATTTCAGTTTTCATAGCTATGGTAAAAAAAGAAAAACAAAAAAAGAAGATAACAAGAGTTCTAACATATTTAATGAATCGTTTCCGAATCTAGTGTTAGAAATTAAACAAATTCCCAATTTGGTGCTTGCTCAAAACTTATTCCATGATCTAGTGTCCATGTAAGCTTGGAATTACAAAGCTAATATTTTTAGTTTAACACACTCCAACCCTCCTCACCAAAATGGAAGAGAGAGAAAAACCTAGACAGAGAGAGAAACCCCTCAAAAAACCTCACCACCGCCCCCTACCGTCCTCACGACACAAACTCAACCTCCATGCCTGCCCACCGCCAGGATCCCACAGGCTCCCGAGAAGACCGGTCCCCCACCCCTCCCCCTACCCCTCCCCCATCCCAATGTTAGTCATAGCTCTTGCTATGAGGTAAAAGACATAAATGATGCTCCATTTATGAAGGCCTTGACAAACCCCATTAATTCTCACTCCGAGCATTTAATACCTCAAATTATACTTTTATCTAAACCCTCTCTACCTTTTGCTACTAACCCCCCACATACCCCTAAATGCTGATGAAGTATTCATACCTGTCACTGAGGAGTGGGAATGTGCTGTAATATGCAAGGTTTTAGGCAGAACCTTCTCGCAAGATTTTCTCCAACAGGATTTGAGGAAAATATGGAAGTGGAATGGAGCCTTAGACCTAATATCTTTAGGCCAGGGTTTCTTCAGCGTGAAGTGTTCCTCCCTGGCGCAACAAGCGTTCATTCCAAAAAGATCCTTGAGAGGATTGGAAATAGTCTTGGTCAAATCTTAAAGATTAACTCCCATTCTATAGAGGGAGGAAGAAGAAAGTATGCTGCTATGTGTGTGTTGTTGGATGATAGAAAAAAGCAGCCGGTTAGGCCCAGGATTGGGGGGATTTTCCAAAACCTGGTGTATGTCGATGGCCCACGGTGGTGTAATGTGTGCTGTAAAACGGGCCATGCCACAAGGGGGTGTGACATGAGGAAAGAAGATGTGGAGAGAAGAGAGATCGAGCCCTCTCAGTTGGTAGGGGTGAAACCACCATAGGACTATGGGTGGATTCCGGCCAAGAATAGGAAGAAAGGAGAAAAGAAACGCCAGGAGGATACAGCGCGTGCTGGAAAAGCGAGTGGAGGGGATGTTGACCAAAATGGTGTAACCAGGTGGACCCCCAAAAAAGTTACCGAAGGTCAAAACATGAAAAAGACGGCAAGAAATTTGGATGAAATGGACCTGTCGCGGATTGGGGAAACTTCTTTCTCTAACCCAGGAATGTTGGGAAGTAAAAATCCCTTTTCTATTCTGCAACAGCTAGGAAAGGAAGTCCTAGTATCTCCCATTCTCCAACAAAAGATCTCCCCCTCTCATATGTTGAAATGTGGCCATCTTACCCTTAGCCCTCTTACACCGCCTTCATTTAGCCTATCACCTAACCCATCAAATCAGCTCTCTCACCATACTCAGAAACCCATTTCCCCTCGTAAAAGCAAACTTTTCAAATGCCCTCTCTCAGTCCGCTAAAAAACCATATGTTATATCCTCCCTCCTTGTGGAAACCTCCCCAAACCTAAACAATGAATCCCCAAAAAGTTGAGATCCTTAATTCTTAATTTTCTTAAATGTTGAGGTCCTCATCATAGTTATCTTAACTGGAGGAAGAACAAAGTATTAGGAATGACATGAATACTTGGGGATACCTTAGCTAACAAGTGGGGGAGAATATGGAGATCCCACTTTACAAGAGGTAATAATTGAATCCTTGTCAAAGGGGTGAAAGAGAGGCCTCCAACCAATAATTAGGCCATCCTTTATTCTTACTTGGCCGTTATATACGCTTATGTATTAAAGGATATCGTGATGACTTGTAGCCAATGAATAGGGGAGTAAACACTTATCCACTATTCCATACAAGCATTCGTCTGTATACATCCAACCCAAAAGATGATACTTACGGAAATTCTTGCACAAAGTAGCAGGTAAAAGTCTAGTGGTGTTAGTATCACCTCTGATTAGGGATGGACGTGGGTCCAGGATCCTAACCGGACGCTATTGGACCCGAACCTAATTTTTGGGTTTGGGTCCAACATTTTTGAGTCCAGATCTGGGTCTTAATATTCTAGACCTAAACCCTCCTCAAACCCTACACTTGGACCCTAAAGTTATTCAATGTTCTTTTTGCCTTTTGTTTATAGAGAAAAATCTTTGTATTTATCATGAAATTTCAACTTTTGTCATTTGGACCCTAAACCTTAGACCATAGGGATCATAGGCACTATCGAAAGTAAAAAAATATAAATGATATTGAAAATTAAGCAAAAATAAAGGAAATAAGCTTGACTCTTGACCCGGACCCTAGACCCTATAGACGCTATGGGTCTAGGTCCGGATCGAACTTTTCTAGACCTATAGAGTCCGGGTCTGGGTCCAACAAAAAAATTTAGGGTCCGGCTCTAGGGTCTGGCATGACCCGACCAGTCCCTACCCATGCTCATCCCTACCTCCTATTTCAGAGGTCCTGGGATCGAGTCTCACGACTCTCACTCCTTGCACGACTCTCACTCCTTGCAAGAGGGATCTCCAATTTTTCCCTCCCTCCTTGAAATGGACTTCAACTTACCTATAAAAAACTATATGATGATAACAACAACATACTTTGACACCCTATATATTGTTACGAAAGTTAATTAAAGAAAATATATATGAAAATATGTTGGGGAAAAAAATTTCATTTTTAAGATTATAATGTATGTTGTCTAGTCCCCCCTAAATTATTTCGGAAAAATTGATCATGATAATCCTAACCATATGTTGTCAACTATTAATGTATATTAAAAACTACTCAGTTAATGTACTTTTTCACTTCAAGTAATTAAAAATATAGTGTAAAAATTGGGTTCGGCCACTTGCTCTGTGTACTTCATTATTTTAGGAGAGATGGTGTAAGTTTATTATGTTTTAGAAAGATAGAGATCATGGAAGAGAGAATGTGTGGGCCTAATATGAGTAAAGTATTGTGCTTCATTGGTTCCTTAATTTATGCAGCACTTGCAATTTTGTATTCTCTAATGCACTACTTTGACCATTAATATCTTCAACTATGTATTAGTAAAAAATAAAAGCTCCACATTAAGATGGATCATATATAATTCCACATGACTATTTTTTCCCTATATGATTGTGAAAGTTTGTGGTTAAAGTTTTTAAAGTTTGACCTTAAAAGTGGAAGTGTTGCAGGAATGGGAGAAAATATATCTTTTGCGATAAAGTTTTGTAAGTACTAGTCTCAGATTTTTTTTAACCCCAGATGTTGTGCTTAAAAAAGTCAACAATGTGTGTAGAGTCTTTCTTTGGCATGGCAAAGCTAATGATGATAAAGCTGGATATATCATGCGGAGCAAGGTATGTAATCCAAAGAATCAAGGGGGGGCTTGGTTTTAGAGACATCATAAACTGGAATAAAGCTGCTGTTGGCAAGTTGGTTTGGCACATTGGTGTGAAAAAAGATGATATTTGGGCAAAATGGATGCATACTGTATACATCAAAGACCAGAATTGGTGGGATTTTCAGGCCCTACCACAATCAAATTGGGTGGTTAAGTATTTGTGTAAGGTAAAGGAGGAGCTTAAAAGAATTCAGATTCATACATAGGATAATAATACTAGGTATGTCATCAGTAAGGTGTATAAGTTGATGACTGGTGGTATGCCAAGTGTTACATGGGCTAATGGTGTTTGGAGTAGAATAACCTTGCCCAAGCATAAGTTTATTATGTGGCTTTGTGTCCAGAATAAGCTGAGAACAAAAGAGAAGCTGTACAGATTTGGGGTAAGTAAAGATAACAGATGCTGCATATGTGACCAGGAGGAGGAAACACATTCTCATCACTTCTTTGAGTGTTTGTATAGTAAGCAAATCATACAGGCTTTGCATAGATGGATTGGTATTGAGCCCAGGAATAGGTCACTTCCTCAGTGGATCTCCTGGACTTACAGATCTTACAAAGGGTCCAGAACAAGAAGACAAATTTTAAGGCAGTTCGTGCAGCTGCTACTTATCATATTTGGCGGATCAGAAATGAAGCTTATTGGGACTTAAAAGTGCAGAGTGTAGATAAGTGTTTAGATTATACAAAATTCATTGTCAAATATAGAATTCTTTACTGCTTACCAAAGAAGTGTAGTAGTGGGGATAAAAGTTGGATAGAACAACTGTGATTGTTTGCTGTTTCTTTTCTAGGCCTCATGTGGCCTGTGAGTGGTGTCTCTGCATTTTAGCGTTGTGCGAAGGTGTAAAGACCAGATTGTAAATGTTGGTTTTTTTTGGTGAATATACTCTTACTTACTTACCAAAAAAAAAAAAGTTTGGTAAGTACTTCCTCGCGAGTGCAATATTATCTCTTGGTACATTTGTTTAAGAAAGCAATTAGTTTTTAGGCCCGGGTCATGCCTCGAGTAATTATAATATTCATTTATTAACACCCAAACAATACTTGGTTTAGGAAAAGGGATACAATATGGGTATAAAAAGGGTATCTTTTAATTGATAGAGATATAAAGGGTGTTAGAACACTAATATGGGTGTTAGCCCATGCCAATAATGTAATTAATTCGAGACAAGCAAAAAAGGAGTAATACTTTATATGACTCTTTTAATTATATAATACATACCTTGTCATCGAATTCTGGCCAAACATTCAAACTTTCAGTCATTCATTGATCCTCCCTTTTCTCTCCTTCTTTGGGAGGATAAAACACTTTATATGACTCTTTTTTATTATAATCCACACATTGTCGTCGAATTCTGGCAAAAAAGTCACATTTTCAGTCATTCATTGATCCTCCCTTTTGCCTCCCTCTTCGTGCGTTGCATTCCGCCAAAAAAAAAATTGCAATGGTGCGTGAATTCGACATAAAAGTGGAATAAAGGGAGAGTTAATAATAAAAGCTTTAATATTTTTTGAAATCAAAGGACAATGTATGTATTTTGATCTAAAAAAAAAAGAAAAAAGGTGTTATATATGATGTTTTACAGAAAAATGATTTTAAATGCATTTTTTACACATTTGTTGATCCTTTTCCTAAACTTTCTTCTGGACCTAGGATTGGGATGAAGATCAACTCGTCCAACCGATGTTTTTATAAATGTAACACTAAACACTTTTTCTAAGTAATGGGGAAGAGGACCGAAACATGCCACTGAAAGACTCTACTGAGACAAAACAAAGATGGGCTGTCAAGAACGTAGAGGAGGTAGGATGGGCAGTTGGTCAGATCTAGTATGGATCTTGGTTTGGTGGTTAAGACTTTAGTGCATAAGAAGTGAGAGTCATGTGATATGAGAGAGATAGAGACAATATAATATAAAACAAACAAAGAATAATGGTAATTTATGTGAAACTTTCAGATAAAGAAAACATTGCAATTAATATAGAACAGATGAAGTAGTCATATATGGAACGAACATAAATGGAAATTGATTTAGCAAAAAAAAAAAAAAAAAAATAGTATTATTTCATGGAACACACGAAAACGAAAACTGAAAGCGAGTATTTATCATGCAAATAATCCCTATGTGCTTCGTCTTCCAAAATCTGAAAAGGCTGAATAAAATTGAAGATAAATGTGATGACACTTATTAATGACACTTTTTCATGATGGAAACATATATGTGATGACAGTAAAGGACAGGACTGGATACAATGCAAGAAACATGCAACGAAGTTTTCTTGTCAAACAAACAAACAGTAAGTAGCAAGTAGGCCGCATACACCAGCCATATAATCTAACAGACGACCTCCAAGTAGTGGCTAAGAGATGGCGCGATGGCGCAAGTAGGTAAACACTAAGCTGATGCTCTTTGGTTAACAATTTTATTGATGTTCTTAAGAGCATCAATAGCGACCTCCAAGTAGTGGCTAAGAGATGGCGCGATGGCGGCGAGGGGATCTGCAGCAACCTCTTGCTTCTCATCTTCGGCAGCAGTCGGGATTGGCTTGCTCGGATCCTTCTCGAACTCCTTGGCTTGATCGAGGTATTTGTCCATACGGGGAATTGCATAAGGACGTATCTTTTCGACATCACCTCTCGAAGCGAAACGCTGACGATCATGGGAAGTCTCAGAAGAATAAGTGAAAGAACGACCTTTGTTTTTGTAGGTTTCTTCAGTTTGTAAAAACTTCACCATCTCATCCAATTCATGTTTCAATGTCTCAATCACCGGATTTGGCTTCTGAAGGTCAAGATCCTCCAGCATATTTCGGGCTTGAATAGCCTTATTCAGTGCCTCCTCCAAGTTGTTTTGGTCAGCTAGAGCTCTTGCTTCTTTCATCAATTCTATAATTTCCACACGTTTTATCTCGGCTTTAGTTGCATCAGTCTGTTTGGTCACTGGCGTGCTGGATCGGACTACACGAAATATAACAGGATTGGTGCTTGTCAAATTCCCGGTCTCACCTCTGCATTTTGCATATAACATTGTCAATACTTAAGAATTCTGTAATGAAGACACTCATAAAGTTGGAGGGTGTGTAGTTGGAACCACTGGCATCAATGTTATATTTAAGAATTGTAAGATCGGGAAAAGCTAGGGAGATAGGGAATGAGCTAGGGATGTGTTTAGTTTTGTGTTAATTTTGAGTTGCTACTATTGTATAATATGGCAAATGATCCAAGATAGAGTTAACTTCCAGTGAATCAAGTAGGATCCAATAAGCCGCTGGGCCAGGATTATTTCTAAGAACATGTTAAAATCATGTTGCCATGGTTAGTAAAAACAGAATTTTTATATAAAAGGGTTGTACTATATATACTCATATTGTAGATGCTATTTAACTTAGTTGGTAAACTCTTGTGGGGTGGTACACATGACCTATGATCAAATCTCGTCTACATCAACGTACTTAGTCCGTTTCTAACATAAGAAAAATAGTCTATGAGAAATTTTTTCTACAAACCTGTAGGAGCAGACGATTTCAAGAGCATCAAGGTCCACTTCCTTACTGACTGCAGGAAGAAAAAGGTCTACCAGGACAGTACGTATCTCACTCTGGTAAAGATCACCAAATGTGACGGTGACAATGCCAGTTGCAGCATCCGTTGATTGTGGATAATTTCCTGCATAAACCTTGTTGATTTTTGTTGTGACCTTTTCTCTCCTACTCACCTTGTCTGTGAGTGGCGTTAGAATCAACTTCACTTCCTGAACAAGCACGCTAAGAAGCCCACCCAAACACTGGGAGAACACAACGCTTAGATCTCCAGGATTTGACAAAGAGAACGTGCCCCCATTGCTCTTCTTTGCGATATCATTAAGTACCTATCGGGTATGGAATGATGTAATTAGTATAATTTTAAAAAATCTAAGTAAAATTTTGTCAGAAACAACCATTTAAATACAAGTTTTTTTTACGACAAACAACCTTTTAAGAAAAAATCTGGCAAAAGAAGACTAAAAAGATGTTGCCATGAACAACCTTGACCCATTTTACGGCATTGACCAAGTATTTTTTGGTGTTTACTCATTAATACCAAACATGTGCAGTGCATGTGACTCGCATCTCTTATGTTTCAACTTGTACGGGGCACTGACTGAAATAATGTTTCATCGTAACTGTCATAATCAACCGATTTTTAGCAGTTAATTAAGGTAGTTAAATGACCATTTTGGGATGAGAATTTCCAAAGTTTACGACTAATCTTTCATAGTATAACGTTAAGCAAAAAAAACATAGGGAAAACAGAGGGAGTTGCACTTGCTTTTGTTTGCATTATAGTTTAACATACCGCGGAGTCGTACTCTGCAGCGGTCCCAAAACCGAAAGTGAAGACGGGAAAGCGACCAACCGAAATATTTCTTGCATCACCACCCGCATTCTGCATACCATCAGACATAAGCATGATGGCTCCGGAGCGTCCAGTGGTGAGCTTTCGATCGTTGAGCACCTTTAAGGCCTTTGTAAGACCAGCGCTGATGTTTGTGCTCCCGTCTGCTACTAGTTTCTGGACCAAAAAATCGATCTCTTCTCGAGAGATCGGCGTTATCTGCCTTAACGGACACTTCCTATCAGCATCGGATGCGAAGCTAATGACCGACAAACGATCGGACGAGCTAAGCTTTCTAATAACAAATTGCAGTGCTCGTTTCATTTCTATCAACTTTTCTCCTTCCATGCTCCCACTAACATCTAAGACCATCACAATATCTGCTCCTAGTCTACTGGTGCTTGCTCCTCTTCCTGACAGCTCCAATAATAGTTCATATTTGGTATCTTCAAGTGGTAGTTCTGGTTCATTGTCGAATTTCACTGGTACCTTTCCCACGTCATTAGCACTACCTAGGGATCCTTTGCCTGAAATCAGCAACCCAAGATTTAGTATTACAACAAGTACGTGTGATTGAAAGGTCAAAAACAAGATAATATAATCAAAATCGAAAGTAAAAGATTGCAGGAACATGGTTTTTAAATGCAACACTTCTAGATACTTCAAATATCCTTTATTACATTACTTTCTACAGTCACCCTCTAATTATTCTTCATATGCTCCTATAGGGCATTTTTTTACCTGAACTGAACTTATTGGCCCTATTTAGGTCCAATCATCCCTAAAACATATTGGAATTGTTCCGGTAATTCAACTCAACACATATTCGGTCATCATTGAATATTCTCCCTTTAAAAGCCCTATACTCATACTTGGGTGTAAAAACCACCATCTTTTGTAAAAAAAACTTAAATGATACGAAATAAATGATAAGATGACATAACATTCATATCATTATTTGTATATTTCATGTCATTCTTGTTTTATTGTATGTCATTACGCATGTTACACAATAGGTTATGGCGTAACATGTTACACTTCAGATGCACTGAAAACTCTATTCTCTCTTCATTTTTTTTGGTGCTTTTGATAACATTTCAAGAAAGTTTTCAATTCAATTTGAATTTAGTGGAGCAAAGTTTTCATCTAGCCCAAAGAACAAGGATAATTTTTGTTATAATTATCAGAAGCACAATCTTCAAATTATATTCCCTTATTCACGGTTTATCTTCCCAATTATTATTTTAATATGGCAAATTTGGTAGATTTTTCCTTTTAATTTGATTTAAGAACAAGCAAAAAGCACACATGAAAGATTTATATTCTGTTTACATATGTTTCAAAGTTGGTACAAATATCTGTAATCTTTGTCAATCCACGAGTTGGATCTATTGTGAGTTGGAGCTATTAGGTGTTTTTTTAAAGAAAAAAAAAGATAACGGTGGAGACTTACATTGGTGATGTGAATTGGTTGGTAAGTCTAATGATGGCATTATAAGAATTTAGCTGTTGATCCCACAAGGTAATAACCATTCGTAGCTTTCTGACCCGGTGGGCTTGACATTAGAAGGTTTGTGCATTGTTGTGTTAGTTTCATTTGGGTAATTGAATACTTCTAAGCTTTTAGGGAAATTCTCAATGGTAGGCTCTTATTCTTGAGAATTCCCAATGGTAGATTCAACTTTTTTTTGTTAGTTTCATTTGGGTAATTGAATACTTCTAAGCTTTTAGGGAAATTCTCAATGGTAGGCTCTTATTCTTGAGAATTCCCAATGGTAGATTCAACTTTTTTTTCTTCCCATTGGTAGGACTCAGTTTTCCTAATTTACCCAAATGTAACATTAATTAACTTAAACGTTAATTTCATATTTAGTTTTAATACTTCTGTTAAGTTTTGCCTACACCCTACTAACCATGATTTATTTAGAGGTAATACCAAATAACAACACCAACCATATCCAATCACACCACCATAAGTCCGTAACAGTAGCAGTACACATCATCCTACCCATTATCATACCATGCTTAACATGATTGAAATCAATAGAGAGTTACTAACATGAAACCTTAGCATATGCTTCAATAAAAACCACAATACACACATATTTTATACTGGGTAAACTAATTCATCCAAAAAAAAATTAGGTATAAAAAGATTAAGAGCATATCCAAAGATACTTAAGATTGGGACAGCATACAAGTGCATATAATTATCGCAATGTGCATGTGAATTATAACCTTAAATTAGACTTGATTAAACTGTGCGCTATACTTGATTTTTGGAAGCTAAATTGCGTTAATTATATGCTACGGAGGGACCAATGAACGTTTAATGCTATATTTGGGTAATTTAGGAAAACTGAGGCCTAGCAATGGCAAGAAAAAAAAGTTGAATCTACCATTGAGAATTCTCAAGAATAGGAGCCTACCATTGAGAATTTCCCAAGTTTTTAGGAGGTGTATGGTTCAAGACCGTATGGAATTAGGTATGAGTTTGGAATTAGCTAAATTCATACTTGATATTTGAATTTTGAAAGCAGTGAAAGTATTGCGTCATAAAGTATTGGGTCAGACTGTCTGACAAATGTTTTTGCTCAAACGGCCCAACCACAACAATTAAAGCCCAAGAAAGACTCCCTTCTCAGGTTCTCTCTCATTTTCCACCACTCTTTCTCTCTGCTCCCACTCCCAAAACACTCCTGAGGAACACACATGATATCATCAACACCAATTCCTCCAGATTTCATGTCTGAAACGTCATCGCCGGTAGGTTCGGGTCGTCCGTTCAGCCACTACTAGAGCTAGTTCCTCTCGTTGGCTTGATCTCGTTGTCGAAATGTCTCGTTGGCATTACCAATAGGGTCGGGTCGTCCAATGTGGCTGGGCGGTGGAGGAAGTAGAGCGGTGGCGCAGTAGTGGTGGGGCGTAGCGCAGCGAGAAAGGAGGAGGAACAGGGAGCAAGAACAAGGAGAAAGAAAAAGAAAGAGAGGAAAGCAAGTTTATTGGTTATTTTTTTAATATTTCATATGAGTGATCGAAAATCTGATATATTCGATATCTGATATAGACATTTAGTATCTGATATCACACATTAGATATCTTATACAAGACATTGAATATCTAATATCTAATATCAAATATTGGTTATCTGATATCAGACATTCAATATATGATATCAGACATTCAATTGCATAGGTCACATATTCAAAAATTATATAAGATATTTAAAATTTCATGGCAGATAATGAAAGTTTCATATCAGCTAATCTAAATTTGTATTCAGATATTATTCAATATTTTTAATCAGATAATCAATACATATATTCGTCTGACCATAAATTACGATCAGACGAATTTGACCCATTACTATCTGTTAAAAGAATTGAGAGTTAGAAGGTCCACCCTCCACACTACCAAGTTATGGGGTTCTCATATTCAAAGGGAGCTTTGATAGGCGTCTAACCGACAAATATTCTATCAAGGGCAGCTTGATGAATTCGAGTGGATTAAAATGGAGCATGTGAACACTGAATATGTGATGTAGTTAATTACAATGTGCACGTGGGAGACGTTTCATGTGCTTTATGATCTCAGTCTTGTAAAATAGGAAGGCCGATTTAAATCCATGATGTGTGTAGAAATCTATAGAAATGTGTACCAAATAATTTGTAAAATTCATTTATAGCATGGCCAACGAGTTACTGTCTTAGCAGTGGTTTCATTATTTGGAGTTTTTCTAACACAAATTCTTGGGTGTAATTGTTACATCATAATTTATGGTCACAAACCACCGCTTCTTTTGTAAAAAAAAAAAAAAAAAAAATCTCAAATGACATTAAATAAATAACAAAATGACATGAGTTCATGTTATATTATTTGTATAGTCTATGTCATTTTTGTTGAAGCCTATGTTATGATGTATGTTACACAATAAGCTATGGTGCAACATGTTAACCCCAAGACACCACTAGTGGAAAAAACGTTACGTGTCACTTAACAACAGATGGGTTTTGTTAAAACTAGATCCGTAAATATTGCATTTTCTGGGAGGCAAAGTGAGGGAAATTTACTGATCCAGTTTTTTAGTGAACCGAATCAGTTAATAGAAAACCGATCCGGTTTTGATTAACCGATCCGGTTCACGCACTAAACCGGATCGAGAAATATGCAAAATTAGTATTACCTAAGCGCTGGCCCAACTCCCCCAAAAATGCTGGCCCAACTTCCACCCAATATAAGTTAACCCTAAGCAACATCAACCGCAAACCCTAACTTCCCCAAGACCCCGAGTCCCTAACCTTCTCCCTTCTCCCTCCAGCCACACACCATTCCCTCCTCAACCCGGCGACACACAAAGACGAAGCCCTTCTCCGTCCTCCATACTCCTATTCTCAACACAACAATGCGCCGCTCCTCCTCAACAGCGAAGACGAATATTCAACAGCGACGCACCATTTCCTCCTCCTCCTCAGTAGTGAAGACGAAAATTAACCCAGCCACGCACCATTCCTTCCTCCTCAACAACGAAGACAAATATTCAACAGTGTCGCTCCTCCGCCGCTTCCGAGTCTTCATCAGCGCTTCTCTGCCGTCGAGTCTTCACCAGTGCCGCTCCTCCGCCTCTTCGAGTCTTCATCAGCGGCTCTCCTTCGTCGTGTCTTCGGCAGTCAATGAACATCGCTCGCCTCTTCAGATCTGGGTTTCATTAAATACTTTGTAATTTTATTCTCATTTTCTTTTTCATGTTATTTCGTTTATATTTCATTTAAATTTTTGTTTTTTCTAATTTATTTTTTATTTTCGTTCATAGATTTGTTTCTTGTAATTTTTTTTGTATTTTCGTTATATATATATTTTGGTTGATTTTGCTGGCAGTTTTCGACTTTTCGTTATTGTTGGTTGAGTTTGAACTTTTGTTGAAGCTTTGTGATTATCCTGTTTAATTTATTTCATTTAATTTCCGTTATTTTAAATTTGTTGCGTTTAATTTATATTTGGTGTTATGTTGTTTTGTTCAATTAATATACTTTATCATTTCTGTTATGTCAAAAAGAAAAACTGGACTTAAACGTTATTGTTGGCAGCTGTGGACTCTAGATTTTTATTTTATATAAGGTTTGAGACTAAACTGATCCGGCCATTCCACAAAACAGGATCAGTTAATCACCTTAACAGATCGGTTTTGTGGAATGCCCGGATTAGTTAATTCCTAACTGATCCGATTTTGAATCGGATCAGTTTAATCTCCATAGCTGCTACGACCCCATCCGTTCCTGTCCAAAACCGGATCCGTAAATCCCATTTTGATCGGATCGAATGAGTTATTTTTTCCAATAATGCACACTCGTTTTCTAAAGTAAATCAAATGAATGAATAAAATAATTTAAAAAAAATATGAGATTAATGTTTAAACAATTATATATAATGCTACAAATTTATACTCCATTCATTCTCTTTTTTTATATTCATATTTGGAATCAGGGGGAACCCAATGCAACATTAAAGTCACAAATTATTAGAATAGGTAGTCTAATTTTAACATAAAATTAGACAAACCCAACTCTACATTATTCTAACAAACCCATTCTGTCTAACTCTAACCCAACACTATCCTTAGACATTTCGCACATACCTAATCATCCCTCCTCTTCTTCTGCCTTTGTTTCCCTTCGAATCTCAAACTAAAACATACAATTTTATGAATTAAGCCAGCATTCTTACCGAATGAATTAAACTAGTCACTAAACGGAGATTAAACTAGCTATTAAATAGATTAAACTAGTCACTATATTCATAAAGGTGGTTCATTCTTTTCTTAATATTGGGCTTGAGCTGTTGCCTAATTTTAAATTAAAATAGACAGTCTCTTACAAGACCAACTGCAGTAGAGTAATATTCTCTATTTTGTGATGTGAGATAAATTAAAAGTTCTAGCTAGTCATTAATAATCTATAGCCTTTTAGGGTGCGGAAAAAACCAGAGACTTAATACTCCCAATAAGTCATTTATTGCACGTTTTAGGTGATTTGTATTCCACCTCAATTGGAAAATTTCAGCCAACTGGTCATTAGTTAATAGTTACTACACGGATCAAAGTAGAGGTTCATCATTCTCAGCCCTTGGATTATTTTAATGGCAAATATCAAAGGCTATAAATGAGAGTACCAACTTCAATCTCATTTGTTACAAACTAACCATCATATTCTGCCAATGGAAAAATTAATTATATGTGGAAGAATTCAATATCTATGAAATTTTCCAATAGAAAATATGGGAAGAACAATATATAAAGGAGGGAGTAGTAGATATCGAATCACTGAGAAGTGAATCATTCGAATTATGAAGCTATCCCCTTCGAAAATAAAGATTGTATAGCTATCCTTTGTTTTTGGGTAAACTACAAAAACATACTCCCTCCGTTTCATTTTAATTTACTCAGTTCACTTTGGAGAGAATCAAGGAGAAAGTGCAAAAGTATGAGAGAGAAACTGAAAAGGTGGAGAGAAAAATTGAAAAGTGAGAGAGATAAATTAAAAAGTGGGTTAAAATATTAAAAAGTGCATGACATGGGTGGAAAAAGAGGAGAAAGTAGATGTGACATGTTACCAATAATAGAAAAAGCAACTGTAAATTAAAAAAAAAGGGCCAAAAAGGAAAGTGTGTAGATTAAAAAGAAACGGAGGGAGTATATAATAATTTCCATCCCTTTCAAAAAAATATCTATATAATAATTTCCAATCAGAACTACAGGAGTGAACTGCTTTCTTAATCATCTAAATTTCCAGATCAACTATGAGTTTCTTTGCAACTATCTCCTCCAGAGGCTCAGTTTGTTTGGATGCAAAATATTTTCAACGGAAAATCATTTTCCGTTTAGAAACATTATTCAATGGAGAATACAATTTGGCATAGTTATAATTTGCTTTCGTTTGAGTGGTTGCATGAAAATTTTGAGATTAAAGGAAGAATTGATATAAAAGGGGAGGAGGGATGAGAGGAGGGGAAGAAATAGGGAGAAAAGTATGGTTTTACTTCATTTAAGAACGATGATAAAGTTTCCCACTCTTAGAAGAATTATTTTCCCAATTTCCAAGTATTTTAATGAAAAAATCACTTTTCAGAAAAACATTTTCGTCTAGACACTCTTAGGGTGGAATTATAAAAACAGTGAAACGCTAATTTACGATAAGAGAAAGCACAGTGTAAAAGTGTAAAGCAATACAAGTCCTACTTGCTTAGGAAACAAAAAATGTACCCGGTTCGTCCTGATCAGTTGCAGTTGAAACAATTGGCTCATCATCATCGTATTTCTCGTTCGTCATCTTGCTGCTCCAATACTCGCTCTGTAACTTTTGCTATCCTCTTAATGCCTTGGCATATCAGCAGTCTCACTCCATTATTTATGCTATGTATTGGAATCAAATTGTGATTATCTTTTTATTTAAACTTTGTCCTTTTTCTTTCGCCTCGGATACCCTTCTACGCTACTAATAAATATATTTTCTCAAAGTCGTCGCAGGCAATATAAATAAGTTTGTTTCCCATCAAAAAATTAAAATATGTATATAAATAAGTTGTTCCACATGTCATATACAACGCCATATATTATTCTAATTGTAAAAAAAGTCATATATTATTCTTATTTTGTCTCAGAATATAATTCTTTTTGTCATTTTTATAGGATATAATAAAAGCGTTGAACATATCATAATTTGTGTTTGATGTTGTGTTGGAATTTGGAAAGTAAACAATTTTTCTACTTTTAAAAAAAAATAACATTAATTGAAACTTTTGGTAAAATGTATTGATTGTTTTCGCAAATAAAATTAACATAAATGAATAAAAATAGCAAATACGATTACTTCCAGAAAAAAAAAATTAGCGAATAAGATTACAGAAATGTAACTAGATAAAGTAGAATAACTATATTGAATGAAGTACTAATATTTAAACCGTCTTGCAATTATAAGAATGAAAATTATGAGAATTGTGTTAGGAGCCATCCAAGAAGCACGCCAATATTATAAACGGTTATTTCACCAAATACCCCTGACAAATAAATTTATTCACCAAATACCCTCACTTTTTTCAAAATTCACCAGATACCCCAGACCTTTAAAAAAAATCACTAGATGCCCTTAATGACTAACAGCGGATAACTCCGTTAGTCATTAACCCTAATTAACTCTAAAAAACCTAATTAACTCTAAAAAAACCTAATTAACCCTAAACAAACCTTAATTAAACCTAACTAAACCCTAAAAACCTAATACTCTCTCTCCCTAACCCAACCCCAACCCATCCTAGGCCCACCCCACCATCAAACCCCCTCCCCACCCCCTCCCTCCCCCTCCCCTCAACCTCCCTGGCGGGCCCCTCCCCGGTAGCCCCCACGACGCAGACCCCCTCCCCGGTAGCCCCCACGACGCAGACCCCCTCCCCGGCAACCCCCACGTAGGCTCCCCTCCCCTCGACCTCCCCGGCGACTCCCCTCCCTCCTTGCGCGCCCCTCCCTCCTACTCCTTCGAATGATTTCTGCACTAGATCCGAGTCCCCCCCTCCCCTCGATCTCGCCGCGCCTCCCCCTCCCTCACTCTTTCGAACGATTCGCGATTGAGGGAGGGGGAGGCACCGGCGAGATCGAAGGAGGGGGGACCGAGTTCGCGGGGAAGGAGAGGGGGTAGGGCAACTAATTTCGCCGGGAAGGGGAAGGGGGGATGCGGGCTCGGGTGGTCGGGAGGGGGAGGTGCGGCATCTTCGGGGTGGCGGCGGGGGAGGGATGGGGAGCGACCAATCGCGGGGGAAGGGGGGGGGGTGGGGCAACCGATTTCGTTGGGGAAGGGGGAGGGGGATGCGGGCTGGGGTGGTGGGGAGGGAGGCGCGGCGGGGAGGGGGCTGGTGGGGTTGGAGTTGTGGGGGTGGAGGTGGTGGGGGTGGGGGTGGGGTGGGGGTGGGGTGGGAGGGTGGTGGGCTTGGGGGTGGGTTTAGGGTTAGTTAGGGTTTTAGGGTTAGTTAGAGTTTTAGGGTTTTTAGGTTTAATTAGGGTTTTTTAGGTTAATTAGTTAATTAGTTAACGGAGCACTGACGTCCGTTAGTCAAAAAGGGCATTTTGGGTATTTTTTGAAATGTCAGGGGTATCTGGTGAATTTTTTTGAAGGTCATGAATATTTGGTGAATTTTGAAAAAAGTGGGGGTATTTGGTGAATAAATTTATTTGTCAGGGTATTTGGTGAAAAAACCGTATTATAAATTGTTTTGAACCTCTGGGTGAATGGCCCTGTACGAGGGCAGCCAAGGGGAAATTCATCTTACCAAGGGTTCCCGAAATGGGGCCCACAAAAAAAAAGTATATTGTTGTTATTATTTTGCAGTTTAATAATAAAACGATTAAACTACCATTAAAAAAATTCTACTCCATCCGTCCCATAATATAGTGCTTACTTCTTTTTTTGCACGGGAATTAAGGAGAGTGGAGGGAGTAGTAGCATCTCAACAAAAAAAAAATCTAATAAAGTACTTTTGTCTTGGAACTACTCCCTTAGTTTTGTTTTCCTTTAAAAAAAAATCAAAAAAAATAAATGTTCCTTGGAATGGTATAAAGTAATACTCCCTCTGTCCCATAATATAATGCTCACATTCCTTTTTTGGTGTCTCAAAATGTTGTGCCTATTTTCTTTTTTATTAATTTGTTTGGACTAAATTATCCTTAAGTTCTACACAAACTTTCTAAAATACCCCTACGTATCTCTCAAAACATGTGACCCCATTTATTGTTTTACATCATTCCAAGGAACATTTATTGCCTTTTGATTTTGTTTGAAGGAAAAAGAAAATAAATATCAATACAAAAGTATCAAAAAAGCACTTCATTAAATACATATTTTGGAAATCCTACAACTCATTTCATTTTCCTTAATTCGCGTGAAAAATGAGAAGTGAGCACTATATTATGGGACAGAGGGGGTAAATAGAGGCACACATTTTTTAAAGAAAAAGAAAGGTATTTCGGAGAATGTATGTAAAGATTGAGGATATTTAGTCCAAATAAATTGATAAAAATAAAATAGGCACAACTTTTTGGGACACCTAAAAAGGAATATAAGCATTATATTATGGGATGGAGGAAGTATATATGTGTTGTTCTTTTTGTTTTTAAAGTGAAGTTACTAACAAATTGCACTATGTAAATTATCTATATCTAGGATAAGCTCCATTGGTTTGTCAATTTTTCACTGTCAAGTCTATTATAGGTCTTGATTGAGTTCTAATAGAAGAATAAAGCGAACAACGTGTTATTTGTGTAGCTACATGCGCGTCAACTCATTTTCAAAATGCTATATATCTCCACTCTTTTTTCATCAGAATTGAGCTTTTGACCTGACGTTGAATAAATATAGAGCCACATTTTTATATCCAACTTGAATCTTCCCAAACTGTTGAGTGTATTGTGAGAAATATCTATTGGAAGTCGACCCTTGTGCATAAACCCTCCCCAAACATCTTATTTTTCCCCGATGAACCCTTATATGCTCGGTGTGTGGGACGATGATCTTGGAAGCAACATGTGAAACTTTGTTAGGGCCCATTCCGGTGTCCTGTAGTGCCTACGGGACGCAGACTCCTTAAAGGAGGGAAGAACTAAGATCTTGGCTATCCCATATCGGAAGTTGAGACGAACGAAGCCATCTTTATATATATGTGGATACCTCAACCTCGTAAAGGCCTTTTGGGTATGACTACGATCCTGGACCAAAGTAAAACCTTGCGGGCTAGGGCCCAAATAGAACAATATCTACTAGTGAGTTCCTGAACTCCCTGGAGTGTTACAGAAAAGTTGCCAATGATTTTGGCTATCCCACATCGGAAGTTGAGGCGAACAAAGCCATCATTATATAGATGTGGATACATCAACCTAGTGGTCTGGCATTATTAGCATCACTTGCAATCCCAGAAGTCATGGAATCGAGTCTCATTCCTTACAAGAGATCAGATCTCCAATTTCCTCCCTTCTTACAAGAGATTTTAACTTAATTACCTATCTAAAAAAAAATTTAAATTAATGACCTCTCATCAGACCATATATATGAATTAAAAGTTTTAACCAATACCACAATAAGTGGAGTGATAATATTACAAATAATTAAGATCAATAAGTACTGAAAAGGTCTACATGAAAAAAATGAGTAAAATCACAATCATGATATTATTAAATCATTAAATAATATGTCCCTCCCTAATTACTGTCGCTTTTGTTATGTCATCAAACCAAGCAATGCTGTAGAGATAAAAATTAGTTGCAAATTTTTTTTTTTACCTCGCATACCCTACTACCCCCTCAAAATACATTATTTATCAAATTCGTCACTTGCAATTATGTTTGTGAGACATCTCATATGCAAAAGTCAATGTTTACACAGTATTGTAAGTTGTTAGTCTAACTGTATAAGAATGAATATATGCAATTAATTTGCTATATAAGTCTCTTGGGTTAGGTAGTGTATAATACTCTCTATCACGTGAACGTCAATTAAGGAATCAGGACACAATTCATAATTCTTTTCTCATTCCTCTTCTTTGTCGTTCCCTCTTAAATTCAATACAGTTCCTGGAAGTTGCCATAAAATATTATACATTGATGACAATAAGCCTTTAAAATAGATTTTCTTATTGACTTTCTTCAGTCACGGTTAAATACTTTTTAATGCTCATCTTCTCTCAACAAAGTTTTATAGTTTACCAATGAACAGTATTAGAGATCCAGTTCTTATACCACTTCTGTTCATTTTCGATAATTACAATTAGTGTAGACATACATATTTAGGCAAAAAGGAAGGAAGACGGCATATAGTGATAGTTTTTTATAAGAAATTGGGAAAGGCGAGATAAAGTGGAGTAGTTTGTGGCAAATCAATAATCAAATGCGGTCAAAATTTGAAAAAAAAGTTTAACAATTGAAAAGGAACGGATGTAAATTGAAAGTGTAATAAAAAAAATATGTCGAGGAAGTATGTGTTGCACTTATAACAATAAAATGATACTTATCTGTTGAAGCGTGAACGAAGAGCAGTTTGCCGAGATGTAGATGACCACTGTCCTAAAAGACGATTTCGCGCTACCCGGTGCAGTATAAATCAAACGATCGTCCTCCAGGATTTGCACGACTCTAAGATATGTGTGCACTCACACACCACGGATGGAGACTAGAATATTGCCCAAAACCAGAGAGAATTTTTTGTGGAGAAGTGTAGAGGAGAGTAATTTTTGTGTATATTTTTTACTGAGGAAAAGTAGCCCTTAAATAGCTTCAAAGAGAAAAACGGAAGGCTGAAGATAAGCAATGAGAAATCAATTAGGCTCCGGAAATCTTGCTAGCAACGGTTACAAAATACGGTAATAATGGCAATCCGAGATTCTTGCGATTGGCGCCAAAACAAAAGAAGGAGATCTAAAACGGACCGCAGACCCACGCCGCGCTCGCCACGAGCCTGAGCCCGAGCCCGGCTCGGCCGACGAGCGTGCGCATGTGTGGTGCATCCATGCATCTAGTACTCTATCAAACAAGAAGTGCTAAGGAACTCCTATTAATAAACAAGGTGAAGCATAACTATTTTTCCAATGTGGGACAAGAGCCTTTTACTTTGTTTTTCCACTCCTCTCTTTGAGGTTTTTGTTTTAGAGTAATTGTTGAACTTTCCAACAATCCCCCACAGGTTCAACAAATGAGAAAAGAAAAGGAATGAAATTGGCTTTGGGCAAAACAAAACAATTGCATTAGTGTCAATGTCTTGCGACTTGAATTAACATTTAGTGCTTTTAAGCTAGGATTTTTTTCCTATCAAGTGACTTGAGTCTTGAACTTAATAGGGAGGAAAAGATACATCACTTAAAGCACACAATTGAACATGTATAATATTCTGATTCTCCGCAAATAATAGTGACGCCTTATACTGGCCATACGTCCAGACCTGGATGCTCATAGGTGCTTTAGAGAATTAGCCCATGCAATTCTCATAGGAAGCGGCCACACTTCTACACCTACGTAGGTGAATCCCATCAAGTGTGAGCTACATCACACCTCCAAAAATATGGATATGGGTTCATTAAGAGCCTTGGCTCACCCTAAAGTTCAATTTGTAGCAAGCACATTACATCATTAACATATAGGGATGGAAAAATAAAAGTTTGTGCTTCTGAATTATTCATAATGTTCTCCTTTGAACTCAGAGTGAGTAGGAGTTCATTAGTTACAATTCATCCAATGGGCCTTAAGCCCATCCTTTTTGATGTTTCCAAAACTAGTTTTCTACGCAGGCCTTTGGTTAGCGGATCCGCGATGTTCTTTTCTGATTTAACATAATCCAGTGATATCACTCCATTTGACAGCAGATCTTTGACAGTGTTATGCCTCAAACGAATGTGTCTCTTTTTTCCCATTGTAGGTGTGGTTGTTTGCAACAGCTATGGCAGCTTGCGAATCACAGTGAAGAGCAACAGAAGGAGCTGACTTCCCCCACATTGGAATATCTGCAAGCACATTTCTCAACCATTCAGCCTCATGGCCTACCAATTCAAGAGCAATAAATTCAGATTCCATAGTAGACATAGCAAAGACAAGATTGCTTGCAAGATTTCCAAGATACAACTCCACCCCCTAGGGTGAAAACATAACCACTGGTAGAGTTTACTTCATCGTTGTCAGATACCCAGTTGGCATCACATAAACCTTTTAGCACTCCTGGAGATTTGGAGTAATGCAAACTCCAATCCATGGTATCTTTCGAATACCTGAGCAATCGCCTTAGAGCATCCCAATGATCTTTGTTTGGGTTATGAGTGTACCTCCTTAGTCTACTTACAGAATAAGCAATGTCAGGTCTAGTGTAATTCATAAGAAACATCACACTACCAATGATTTTAGCATATTCAGATTGACAAACTGGATCACCTTTTTTTTCAATAAGCGGATACTTGGATCATAAGGGGTTCTAACTGGATCGACGTTAAATGAGTCAAACTTTTTCAAGAGTTTTTCAACATAATGAGACTGACTAAGACATATGCCATTTTGATATCTTATAATTTTGACTCCCAAAATCACATATGCCTCACCCATATCTTTCATTTGAAATTTAGAACTTAGAAATTTCTTTGTCTCTTTTACTCGATCAATACTAGTACCAAAAATTAGCATATCATCCACATAAAGACAAATAATCACACAACCACTTGAATCATGCTTGAAATAAACACAAGAGTCTCCTTCATTGACATGAAACCCATTTCCTGTCATAGTTTTGTCAAACTTGTCATGCCATTGTTTTGGAGCTTGCTTGAGTCCTTACAATGACTTGACCAGTTTACAAACCATGTTTTCTTGGCCCGGAATTGCACAACCTTTCGGTTGAACCATATAAATCTCTTCTTCCAAATCCCCATTTAGAAAAGTAGTTTTTACGTCCATTTGATGTACAATGAGATCATGGATACAAGCAAGAGCAATTAAAGTCTTAATAGTTGCAATTTTAGTGACGGGAGAATCACACTGGATGGAGAATCGGGATAAGGTTGTGAAGGGTGGGTGTCCATTTTTTGATGGAAAACCTATTATGGTTAAAGCATGGAGTTCGGATATTGATTTTAAGAGAGATGAGATAAGGCAAGTACCTATTTGGGTGTAGCTTAATCTGGATTTCGAGTATTGGGGTCAGGGATGCCTTGCAAAGATTGTGAGCAATTTGGGGAAATTCTTGAAAGTGGATAGTGCAACTCAGAAGAGGGAAAAACTGCAGTATGCGAGAGTATTGATTGAGGTGGAGGTATCACAAAAATTCCCTGATGTAATTGAGTTTGAAAATGAGAAAGGGGAAGACACAAGTGTTCGTGTGACTTAGCTTATGACTGGAAACCAACGTTCTGTAAGTCTTGTAGCATCTTTGGGCACGATGGTCATAATTTTAGGAGGAAGAGGAATAAAGAGTGGGTGCCCAGGAATGTTACAGGGGAGAGACAGAATGCGGGTGTGAATAAGCAAAGTACAGTGCAGAAGGTTCCTGCACAGACTGCTCCTATTGAGAATAGAAGAGATGCTGAAAGATTCCAACCAGCTTCTAGAGTGGTGCGAACTCTAAATAGCCCAGTTGCTAGAACAATAGTTAGGAATTCATTTGATGTGTTGCTTGATATTAATGAAGTGGAAGAGGGTGAGATTGAGCAGAATAAGGATGGTGAAGATGATGGAGAGAGGGATCTCTCCTCCCTTAATGGATAAGCTCTGCATTTGGAATGTCCGGGGGCTGAACAGTCCTAGGAAGCAGAGAGTAGTGAGAGAATTTCTTGCTCAACACTCTGTTGGATTGGTTGGCTTGCTGGAAACAAAGGTGAAGATTGCATTTATGGGCAATCTTTATCAGAATATGTTCCAGAAATGGTGCTTTACGTCAAACTCTGCATTTCATAAAGGTGGAAGGGTAATTGTGGCTTCGAAACCAGGTAAATTCATAGTTGATCTTAAAGGGGGAGCGAGCCAATGGATTCATTATTTAGTGACTCCTATAAATGGTTCAATTGACTTTGAATGTACTGTTGTGTATGCATTTAATGACAGAAGTAAAATTATGGAAGGAATTAGGGGAAATTGCTAGAAGTATCAGGGGGCCTTGGATAGTTGGTGGGGACTTTAATTGTGTCTTGCACAATGATGAACGAATTGGAGCTCCAGTGAGGAATTGGGAAATTGAGCCTCTCAGAATGTATGTGAATCAGTGTGAGCTACGTGATTTGAATAGCACAGGAAACATGTTCACTTGGAATAAAAAGCAGGAGGGACATGTGAGGGTCTTTTCGAAAATTGATCGAGTGCTAGTGAATTAGAAATGGGAGGAGGAGTTCACAAATGCAGGGATAGCTTTCTTGAATGAGGGGGAGTTTGACCATACTCCAATTGTTATCTCCATACATGAAGGAATAGAGAATGTTAAGAAGCCCTTTAAATACTTTACAATGTGGAAAAGTTCTCCTATGTTTGAGGAGTTAGTAAAAAAGTGCTGTAATGAGAATGTCAGAGGGAATAAAATGTACATTGTTACCCAGAAGCTTAAAATAGTGAAGAAAGAGCTCAAAGAGTTGAATAGATTAGGTTTTTTTGGAGATTTAAGCTAAGGTTTTGAGAGCTGTTGTGGCAATGAAGGAAGTACAAAAGAGAATGCATGAAAGGCCTAGTAATACTATGCTTGCTGATGAAGAATTGAAAGCAGTACATAAGTACAAGATCAAGCATAAAGCATATGTAGGAATTTGTGCCTTGAATCTGGTCAAATGAGGTGTTCGTCGGCTAGCCCGACCGGATCGGGCAGGCTCCCCCAACCTGGCGGGGTCAGCGTCTCAGCAGGAGCTCAAGGAGCAGGCCGCCCGATGGCATCGGGCGTGTTCACCCAGGCGTCGTAGCAAACTACGACTCGGGCGTTGGTCGCCCCATCGGGCGCGAGACGAATTCTGGTTTGGCGGGTACTGCCCGATCTGGCGGATTCCGCCCGACCCGGTCGGGCAAAGCGCAGTTTTACGAGGAAACGCATTTTCCGGATTTGCTTATAAATAGGTTTTAAACCTAGTTTATTTAAGTGACGATTAAGTCATTAATCACCTCTATAATTCTGCTTATCCTTCTCATCAATAATATTATTCTCTCTCTGCCCGTGGAAGTAGCCAACACTCCGTTGGTGAACCACGTTAAATCTGTGTGTGATTTCTCTTTGTTTTTCATTCATTATTTGTTCTTTCTCACATCTGTCATAACAAATTGGTTCAAGGGCTTTGTGTTCAATCCGGGTGAGAAAGATGTCTGGGATGAATGTGAAAATTGATAAATTCACTGGAGAAACAGTTTCAGTCTGTGGAAAATCAAGATGCGGGCTTTACTGAAGCAACAGGGGTTGTGGGCACCGTTGGCAAAGAAGTCATCGGATTCGGAAACCGCTGAGATGGCCGTTCTGGAGGATAAAGCACATTCAACGATTATGTTGTGTCTTTCTAACGAAATAATTACTAACGTTGCGGAGCAGGAAACCGCCGCCGGTCTGTGGTTGAAGTTGGAGAGTTTGTATATGACAAAATCTCTAACTAACATGTTGCTTTTGAAGCACCGTCTGTTCAGCCTGCGTATGCAGTAAGGTATGTCTCTGAGGGACCATCTAGATAAATTGAATACTATATAGCTTGCTAGATCATCGTAATATTGATGTTAAAGTAGATGATGAGGATGCTGCTTTAATTCTATTAGTATCTTTGCCTTTATCGTATGAGAATTTTGTGGATTCTTTTATTGTTGGGAAAGATAGTCTGTCATTAGAAGAAGTAAGATCTGCTCTTCATACTAGAGAAGTCCGTCATCAGGCATCTGGTTCTAGTACAGAAAATCAGACATTTGGATTAGTTGTTAATTACTGGGGGTAAGGGACAGGGAAAATCTGGTAAAAAGAAATCGAACCATAAAAATTCGAACTCTAAGGGTCCTAAACCTAATGATGTCTGTAATTACTGTAAAGAAAAGGGACATTGGAAAAATGAATGTCCTAAGAAAAAGAAGCAGCAGGACAATAATGAAGGTCCCGCTGCTCTGGCAGAAACTGATGGTAATTCTGAGGAAGATATAGCCCTAGTTATTAATAACCAGTCACATTACTGATCACAAATAATCTGATATCTTTGAGTCTTCTTTACAGTAGAGGTTTCAGTTTTCAAGGTTTTAGTTATGAATGTCTACAAGGGTTCGGAGGTAGTTTTGAAAGGTATTAAAATGGGTACCTTGTATTTTCTTCAAGGCTCTACTGTGACAGGTTCTGCTGCTATTGCATCATCTGAGGTTCCCAAGGAGGATATGACCAAGTTGTGGCATAGGAGACTTGGACATATGGGTGAAAGGGGGATGCAAATTCTGTCAAAAAGGGATCTTCTGTGTGGGAACAATGTGCAGGACCTTGAGTTATGTGAGCATTGTGTGTTTGGGAAGCTTCATCGCAACAAATTTCCAAAGGCTGTGCATACTACAAAGGGCACACTTGATTATATTCACTCTGATTGTTGGGGTCCTTCCCGAGTTGAGTCTATTGCAGGTCACAGGTACTTTGTGTCGATGATCGATGATTATTCAAGGATGACTTGGGTAATTATGATGAAGCATAAAAGTGAGGCTTTCATTAACTTCAAGGAGTGGAAGGCTTTGGCGGAAAATAAAGCTGGAAGGAAGATCAAAAGCCTGCGAACTGATAATGGTCTGGAATTCTGTTGGTCTGAGTTTAATGAGTTTTGCAAGAACGAAGGGATTGCACGCCATCATACTGTCAGGAATACTCCACAACAGAACGGGGTAGCAGAACGCATGGATCAGACACTGTTGGAGAGAGCGAGGTGCATGCTCTCTAATGCTGGGTTACCTAAAATATTTTGGGCAAAAGCTATTTGATCAACCGTGGACCTCACACTAGTATTGATTGTAAAACACCTTATGTGGTGTGGTCTGGTAAGCCTGCAGATTATTATTTGTTGAGAGTTTTTAGTTCTACTGTTTATTATCATGTAAGTGAGGGTAAATTAGAACCTAGAGCTAAGAAGGGTGTATTTGTGGGTTTTGGGAGTGGAGTTAAGGGCTATAGAATCTGGTCACCTTCTGAGAGTCGAGTTATACTTAGTAGAAGCGTAATATTTGATGAAAATTCTATGCTTAACCCCACTATGAAGTCCATGGTGGTGTCTCGTTGGTAGTAATGTTGATAAACGGTGGAGCTGCAAGTCACTCATGATGAGAGTGAATCACGAGCACCAAGGTGGAGAAGATCAACATGGTGCTACTTGAATCGTAGTCTTCCATTCACCAATCTGCCTCATCCCAAGCACATCGAACGAGCATAGCACTTGATAGAGCTAGAAGAGTTGGTGTGGGACCTCCTAGGAGGTATGGTTTTGAGGACATGGTTGCTTATGCACTACAGGTTGCTGAGAAGGTGGAGGTAGATACTCATGAACCATCCACCAACAAAGAAGCTGTCTCAAGTAGTGAGTCTGCTCAATGGCTAGCTGCTATGGGAGATGAAATGGATTATCTGGATAAGAATCAGACTTGAGAGCTAGTCAAGTGTCCTAACGAGAGGAAAATTGTCACCTGCAAATGGGTTTTCAAGAAGAAGGAAGGGACCTCACCTTCCGAGGGGGTCAAGTATAAAGCTCGGGTTGTTGCAAGAGGGTTCACCGAAAGGGAATGGGTTGACTATAATGAGATTTTCTCACCGGTGGTTAGACACACTTCCATCGGGGTGCTACTAGCAATAGTTGCACATCGGGATCTTGAACTTCAAGCAACTAGATGTGAAAATGCTTTCCTACACGGAGAGTTGGAAGAAGAGATTTATATGAATCGGCCGGATGGGTTCCAAGTTCCCGATAAAGAAGACTATGTTTGCAGACCGAAGAAGTCCTTGTATGGGATAAAGCAGATCTCCTAGGCGGTGGTACAAAATGTTTGACGGACTATATGATTGAATTGGGCTATAACAGAGTCCGTATGATTGTTGTGTGTATCACAACAAGCCGGATGATGAATCATGGATTTATTTGGTCCCGTATGTAGATGATATGCTTATAGCCGCAAAGTCCAAGTCCGATATTCGAGAGGTTGAAGGGTCTTCTCGGTCTTGAGTTTGAGATGAAGGATTTGGGTGCTTGCGTAAAAAACTTTGGGGATGGAGATTTAAAGATTAGAGGAAGCTTTTCTTGTCACCAAAAGGCTACATTCAGAAGATTTTGTCAAGGTTTGGTATGTCAACAGCTAAGCCTATAGATACTCCAAGTGCCTCCAATAATCATTTGTCTGTTGCTTTTGCACCCAAGTCTGCCGAGGAGAAGGAGTACATGAGTCGGGTTCCCTATGATAGTGCAAGAGGGAGTCCGATGTATTCTATGGTCTACGTAGGGCCGGATCTTGCACATGCGATCTGTGTTGTTAGTAGGTTCATGGGTGATCCTGGTAAGGAGCATTGACGTGACGTCAAGAGGATTTTTCGTTACCTTCGAGGTACGTCTGATGTTGGTCTCATTTATGGGAATGATACTCAGTGTTTAGTTACTGGTTATTCAGATTCTAATTATGCTGGAGATGTAGACAGTAGAAGGTCTATGACTGGTTATGTATTTACTCTTGGTGGCTCTGTTGTTAGTTGGAAGGCAACTTTATAGGCTACAGTTACTTTGTCTACTACTGAAGCAGAGTAAATGGCATTGACAACAGTTGCTAAAGAGGGAATTTTGGTTAAAGGGGCTAGTCAGTGATCTTGGTTTGCATCACGATCAGGCCATTGTGTATTGTGACAGTTTGAGTGCAATATGCTTATCCAAGGATCAAGTCAATCATGAGAGGACTAAGCACATTGATGTGAGATATCATTTTCTGAGGATCCTGCTGATATGTTCACTAAACCTGTTCCAGAGTAAGTTTCAACATTGTTTGAACTTGCTCAATGTTCGTGATTGTTAATTGCCCTTTGGAGCAAGTCTGGGGCCTTTAGGGGCTAATCTGGTGTCCATAAGGGACAAGTCTGGTCTAGTTGCAGGGAGAATCTGAGCAGTACCTTTTTTTCCGTTAAAGAAAACTATAGTTTTTGTGATATTTAGAGTTTGTTTCAAAGAGAATTTACAACCTAAAGGTTAATTTAAGGATTTCCAATACGTTTAGCGCTAAAAAAAACCCAATATTTCATAATGACCTCATCCTAATGTCAAAACAACAAAATCAAAGTCACTTTGTATAATATACTTCTTTCCTAATTATGTAAGTAAGTTCTTCTTTACATGTAAATTAGTTAGACTTGTGAGTTGTGTCATACACGGGTTAAATATTTTTATTTAATTATAAAATATATTTCCTTGTAAAACAATACTATAATTTTTTAATTAAAATGATTGTAAAAGCTAATTAAATAATTCAATAATTGGTAGAGATGATATACTATGAAACTATTGCATATAATTTTAAATATCAACTACTTTATGTATTATTTTAGCATTCCTATATTACATTTGAAATTACGAAAGATTATATATGATTGGTTGTACCAAATATTCTTCATACATTACACTATAATTTGTTTCCTCAAAAATATGAGAATCTTGGCATGAAAAACAAGCGCCGAGTGTCGATTCTTCTATTAATCTATTCGGCTATATATATGTAGGGTTTTTTTAACCTATGTACCAAGTAAATAAGTTTAGTTATTTGTTTTTACCTTTGCTCAGAAAAACTGATTAATATGCATAGTTAATTAAGGACATTATTCTTATAATTGATATCTAATTTTATATATGATAATTAATTCATCTCACACTCTATCTCCTTATATATAAACTATTATCTAACCATTGTTGATGATTTAAAAGGGAGTTTTATGTGACTTAAAAAAAGTTTTATGCGTTTATTAGCTCATTGTTGATAAGACTAATGTTACAAGTCGTGTCAATATGTTTACTCTATAGGTACCAAATTACATTGAATGCAAGAGAACCGCTCATATCTGAAGGAAAAATGATGTATTGTAAAAGCACCATTAGGAACGGCTAGAAAAAAAAGATTGTGAAGTCAATCTTTACAAAAATACAAATTAATGGTGATTGGAGAAAAGATGGAGGGTGCTCAATCGTGGTTTCCTTGCATGGACGACTAAAAACACAGTTGGTTCGTAGGTTGGCATCTACATCAGCCAGCTTTAAAAAATATATATATATATATATTTCGGGACATACACGCAGCTCCCAGAAAAAAAAAACCAGTTAAAATCCTCCCACTTGTCAGTTTGTTGTTTGCTTTAAAAATATAATCATTGCAAATATTGCAACGATTATATTTTAAAAAATACAAAGTAAAAAGATAAAATGACAGTACCAACGCCTCTATATTTTCAAGCTCTACAAATAGAGACTTTGTTTGCAATATTTTGGACACACTTAATTTTCTCCATGTTTACTGATTGCCTCTATTTGTTTCATTTTTTAACAAAATTCTTCAATTTCTATTTTGTCAAAAATCTTTATAATTATGGATTCTAGTAATCCTAATTATGGAAGAAATCCAAATCAAAACAGCTCAACTGTAGCCTTAGTTTAATTTATGCAATTTTAGCCTTTTGAACGTCCATGTATCCTTCAATTTAATAATAACTTTTATGCCTCGAGACTTGACTTAATTTAATTATTAATAACTCTAATTATATATTTAATTTAATTTAAATTTCTATTAAAAATTAATATCAATTATTGATATATATTTCATATTATTAAGAAATAAATAATAAACATATTGTATAATTGCTATTGGGTAATGAGAAAGAGAAAAAGTAGCTGGGTTGGATCAAACAATAAGAGAAGGAGAAAGAAGTAGTTGGGATTACTTTTTTATTGTTCAATTTTAAGGAAAATTATTGGGTAAAGATTGTAGGATGATATATTTTAGAGAGAGAAAGCGAGAGAGTGGGATGATCTTTTATTTCAATCATTAATAATGATTATCTAATAATGCTAGTTTTTTTCTTTTTAGTTGGATGAAGCAATATATTACAATCAACTAATTGCATTGTTTTCAATACAAGCCGAGGAAGTGCAACTGGAATTCTGATTTAATCCAGGCGCACTTAAAATTACATCCCACATTAGTCTTTCATCTATTCTAAAACTATTACCTGAGATGGGGTTTATACACTAGTGAAAAAGCCCATCTAATCTGGTAAAAAACGGGCGTACAGATCCGATTTTGGTATGGATCGGGTGGGTACGGAGCAGTTAGAAAAACTCAACAAATCCGATTTTGGACCGTATTAGTTGAGGACTAACTGATCCGGATATGGGTTAGAACCGGACCAGTTAAGGTGATTAACTGATCCGGTTTAACGCATAACAGAATCAGTTTGGCTTCCTCACGAGTAAAATAAAAAAGCATCTGATAGCTCTCAAACAGGCAACAATTCGCTCATTACACAAAGTAATACAGATGCAATAGTTCAGAAAATTTAAAAAAGACAATACGAAACTTATACAATGTAATACAAAAATTTTCATATATAATATTTTATACAATTTTACATATATGCATAATACAACAAAAAAAATTATACATAAAATTAATAAATGAAACTTTGTGCAGAAAATTAAGAAAAAAAATCTAACAAATTGACAAGCTCCCTACCAATCTTTGCCCGATTGCATAATCAGAAAGATGCAAGGTAAACTCTCTTATTGGAAAGCTAAGTTTCTCAATAAAGCAGCTAGAGGCATCCGTTATGTATTTGTGTCGGGTGGTAAAGGGGAACCGATGCATTTTATGTATTTGTGTCGTTTGTCTTAGGGTTTGACCCAAACCACGAGATGCAAATTTACATTTTTGTAATCAATGCTACTCTCAACTCCATAGGCTCATACATAATGAACTTCTTGTCCTTGCCTAAGAGTCCTTAACCAGATGGATAGAATTATGAGAAACGTTTTATGGGGTTCAATTTAGGACAAGAAAATACTTCACCTAGTCAACTGGGTAAAAGTGTGTGCCCTTAAGGAATTAGGAGGAATTGGGTATATATAGATCTTACCGTATCATGAATAAACTCCTCATGGGTAAACTCTGCTAGAAAATTCACTCAAACTAAAACATAGCATCTAATGTTAGAACGCCAAGTACTCTACCTATAGACAAGGGTTTGACCCCTTTTAAGAGGGATCCTACATTTGGCAAGACATGCGCAATGGGTGGGGGTATGTTTGAAACAACCTCATCATGGACTGTTGTTAAAGGCCTTAGTATATCCTTTTGGTTTGACAATTGGACTAGAAAAGACCCCATCAGGGAATTTGATAGCTGCCCCCCCCCCCCACTACGAGTGATATCACTTTCATTGTCTCACACCGCCTAAGGGATGGGAATTATGACTTTAGTGGTCATCATTTGTCTTGCCTAATGACATTCATACCTACATTCTAGATATATAAGAATCAACGTGGCCACGAACAATGTGTTAGCTATGTCCACAAGCAGAGGAGAAACGATTTTATTAGGTTTTAGGAGAGAATGCAGATTTCAGAAATTGGAGGCAAAAGTTAATTATAGGGTTTATCTATTACCCTACTAATTAACCTAAACTGATGAGCCTAAATACGAAACCAAAACAGAGTCGATATACTAAATGACATATACCGAAAAGGACCCCTGTGCTTGGTTAATCCGCCAGATGGTTAATCCGCCAGATAATTAATTCAAGACATAGTTCAACAATATATATCTCTGAATCTGGTAATAATGATGAACTTGTCTGCTTTCTAGCCCAAGGAAGCTAGCTTCAGCTGAGCATTGGCATCACCATACCCGGTTCGTCCTGATCAGTTGCAGTTGAAACAATTGGCTCATCATCATCGTATTTCTCGTTGGTCATCTTGCTGCTCCAATACTCGCTCTGTAACTTTTGCTATCCTCTTAATGCCTTGGCATATCAGCAGTCTCACTCCATTATTTATGCTATGTATTGGAATCAAATTGTGATTATCTTTTAATTTAAACTTTGTTCTTTTTCTTTCGCCTCGGATACCCTTCTACACTACTAATAAGTATATTTTTTCAAAGTCGTCGCAGGCAATATAAATAAGTTTGTTTCCCATCAAAAAATTAAAATATGTATATAAATAAGTTGTTCCACATGTCATATGCAACGTCATATATTATTCTAATTGTAAAAAAAAGTCATATATTATTCTTATTTTGTCTCATAATATAATTCTTTTTGTCATTTTTATAGGATATAATAAAAGGGTTGAACATATCATAATTTGTGTTTGATGTTGTGTTGGAATTTGGAAAGTAAACAATATTTCTACTTTTAAAAAAAATAATACAACATTAATTGAAACTTTTTGTAAAATGTTTTGATTGTTTTCACAAATAAAATTAACATAAATGAATAAAACGAACAAATACGATGACCTCAAAGTAAAAAAAAATTAGCTAGTAAGATTACAGAAAAGTAACTAGATAAAGTAGAAAAACTATATTGAATGAAGTACTAATATTTACACTGTCTTGCAATTATAAGAATGAAAATTATGAGAATTGTGTTAGGAGGCCATCCAAGAAGCACGCCAATATTATAAACGGTTATTTCACCAAATACCCCTGACAAATAAATTTATTCACCAAATACCCCAACTTTTTTCAAAATTTACCAGATACCCCGACCTTTAGAAAAAATCACCAGATGCCCTTAATGACTAATTGGTTTGACAATTGGACTAGAAAAGACCCCATCAGGGAATCGGATAGCTGCCCCCCCCCACTACGAGTGATATCACTTTCATTGTCTCACACCGCCTAAGGGATGGGAATTATGACTTTAGTGGTCATCATTTGTCTTGCCTAATGACATTCATACCTACATTCTAGCTATATATGTTGTGACATATGCAATTAACGAAACAAATAATTACTGAACAATTGACACAAAAATCAACGTGGTCACGAACAATGTGTTAGATATGTCCACAAGCAGAGGAGAAACGATTTTATTAGATTTTAGGAGAGAATGCAGATTTCAGAAATTGGAGGCATAAGTTAATTATAGGGTTTATCTATTACCCTACTAATTAACCTAAACTGATGAGCCGAAATGCGAAACCAAAACAGACTCGATATACTAAATGACATATACCGAAAAGGACCCCTGTGCTTGGTTAATCTGCCAGATAATTAATTCAAGACATAGTTCAACAATATATATCTCTGAATCTGGTAATAATGATGAACTTGTCTGCTTTCTAGCCCAAGGAAGCTAGCTTCAGCTGAGCTTTGGCATCACCATACCCGGTTCGTCCTGATCAGTTGCAGTTGAAACAATTGGCTCATCATCATCGTATTTCTCATTGGTCATCTTGCTGCTCCAATACTCGCTCTGTAACTTTTGCTATCCTCTTAATGCCTTGGCATATCAGCAGTCTCACTCCATTATTTATGCTATGTATTGGAATCAAATTTGTGATTATCTTTTAATTTAAACTTTGTTCTTTTTCTTTCGCCTCGGATACCCTTCTACGCTACTAATAAATATATTTTTTCAAAGAAGTCGCAGGCAATATAAATAAGTTTGTTTCCCATCAAAAAATTAAAATATGTATATAAATAAGTTGTTCCACATGTCATATGCAACGTCATATATTATTCTATTTGTAAAAAAGAGTCATATATTATTCTTATTTTGTCTCATAATATAATTCTTTTTGTCATTTTTATAGGATATAATAAAAGCGTTGAACATATCATAATTTGTGTTTGATGTTGTGTTGGAATTTGGAAAGTAAACAATATTTCTACTTTTAAAAAAAATAATACAACATTAATTGAAACTTTTTGTAAAATGTATTGATTTTTTTCACAAATAAAATTAACATAAATGAATAAAACTAACAAATACGATGACCTCAAAGAAAAAAAAAATTAGCTAGTAAGATTACAGAAAAGTAACTAGATAAAGTAGAAAAACTATATTGAATGAAGTACTAATATTTACACTGTCTTGCAATTATAAGAATGAAAATTATGAGAATTGTGTTAGGAGGCCATCCAAGAAGCACGCCAATATTATAAACGGTTATTTCACCAAATACCCCTGACAAATAAATTTATTCACCAAATACCCGAACTTTTTTCAAAATTTACCAGATACCCCCGACCTTTAGAAAAAAATCACCAGATGCCCTTAATGACTAATTGGTTTGACAATTGGAATAGAAAAGACCCCATCAGGAATCCGATAGCTCCCCCCCCCCCGCACTACGAGTGATATCACTTTCTTTGTCTCACACCGCCTAAGGGATGGGAATTGTGACTTTAGTGGTCATCATTTGTCTTGCCTAATGACATTCATACCTACATTCTAGTTATATATGTTGTGACATATGCAATTAAAGAAACAAATAATTACTGAACAATTGACACAAGAATCAACGTGGTCACGAACAATGTGTTAGCTATGTCCACAACCAGAGGAGAAACGATTTTATTAGATTTTAGGAGAGAATACAGATTTCAGAAATTGGAGGCATAAGTTAATTATAGGGTTTATCTATTACCCTACTAATTAACCTAAACTGATGAGCCTAAATGCGAAACCAAAACAGACTCGATATACTAAACGACATATACCGAAAAGGACCCCTGTGCTTGGTTAATCCGCCAGATAATTAATTCAAGACATAGTTCAACAATATATATCTCTGAATCTGGTAATAATGATGAACTTGTCTGCTTTCTAGCCCAAGGAAGCTAGCTTCAGCTGCGCTTTGGCATCACCATACCCAGTTCGTCCTGATCAGTTGCAGTTGAAACAATTGGCTCATCATTATCGTATTTCTCGTTGGTCATCTTGCTGCTCCAATACTCGCTCTGTAACTTTTGCTATCCTCTTAATGCCTTGGCATATCAGCAGTTGCACTCCATTATTTATGCTATGTATTGGAATCAAATTGTGATTATCTTTTAATTTAAACTTTGTTCTTTTTCTTTCGCCTCGGATACCCTTCTACGCTACTAATAAATATATTTTTTCAAAGTCGTCGCAGGCAATATAAATAAGTTTGTTTCCCATCAAAAAATTAAAATATGTATATAAATAAGTTGTTCCACATGTCATATGCAACGTCATATATTATTCTAATTGTAAAAAAAAGTCATATATTATTCTTATTTTGTCTCATAGTATAATTCTTTTTGTCATTTATATAGGATATAATAAAAGCGTTGAACATATCATAATTTGTGTTTGATGTTGTGTTGGAATTTGGAAAGTAAACAATATTTCTACTTTTAAAAAAAATAATACAACATTAATTGAAACTTTTTGTAGAATGTATTGATTGTTTTCACAAATAAAATTAACATAAATGAATAAAACTAACAAATACGATGACCTCAAAGAAAAAAAAATTAGCTAGTAAGATTACAGAAAAGTAACTAGATAAAGTAGAAAAACTATATTGAATGAAGTACTAATATTTACACTGTCTTGCAATTATAAGAATGACAATTATGAGAATTGTGTTAGGAGGCCATCCAAGAAGCACACCAATATTATAAACGGTTATTTCACCAAATACCCCTAACATATAAATTTATTCACCAAATACCCCCACTTTTTTCAAAATTTACCGTGATACCCCGACCTTTAGAAAAAATCACCGGATGCCCTTAATGACTAATTGGTTTGACAATTGGACTAGAAAAGACCCCATCGGGAATCGATAGCTGCCCCCCCGCACTACGAGTGATATCACTTTCATTGTCTCACACCGCCTAAGGGATGGGAATTATGACTTTAGTGGTCATCATTTGTCTTGCCTAATGACATTCATACCTACATTCTAGTTATATATGTTGTGACATATGCAGTTAACGAAACAAATAATTACTGAACAATTGACACAAGAATCAACGTGGTCACGAACAATGTGTTAGCTATGTACACAAGCAGAGGAGAAACGATTTTATTAGGTTTTAGGAGAGAATGCAGATTTCAGAAATTGGAGGCATAAGTTAATTATAGGGTTTATCTATTACCCTACTAATTAACCTAAACTGATGAGCTTAAATGCGAAACCAAAACAGACTCGATATACTAAACGACATATACCGAAAAGGACCCATGTGCTTGGTTAATCCGCCAGATAATTAATTCAAGACATAGTTCAACAATATATATCTCTGAATCTGGTAATAATGATGAACTTGTCTGCTTTCGAGCCCAAGCAAGCTAGCTTCAGCTGAGCTTTGGCATCACCATACCCGGTTCGTCCTGATCAGTTGCAGTTGAAACAATTGGCTCATCATCATCGTATTTCTCGTTGGTCATCTTGCTGCTCCAATACTCGCTCTGTAACTTTTGCTATCCTCTTAATGCCTTGGCATATCAGCAGTTGCACTCCATTATTTATGCTATGTATTGGAATCAAATTGTGATTATCTTTTAATTTAAACTTTGTTCTTTTTCTTTCGCCTCGGATACCCTTCTACGCTACTAATAAATATATTTTTTCAAGGTCGTCGCAGGCAATATAAATAAGTTTGTTTCCCAGCAAAAAATTAAAATATGTATATAAATAAGTTGTTCCACATGTCATATGCAACGTCATATATTATTCTAATTGTAAAAAAAAGTCATATATTATTCTTATTTTGTCTCATAATATAATTCTTTTTGTCATTTTTATAGTATATAATAAAAGCGTTGAACATATCATAATTTGTGTTTGATGTTGTGTTGGCATTTGGAAAGTAAACAATATTTCTACTTTTAAAAAAAATAATACAACATTAATTGAAACTTTTTGTAAAATGTATTGATTTTTTTCACAAATAAAATTAACATAAATGAATAAAACTAACAAATACGATGACCTCAAAGAAAAAAAAAATTAGCTAGTAAGATTACAGAAAAGTAACTAGATAAAGTAGAAAACTATATTGAATGAAGTACTAATATTTACACTGTCTTGCAATTATAAGAATGAAAATTATGAGAATTGTGTTAGGAGGCCATCCAAGAAGCACGCCAATATTATAAACGGTTATTTCACCAAATACCCCTGACAAATAAATTTATTCACCAAATACCCCCACTTTTTTCAAAATTTACCAGATACCCCGACCTTTAGAAAAAATCACCAGATGCCCTTAATGACTAACGGCGGTTAACTCCGTTAGTCATTAACCCTAATTAACTCTAAAAAACCTAATTAACTCTAAACAAAACCTAATTAACCCTAAATAAACCCTATAAACCTAACTAAACCCTAAATAAACCCTAAAAACCTAATACTCTCTCTACGTAACCCAACCCCAACCCACCCTAGACCCCACCCCCCCACCACCAAACCCCATCCCATCCCCACTCCCCCTCCCCTCAACCCCTCCACGGGCCCCCCCCCTCCCCCCCCCTCCCTCGCGCCTCCCCTCCCCTCCTCACTCCTTCGATCTATTTCGCACTAGATCCGAGTCCCCCCTCTCTAGATCTCTCCGACGCCTCCTCCTCCCTCACTCTTTCGAACGATTCGCAACCGAGGGAGGGGGAGGCACCGGCGAGATCGAGGGAGGGGGACCGAGTTCAGCGAGGGGAAGGAGAGGGGTGGGGCAACTAATTTTCTCGGGGAAGGGGAGGGGGATGCGGGTTGGGGTGGTCGGGAAAAAAAGGTGCGGCGGGCCGGGGGTGGGGGGGGGAGGGAAGGGGAGCGACCGAGTTCGCGGGGGAAAGGGGAGGGGTGGGGCAACCGATTTCTGGGGGGAAGGGGAGGGGGATGCGGGCCGATGTGGTCGGGAGGGGACGCGCGGCGGGATGGGGGTGGTGCGGAGGAGGGAGGCGCGTCGGCGGGGAGGGGCCGGTGGGGTTGGAGTTGTGGGGGGTGGGGGTGGTGGACTGGGGTGGGGTGGGAGGGTGGTGGGCTTGGGGGTGGGTTTAGGGTTAGTTAGGGTTTTAGGATTAGTTAGAGTTTTAGGGTTTTTAGGTTTAATTAGGGTTTTTTAGGTTAATTAGTTAATTAGTTAACGGAGCACTAACGTCCGTTAGTCAAAAAGGGCATTTTGGGTATTTTTTGAAATGTCAGGGGTATCTGGTGAATTTTTTTAAAGGTTAGGGGTATTTGGTGAATTTTGAAAAAAGTGGGGGTATTTGGTGAATAAATTTATTTGTTGGGGGTATTTGGTGAAAAAATCGTATTATAAATTGTTTTGAACCTCTGGGTGAATGGAAATTCATCTTACCAAGGGTTCTCGAAAGGGGGCCCACAAAAAAAAAGTATATTGTTGTTATTGTTTTGCTATTGAATAATAAAATGATTAAACTACCATTAAAAAAATTCTGCTCCATCCGTCCCATAATATAGTGCTTACTTCTTTTTTTGCACGGGAATTAAGGAGAGTGGAGGGAGTAGTAGGATCTCAAAAAATAATAATTAATAAAGTACTTTTGTCTTGGAACTACTCCCTTAGTTTTGTTTTCCTTTAAAAAAATCAAAAAACAATAAATGTTCCTTGGAATGGTGTAAAGTAATACTCCCTCCGTCCCATAATATAATGCTCACATTCCTTTTTTGGTGTCCCAAAATGTTGTGCCTATTTTCTTTTTTATTAATTTGTTGGACTAAATTATCCTTAAGTTCTACACAAACTTTCCAAAATACCCCTACGTTTCTCTCAAAACATGTGACCCCATTTATTGTTTTACATCATTCCTTATTGCCTTTTGATTTTGTTTAAAGGAAAAAGAAAATAAATATCAATACAAAAGTATCAAAAAAGCACTTCATTAAATACATATTTTGGAAATCCTACTACTCATTTCATTTTCCTTAATTCGCGTGAAAAATGAGAAGTGAGCACTATATTATGGGACAGAGGGAGTAAATAGAGGCACACATTTTTTAAAGAAAAAGAAAGGTATTTTGGAGAATTTGTGTAAAGATTGAGGATATTTAGTCCAAATAAATTGATAAAAATAAAATAGGCACAACTTTTTGGGACACCTAAAATGGAATATAAGCATTATATTATGGGACGGAGGAAGTATGTGTTATTCTTATTGTTTTTAAAGTGAAGTTACTAACAAATTGCACTATGTAAATTATCTATATCTAGGATAAGCTCCATTGGTTTGTCAGTTTTTCACTGTCAAGTCTATTATAGGTCTTGATTGAGTTCTAATAGAAGAATAAAGCAAACAACGTGTTATTTGTGCAGCTACATGCGCGTCAACTCATTTTCAAAATGCTATATATCTCCACTCATTTTTCATCAGAATTGAGCTTTTGACCTGACGTTGAATAAATATAGAGCCACATTTTCATCTCCAACTTGAATCTTCCCAAACTGTTGAGTGTATTGTGAGAAATATCTATTTGAAGTCGACCCTTGTGCATAAACCCTCCCCAAACATCTTATTTTTCCCCGATGAACCCTTATATGCTCGGTGTGTGGGACGATGATCTTGGAAGCAACATGTGAAACTCTGTTAGGGCCCATTCCGGTGTCCTGTAGTGCCTACGGGACGCAGACTCCTTAAAGGAGGGAAGAACTAAGATCTTGGCTATCCCATATCGGAAGTTGAGACGAACGAAGCCATCTTTATATAGATGTGGATACCACAACCTAGTAGAGGCCTTTTGGGTATGACTACGGTCCTATACCAAAGTAAAACCTTGCGGGCTAGGGCCCAAATAGGACAATATCTACTAGTGGGCTCCTAAACTCCCTGGAGTGTTACAGAAAAGTTGCCAAAGATTTTGGCTATCCCACATCGGAAGTTGAGGCGAACAAAGCCATCATATATAGATGTGGATACATCAACCTAGTGGTATGGTATTATTAGCATCACTTGCAATGCCAGAAGTCATGGAATCGAGTCTCATTCCTTACAAGAGATCAGATCCCCAATTTCCTCCCTTCTCACAAGAGATTTTAACTTAATTATCTATCTAAAAAAAATTAAATTAATGACCTCTCATCAGACCATATATATGAATTAAAAGTTTTAACCAATACCTCAATAAGTGGAGTGATAATATTACAAATAAATTAAGATCAATAAGTACCGAAAAGGTCTACATGTAAACAATGAGTAAAATCACAATCATGATATTATTAAATCATTAAATAATATGTCCCTCCCTAATTACTGTCGCTTTTGTTATGTCATCAAACCAAGCAATGCTGCAGAGATAAAAATTAGTTGCAAATTTTTTTTTTACCTCGCATACCCTACTATCCCCTCAAAATACATTATTTATCAAATTCGTCAGTTGCAATTATGTTTGTGAGACATCTCATATGCAAAAGTCAATGTTTACACAGTATTGTAAGTTGTTAGTTTAAGGCTATGTTTAGTTCACCTGAAATTTTCTGATCTGAACTTATCTGATCTGATCTGAACTTATTTTTTCCGATCTGATTTGATCGGAACTTACTTTTAAAAAACATATTACTAATAATATTATTATTACTTTGTATTTCATTACTAGTATTACTATTACTATCATTTTATTACTATGCACAACTTTTAATAATAATAATAATAATAATAATAATAATAATAATAATAATAATAATAATAGTAATAATAATAATAATATAATAATAATATAAATAATTTTATAATAATAACAATAATAACAATAATAATAATAATAATAATAATAATTATTATTATTATTATTATTATTATTATTATTATTATTATTATTATTATTATTATTATTATTATTATAGCATAATTAGTTTTTTTTTTATTTTGAAAAAGTGCACATTAGTATATGAACATTCAATTAAAAATAAAAGACTGAGGACTCTGGGGTCCAATGGTGTGGCTTCTTACCTCCCACATGGGAGACCAAGGTTCAAATCTTGGTGGAAGCATATATTTCAATATTGTTGTGGGTGGGAGAGGGGGGTTGGGGCTTGTTGGGTCTTTAGGTGAGTGACCCTGTGCGAGGGCAGCCCAGAGAAAATTCATCTTACCACGTGATTTCCGAAAGGGGCCCAAAAAAATTAAAAATAAAAGAACACTCATGTTCAAGGTCCGTTAATAATAAGAATTTAGGTAGTAATGAAAAGAACATATAATGATATTAAAAAAAGAACATATACTGAAAGAGCATACAAGATCTATTTAAAGAACACATTTTAAAAATAAAAGATAGATGTTATTTTTATATTGATGACATGTTTGGATTTAACTAACAACATGTTCTTTGTTATATCAATAAATTATTCTTTTTTATTATAAATAAACCTATAAATATATATAATCATATGATCTTGAACAAAATGGTTAAATATTTTTCTTATATCGTTGTCTTGTTCTATATAAACTTTGTGTTTTAAAGATAAGTTGAAATTCTTTGTAGAGAAAATTTTTAACGTGATGACAACACCATTAGGTTATCCCATGCTGCTCATGTTTTATATAAACTAGTAATATATAATTTATATTATTCTACCAAAATTGTTTTAAAAAATAAACATCATATACTATTGTCATGTTCGTTATATGTATAACATCAAAAAGAACATCACATATCAAAATTATTAATTAGAATAAATATAAAAAAGAACACTTACAAATGCCAAAAGAACATTCTTCTTCTTGAACACAAATAGCTTCATATAGTGATATCAATGACATTTATAATAATAGCAACGACATTAATAATAATTACCAATATTAATAATTAATAAGTACAACAACGACAATAATAATAATCTGTTTGAACAAATGTACTAGTAAATAGTAATAGTAATGGTATAAAGTAGTAATAATAAAAATAATAATAATAATAATAACAACAACAACAACAACAACAACAACAACAACAACAACCACTAGAGGAAAAAAGCCCAAGGGCTGCGGTCAAAAAGGGCCCAAGGGCTGCGTTTTTTAACCGCAGCCATTAGACTAGCAGCCCTTGACATTTAGGAAGGGCTGCGGTTTTTAACCGCAGCCCTTAGCCTGTTAAGGGCTGCGGTCAAGGAAAAACCGCAGCCCTTAGTGGGTTAAGGGCTGCGGTTAAGGGCCAAAACCGCAGCCCTTGGTGAGTTAAGGGCTGCGGTTTTAGCCCTTAACCGCAGCCCTTAACCCACTAAGGGCTGCGGTTTTTCCAAAAACCGCAGCCCTTGTGACCCAAAAAAAATAAAAAAAAAAAAATTTTTTTTTTTTGAATTTTTTTGTCCTAAATGTTCCCAAACAGTTATATATATATATATAAGTATCATTTTTCATTATAAATTATGTTTTTTACACGAATATAGAGAAAATAATAACTAAATTACATTAGTTCGAGGCTGCCCTCGAATGTTCGAATTGCAATATATGAGCAGGATCACAACCATCAAAAAATAACCAACCAAAGAACAGCCATGAAGACATTACAACAACTCCACCAAGATCAGCATCCGAATCCCTCAAAAGCAACTTTTCTAGAGATGATAGAACCCGGCAAATAAAACCAAAACCGCTATAATTTGGAGTTGAAACTATATCTATGCAAGTACTACAAAGCGAAGGCGACCCACTCCACAAGAACAACTTTCAATTTGTTGATGTTGTAAGTACATGGCGACTTACAATACAACAACAAATGGCTAAACAAATGGCTAGCGGGGGGTTGCGGGGGCGAGCGGCGGGGGGGTGGGGCGGGGGGTGGGGGCGGGGGAGGAAGCGGGGGTGCTTTGGCGGTGCTAGGGGTGTAGCAGGGGGCAGCGGGGGTAGCAGGGGCGGCGGGGTGGGGTAGGGGGCTAGCGGGGGCTAGCGGGGTTGCGGGGCAGGTCAAGGCGGCGGGGTCTTGGCGGGGAGTCTTGGCGGGGTGGGGGCGAGGGGAGGGAAGCGGGGGGTGCTTGGCTGTGCTAGGGGTGTGTAGCAGGGGGCGGCGGGGGTAGCAGGGGCGCTGGGGTGGGGTGGGGTTCTGGCAGGGTAAAATTTTATCAAATGTATAATCAAATTATATTACATGATCCTAAATGCGTAAAATTTTTCCTATATAATCGAAAATGTCCTAAAACGGTCTTTTAATTACTCAAAATGTACTTAGAAACAAATAAATGATGTTATATAAGCCTAATTGTTTGTAAACTAATTATTATTGCCAAATATATGGCCAAATTACATTATATGATCCTAAATGTGTTAAAAGGTTCATAATGGTCGAAAATAGCCTAAAATGTTCTCTTCTTATCCCAAATGTAGTTAAAAATGAATCAACAAACTTAGATGATTATAATAGTTTGTCAAATTATATTTGATGACACTAAATGCATACAATTACATTATACCACCATGTTTTTGCATGAATCAATGGACAAAAAACCCATGAAAACATTCACTTAATTGCTTATTAGGCCAATAAATCACACAAATATCAAGCTATAACCACTTCATTATCCATGGATCAAGCAATTAAAGTCCTAAAATAACCACTTTGATGCATATTAGGCCAAGAAATCCCACAAAAATCAATAACTAACTAATATTCACCAACTTTATGCATGAAGCAAACAATCAAGGTCAAAACAATTCAATAAAACCAGTACCATGATCCCAAAGGGGCTACAATGCCCATACTAATTCCTCGAACAATCATCTTCAACTAAGGGGAAAAGGGGGATAAATAAGGTTCATCCTCGAACAATCAACTTCGGATAAAAGGGTTCTAATTTCTAAAACATAATCGGAAAAAAAATTCTAACCTGTCTCCCTTTGGTTTCTTCACACCATCTCCAATAATAATATTAGCCATGGTATACTCGCATCGCAACGCACCTGAAAAGCATTATAACCATGTATCATGCTATTAACAAATGAACTTTCCACGTAAGAAAGATATATCCATTATCAACATATCAGCAATATAAATCAATGTATAAACTAAAAGTGTGATCTTTAAACATATCAGCAATATAAATCAATGTCTTATGGTTATGTATAAACTCCTTACCTATAGTCAAGGCAGGCCACTATGATGTCTCTCTCTGCCAACTAAAATCCAAGAAGAGAACCCCATGCTTTGTACCTAAATCAAGAAGAACGGGAACTAAAAACATCAACATGGAGGAAAAAAAAACAATAGCATGGAGGTAAAAGGAGAGGCAACACAGCAGAGTACAATGTTCCATGTCACTAATGGAGCTTGCATTAATGCATACATAGAATTCTTCTATCCTAATTCCTACAAATCCACCCAATTAAACGATATCACAATTCAGCTAATACAAGTCTACCATTCACATTTCGCAATAAATTGTCTGCATGTTCCTTCAAAAGTTCCCAACTGTGCGTTTGGAAAATAACGGTGGAGGGAAAGGGAACCGAAGGTCGAAGGAAAGCGAGAGAATGGGACTAAAGAGGAGATAAGGGAGAATGTAAATTATTACATGCAAACATTATCACCGAAATAATCCAAGACATTAACATCATCCAATTCATCAACATGTATTCACATTTTCCAAATCAAAATGAAAACAAATTACAACATTAAAAAATAAGAATGAAGAAAATAAGAATGGGGGGTGTGTAGGGGTTGTGGGAGGGGGTGCGAGGGGTGCAGGGGGTGTTTGCAGCGGGGGGGCTCTGTGCATGGGGGTGGCGTGCGGGGGTTGTGTAGGGGATGAGGGGCTGTGGAGCGGGGGTCCGTGCGTGGGAGGTGTGTGTGCGGGGGCCGTGGGAGGGATGTGTGTGTGCGGGGGCCGTGAGAGAGGGGGTGGGTGTGTGTGCGGGGGCGTGGGAGGGGGGTGTGTGTGTGCAGGGGCCGTGGGAGGGGGGTGTGTGTGCAGGGGCGTGGGAGGGGGGGTGTATGTGCGGGGCGTGGGAGGGGGTGTGTGTGCGGGGGCTGTGGGAGGGGTGCGAGGGGTGCGGGGGGGCGTGTGCAGCAGGGGGGTCCGTGGAATCAGGGTGGGTGCGGGGGTTGTGTAGGGGGTGGGGGGGCTACAGCAAGTAGGTTGGGGGCTGTGGAGCAGGGGGTCCGTGGATGGGAGGGTGTGTGCGGGGGGCATGGGAGGGGTGCGTGTGTGCGGGGGTTGTGGGAGGGGTGTGTGTACAGGTAGCTTCCAACCTGATGTTCGTGCTCGTAGACCATTGGGCTATGATGCAAGTCTCGATGACAATCTTAGCTTCATCTCAAGGTTCTACCGTTAAATGTCTCTAAAACAATGAGATGTCTTTATGTGTAACTTGTAGTGTTACTTTGCTATACTACACCCAGCGACATCACGCTTAATATTTAAACGAAAACATGGTATTTTTCTTGGGGGAGGCCGGGGGGCGTAGCATATGCGAGAGCAGTTAAAGATAACATCAAGCGAAAACTGAAGAAAAGACAGATACTGTGTCAAAAATAATGTTGGCATACTATTGTAAAATGCATGAGAAAATTATATACATGATTTTCTCATTCCATCTTCAATTCAGAGCTATCCTTAAAACTCACACCAGGTGCCACTTGATATACATTGGCAATCTGACAACTCTAGTTTGGTTTCTACTATCTAATAAATTAATCGATCAATGATTGTAATTTCACATAATAATCCATCCCTTAGAAGACAAATGTCAACAAATTACTAAATTCAATTCAGGGTAGTAATAGGACCACAAATGTGAACCTAATAAATTAGTGAAGTAGATTTAAGAAAAAAAATCTCATATAGCAAAAGGGAATTGACAAAAGAGCCAGGCAATGATCTTGCCTGCTCTCTATCAATCACAGAAGAAAGGACTTGAAAGATGGCATAGAGGAATGTGTACAACAGGTTCATCATTTTTTTCTTTTATCATGCTCGATCTAGTGAGTAGGCAAAGCTTCTTTCTTTTTCCGTTTGGTGGCTGATACAGAGGAAAAAGGAGTACAGACATTGGCTAAGGGATTGTGGCTCCATCACAAAAGTTTATAAGTCACCAAAACTGATGTAAAATCGTTGCAACTGAAAAGCTAAAGAGGAAAAAGGAGTACATACATTGGCTAAGGGACTTGAAAGATTTTGAATGCATAATACAGCTTCACCAAATATCCAACAGTAAAAAAAATAAAGAAACATCTAACCAACTTCAAGAACCATAACTAGTTAAAATGGAGCAAGAGCAAGGGTTGTTTTGAGAATTTGACATTTTCTTCAATGGTATAAAGAGGAAGAACAACACCTCTGTTTTCTTGAACAAAAAGAGTACACCAACCACCCTCTAGACACTCTTAAACTATTCAAAGGAGTACTCAAACGGTCAAAGCTATAGCCAAGTTCGAAACCTTATTCATTCCATAAGAGACTAATCAAAGTTCCAAACACTCTTAAACTATTCAAAGGAGTAGTTAAATTCATATATACAAAGATAAACAAAACTCTAAAACAATGATTTCCCGCAACAAAAAACATGAGAAGTTTAATCACCAAAAATCTGCCATAACACAATTTCAAGTAGAAATCAAGCCCTTGAATCATCAATCACCAAAATCAGGAAAAAGTAAGCACAAAAAATCATCATCAATCACAAAAAAAATCATCAGCGGTTTTATAGCTAACCGCAGCCCTTCACATTAAGGGCTGCGTTTTTCAATAAACCGCAGCCCTTGCCCTGCAGCCCTTGCTTTTTTTTCCACTAGTGTTTTAGATTTAAAAGATGAAAAGGTTTAAGAATCAACTAAATCCATCATAATGATACTTTTAACACATTAACTAAAGGAAGGTCAACAATGAATAAGAAAACATTAAAGAAGAGAACAAACGAGTAAAGACAGAGTCACAATAAGGTAATTACGCAAGAAATTACATTACAATAAAGATACAGAGCAAGTAAATACACAATGACAGTGGATAAATGAAGTGAGAAAAATTCTAACTGGACAAAGACATGACTTGCAAAGCGAGAAAAATTCACCAATAATTAACTAAATTCACCAACTGTAAGCATAAAGCAAATAACGGTAAAAAACAATTGAACAAAACCAGCACCATGATCCCAAAGGGGGCTACATGCCCATACTAATTCCTCGAACAATCATCTTCAACTAAGGGGGAAAGGGGGATAAATAAGGTTCATCCTCGAACAATCAACTTCGGGGCAAAAGGGTTCTAATTTCTAAAACATAACTCGAAAAAAAAAAGAGCACATTAAATGAGTTAGAATAAAACATACCTTTTCTCATACTCTAGAGATACATTATTACAAGTTAATATGTAACAATTCTCTCCTCTTCGCTTCATATCCAGGGTCCCTCCACAGAAACAAAAATCAATATATCAGATTTACAATTAATGGTCACAATTTCACAATAATTTTGTTAAAAGATCACTCAACAGTACAATGATTTTCATAAATTTAATAACTTTTTTCCGGTCCTACTAAGATAGTAGTACGCATGACCATTATCTCCTAACGATCGGGTTATCATTAAGCAGAAACCGAAAGCATAACAAGAGAGAGATGTCAAATGCTAGATTTTCCATAGCAAGTATTAAGATATACTTCCTTATAATACAAAAAAGTTCCTAATAATTTGATATTCAAGTATAAACAAAGCACTAGAAGCTGTCCGATAATGTCTCGCTTGCAACTTCCAAACAGTAAGCTTAGAGATCTAGATATGGTGCAAGTTAAAGAAATGAAAGCAAAAGTCAGAAAAATTCCTCAACACATCACAAGTTGGGAGGAAAACAGAAATGTGGAAATAAGAGAGGCATACATATAGTTTGCCTAACATCTCAATAGATGATTACATTGTACAAGTTGCAAAAAAACAGAGAAAAACATGGGAGGAGAGAGAAACATACATATTTGCCACATTTAACGTCTGTATATATTACAATGAAGTCCCCTTCTTGGAGTCCATTTGATCTTACAAAATCCCCTGAACACCAAAACATACATACCCATTATTTCAAATAAACATGGAAAAAGAACAGACAAAGTTTAAGTACTACAACTTACAAGTTGAAAGAAAAGAAATATGGTACTCGTGTTCTCAAGGAGATACATCCTACTTTTATTGTTAGGCCAAAACCTGACACTCCAAAAAGAAACAATTAAAATATTTTGTCAGGCTTGACCATAATCAAATATAGCCAAGATGTAATTAGGTTAATGAAAACATTTATTGATCGAACGTTAGGATTATATGGTACCAAGAAGCATTGAGCAGCTAGCTAGACAACATACACAACAACACATTGATCTGCACAGCTCTATGATACCTGGTATATCCATTGATTAAGCGCAATGGAGTAACTACATCATCTCTTCTATCCAATACAAGCAACAATGTTTCTGATCTCCTAAAATCAAAAAGATCACTTTCTTGCCGATAGTTGATACATCAAATTCTCAGAACGAAAAGTTTAACAATATTATATTGCTTAGATACCAACCTCAAAGGAAAAACCGAAAAATGCTTAAGGGACTTCCGGGGAGTATTAAAGGAAAGCTAGAAACTAACACAGAACCACCAAATATTTGAATCAAAGAACGTCACTTGTATCTTAGCCCTACAAGCGATTCGAAAAGGGACACCATCACCTCTTTCATTGGACTTAGAACCCACAAAACTGAAAGTTAACCACGTTTTTAACATCAATACAACTGAAAGTGGACGTCAAGGTTTTCAACAGAATCAGTAACATCTGAAGCATAAGAAAGTGCCTTTTCTCTAAAGAATTCTTCAACAGCTTAAAGATGAATAAAAACAAGGAATTCTTATGCTTTATCATAACAAAATTGAGATTCTAAACTATTAATTCGCCGCTGCCGATCACCTACTGAGCATATATAGAGCTCCCTACCAGATAACCGAAATTACAAACTTATAATTATATAGAATTTTAACTACTTAACAAATGAATTGAACAAACAAATCAATGACAATAATAACGATTTTTCATTGAGAATTAGATTACTAGAGTTTAATTTTTTTTTTTAAAATCACAATTAAAAAGAAAGAAAAAAATTTCTCGATTCATAACTCAATTTCACATACGAAATCAAATTGATTTCAATACATAGATCATAGCCATTCATGTCACAATTGACAATATATATAACAAAGCATACAGTTGATAACATATATAACAAAGCATAAAAAATTCATAATTGAAACCCTAATTTTCATTTTTCCCTTTTCCAATTTGTTTTAAAGAGGAAAACAGAAAGAAAAATAAATAAATTGAGAAAGAAGTGAAGAAGACTAACCGTTGAAGAGGCGGTGCAGGAGAGGGAGGTGTGAAGTGAGGGATTTGCAGTTTTGAAGGCAACTCTGAAAGTTTTATGCTGTTTTTTATCGAACACTTCATTGATCCTTTTCCGATCCACAGCTCCCATCTCCGCTTTTGATCCACGGTCTTTGTACATCAATTTCTCTCTTCTCCTCAATTTCTTTTTTTTTACGGAAACTTCAATCAAAATCACTTACTTCTTCGCTCACTGATTATCCACTTATCACAACAAAACCTTCAATAATCGCGAACTTCGAGCTCGATTGATTCACAGAAATGGAGGACGAAACGAAGAAAACCTAAAATAAGAACCCTAAAATTCGGTAACGATGAAGCCTGAGATGGATGAAGTTAAATTAGGGTTCTTGGTGATCGAAAGAGAGTGAATCCGCGAAAAGGAGGAGAGAGATTAGGGTTTAGGAGAGAGAAATAAAGGAGGAGGTGAGAGAGAGAGGGGCGGGGTGTGAGTGTTTCATTTTCGCTGTTTGAGGGAGGAAGGAAGGAGGAGGAGGGAATGAATTATAAACGCGGGAGAAAAAGAATAATAAAGCCCGAGGGCTGCGGTCAAGCCCAAAACCGTAGTCCTTTATGTATTAAAGGGCTGCGGTTTTGGGCCGACCACTGATCCTTCCACTTAGGAGGCTGCGGTTTTGGGCCTGACCGCAGCCCTTTTATTGCAGCATTTGACGTTTTTTCCTCTAGTGAACAACAACAACAACAATAATAATAATTATTACAATAACAATAATAGCATTAATAATACTAATAATCATAATAATCATGATGATAATAATAATAATAATAAGTTTTTAAATATAAGCATAATCTGAACTTATCTAATCTGATCTGAACTTATCTGATCTGAACTTGTTTTTTCTGATCTGATCTGATCTGATCTGATCTGAAATAAGCAAAAATAAGGTGAACTGAACATAGCCAAAGTGTATAAGAATGAATATATGCAATTAAATTGCTCTATAAGTCCCTTGGGTTAGGTAGTGTATAATACTCTATATCACGTGAACGTCAATTAAGGAATCATGACACAATTCATAATTCTTTTGTCCTTCCTCTTCCTTGTCGTTCCCTCTTAAATTCAATACAGTTCCTGGAAGTTGCCATAAAATATTGTACATTGTCACATTGATGACAATAAGCCTTTAAATTAGATTTTCTTATTGACTTTCTTCAGTCACGGTTAAATACTTTTTAATGCTCATCTTCTCTCAACAAAGTTTTATAGTTTACCAATGAACAGTATTAGAGATCCAGTTCTTATACCACTTCTGTTCATTTTCGATAATTACAATTAGTGTAGACATACATATTAAGGCAAAAAGGAGAGAGGTAGTGTTCTACACTTGTGTGAGGTAAAGTAAGGAAGACGGCATATAGTGATAGTTTTTTATAAGAAATTGGGAAAGGCGAGATAAAGTGGAGTAGTTTGTGGCAAATCAATAATCAAATGCGGTCAAAAATTGAAAAAAAAAAGTTTAACAATTGAAAAGGAACGGGTGTAAATTGAAAGTGTAATAAAAAAATATGTCGAGGAAGTATGTGCTGCACTTATAACAATAAAATGATACTTATCTGTTGAAACGTGAACGAAGAGCAGTTTGTCGTGACGTGGATGACCACTGTCCTAAAAGACGATTTCGCGCTAACCCGGTGCAGTCTAAATCAAGCGATCGTCCTCCAGGATTTGCACGACTCTAAGATATGTGTGCACTCACACACCACGGATGGAGACCAGAATATTGCCCAAAACCAGAGAGAATTTTTTGTGGAGAAGTGTAGAGGAGAGTAATTTCTGTGTATATTTTAAACTGAGGAAAAGTAGCCCTTAAATAGGCTTTAAAGAGAAAAACGAAAGGCTGCAGATAAGCAATAAGAAATCAATTAGGCTCCGGAATTCTTGCTAGCAACGGTTACAAAATACGGTAATAATGGCAATCCGAGATTCTAGCGATTTACGCCAAAAAAAAGAAGGAGATCTAAAATAGACCGCAGACCCACGCCGCGCTCGCCACGAGCCCGAGCCCGAGCCCGGCCCGGCCGACGAGCGCGCGCATGTGTGGTGCATCCATGCATCTAGTACTCTATCAAACAAGAAGTGCTAAGGAACTCCTATAGATAAGGTGAAGCATATCTATTTTTCCAATATGGGACAAGAGCCTTTTACTTTGTTTTTCCACTCCTCTCTTTGAGGTTTTTGTTTTAGAGTAATTGTTGAACTTTCCAACAATCCCCCACAGGTTCACCAAATGAGAAAAGAAAAGGAATGAAATTGGCTTTGGGCAAAACAAAACAATTGCATTAGTGTCAATGTCTTGCGACTTGAATTAACACTTAGTGCTTTTAAGCTAGGAATTTTTTCCTATCAAGTGACTTGAGTCTTGAACTTAATAGGGAGGAAAAGATACATCACTTAAAGCACACAATTGAACATGTATAATATTCTCGATTCTCCGCGAATAATAGTGACGCCTTATACGGCCATACGTCCGGACACGGATGCTCATAGGTGCTTTAGAGAATTAGCCCATGCAATTCTCATAGGAAGCGGCCACACTTCCACACCTACGTAGGTGAATCCCATCAAGTGTGAGCTACATCACACCTCCAAAAACATGGATATGGGTTCATTAAGAGCCTTGGCTCACCCTAAAGTTCAATTTGTAGCAAGCACATTACATCATTAACATATAGGGATGGAAAAATAAAAGTTTGTGCTTCTGAATTATTCATAATGTTCTCCTTTGAACTCAAAGTGAGTAGGAGTTCATTAGTTACAATTCATCCAATGGGCCTTAAGCCCATCCCTTTCTATGTTTCCAAAACTAGTTTTCTACACAGGCCTTTGGTTAGCGGATCCGCGATGTTCTTTTCTGATTTAACATAATCTAGTGATATCACTCCATTTGACAACAGATCTTTGACAGCCTTATGCCTCAAACGAATGTGTCTCTTTTTTCCCATTGTAGGCGTGGTTGTTTGCAACAACTATGGCAGTGCGAATCACAGTGAAGAGCAACAGAAGGAACTGGCTTCCCCCACATTGGAATATCTGCAAGCACATTTCTCAACCATTCACTCTCATGACCTACCAATTCAAGAGCAATAAATTCAGATTCCATAGTAGACATAGCAGTACAAGATTGCTTGCAAGATTTCCAAGATACAACTCCACCCCCTAGGGTGAAAACATAACCACTGGTAGAGTTTACTTCATCGTTGACAGATACCCAGTTGGCATCACATAAACCTTTTAGTACTCCTGGAGATTTGGGGTAATGCAAACTCCAATCCATGGTATCTTTCGAATACCTGAGCAATCACCTTAGAGCATCCCAATGATCTTTGTTTGGGTTATGAGTGTACCTGCTTAGTCTACTTACAGAATAAGCAATGTCAGGTCTAGTGTAATTCATAAGAAACATCACACTACCAATGATTTTAGCATATTCAGATTGACAAACTGGATCACCTTTGTTTTCAATAAGTGGATACTTGGATCATAAGGGGTTCTAACTGGATCGACGTTAAATGAGTCAAACTTTTTCAAGAGTTTTTCAACATAATGAGACTGGCTAAGACAGATGCCATTTTGATATCTTATAATTTTGACTCCCAAAATCACATCTGCCTCACCCATATCTTTCATTTCAAATTTAGAACTTAGAAATTTCTTTGTCTCTTTTACTCGATCAAGACTAGTACCAAAAATTAGCATATCATCCACATAAAGACAAATAATCACACAACCACTTGAATCATGCTTGAAATAAACACAAGAGTCTCCTTCATTGACATGAAACCCATTTCCTGTCATAGTTTTGTCAAACTTGTCATGCCATTGTTTTGGAGCTTGCTTGAGTCCTTACAATGGCTTGACCAGTTTACAAACTTTGTTTTCTTGACCCGGAATTGCACAACCTTCCAGTTGAACCATATAAATCTCTTCTTCCAAATCCCCATTTAGAAAAGCAATTTTTACGTCCATTTGATGTACAATGAGATCATGGATACAAGCAAGAGCAATTAAAGTCTTAATAGTTGCAATTTTAGTGACGGGAGAATCACAATGGATGGAGAATCGGGATAAGGTTGTGAAGGGTGGGTGTCCATTTTTTGATGGAAAACCTATTATGGTTAGAGCATGGAGTTCGGATATTGATTTTAAGAGAGATGAGGTAAGGCAAGTACCTATTTGGGTGTAGCTTAATCTGGATTTCGAGTATTGGGGTCAGGGATGCCTTGCAAAGATTGTGAGCAATTTGGGGAAATTCTTGAAAGTGGATAGTGCAACTCAGAAGAGGGGAAAACTATAGTATGCGAGAGTATTGATTGAGGTGGAGGTATCACAAGAATTCCCTGATGTGATTGAGTTTGAAAATGAGAAAGAGGAAGACACAAGTGTTCGCGTGACTTATGACTGGAAACCAACGTTCTGTAAGTCTTGTAGCATCTTTGGGCACGATGATCATAATTTTAGGAGGAAGAGATATAAAGAGTGGGTGCCCAGGAATGTTACAGGGGAGAGACAGAATGTGGGTGTGAATCAGCAAAGTACAATGCAGAATGTTCCTGTGCAGACTGCTCCTATTGAGAATTGAATAGATGCTGAAGGATTCCAACCAGCTTCTAGAGTGGTGCGAACTCCAAATAGCCTAGTTGCTAGAACAATAGTTAGGAATTCATTTGATGTGTTGCTTGATATTAATGAAGTGGAAGAGGGTGAGATTGAGCAGAATAAGGATGGTGAAGATGATGGAGAGAGGGATCTCTCCTCCCCTAATGGATAAGCTCTGCATTTGGAATGTCCGGGGGCTGAACAGTCCTAGGAATCAGAGAGTAGTGAGAGAATTTCTTGCTCAACACTCTGTTGGATTGGTTGGCTTGCTGAAAACAAAGGTGAAGATTGCATTTATGGGCAATCTTTATCAGAATATGTTCCAGAACTGGCGCTTTACGTCAAACTCTGCATTTCATAAAGGTGGAAGGGTAATTGTGGCTTCGAAACCAGGTAAATTCAATGTTGATCTTAAAGGGGGAGGGAGCCAATGGATTCATTATTTAGTGACTCCTAAAAATGGTTCAATTGGCTTTGAATGTACTGTTGTGTATGCATGTAATGACAGAAGTAAAATAGATGTTTTATGGAATTAGGGGAAATTTCTAGAAGTATCAGGGGGCCTTGGATAGTTGGTGGGGACTTTAATTGTGTCTTGCACAATGATGAACGAATTGGAGCTCCAGTAAGGAATTGGGAAATTGAGCCTCTCAGAATTTATGTGAATCAGTGTGAGCTACATGATTTGAATAGCACAGGAAACATGTTCACATGGAATAATAAGCAGGAGGGACATGCGAGGGTCTTTTTGAAATTTGATCGAGTGCTAGTGAATCAGAAATGGGAGGAGGAGTTCATAAATGCAGGGATAGCTTTCTTGAATGAGGGGGAGTTTGACCATACTCCAACTGTTATCTCCATACATGATGGGGAATGTTAAGAAGCCCTTTAAATACTTTACAATGTGGAAAATTTCTCCTAAGTTTGAGGAGTTAGTAAAGAAGTGCTGTAATGAGAATGTCAGAGGGAATAAAATGTACACTGTTACCTAGAAGCTTAAAATAGAGAAGAAAGAGCTCAAAGAGTTGAATAGAATAGGCTTTTTTGGAGATTTAAGCTAAGGTTTTGAGAGCTGTTATGGCAATGGAGGAAGTACAAAAGAGAATGCATGAAAGGCCTAGTAATACTATGCTTGCTGATGAAGAATTGAAAGCAGTACATAAGTACAAGATCAAGCATAAATTATATGTAGGAATTTGTGCCTTGAATCTGGTCAAATGAGGTGTTCGGCGGCTCGCCCGACCGGATTGGGCAGGCTCCCTCGACCGGGCGGGGTCAGTATCTCAGCAGGAGCTGAAGGAGTAGGCCGCCCGATGGCATCGGGTGTGTTCACCCAGGCGTCGTAGCAAACTACGACTCGGGCGTTGGTCGCCCCATCGGGCGCGAGACGAATTCTGGTTTGGCGAGTACCGCCCGACCCGGTCGGGCGAAGCGCGGTTTTATGCGGAAACGCGCTTTCCGGATTTGTTTATAAATAGGTTTTAAACCTAGTTTATTTAAGTGACGATTAAGTCATTAATCACCTCTGTAATTCTGCTTATCCTTCTCATCAATAGTATTATTCTCTCTCTGCCCGTGGAAGTAGCCAACACTCCGTTGGTGAACCACGTTAAATCTGTGTGTGATTTTTCTTTGTTTTGCATTCATTATTTGTTCTTTCTCACATCTGTCATAACAAATTGGTATCAAGAGCTTTGTGTTCGATCCGGGTGAGAAAGATGTCTGGGATGAATGTGAAAATTGATAAATTCACTGGGAGAAACAGTTTCAGTCTGTGGCAAATCAAGATGTGGGCTTTACTGGAAGCAACAGGGGTTGTGGGCACCGTTGGCAAAGAAGTCATCGGATTCAGAAACCGCTGAGATGGCCGTTCTGGAGGATAAAGCACATTCAACGATTATGTTGTGTCTTTCTAACGAAATAATTACTAACGTTACGGAGCAGGAAACCGCCGCCGGTCTATGGTTGAAGTTGGAGAGTTTGTATATGACAAAATCTCTAACTAACATGTTGCTTTTGAAGCACCGTCTGTTCAGCCTGCGTATGCAGTAAGGTATGTCTCTGAGGGACCATCTAGATAAATTGAATACTATATATCTTGCTAGATCATCATAATATTGATGTTAAAGTAGATGATGAGGATGCTGCTTTAATTCTATTAGTATCTTTGCCTTTATCGTATGAGAATTTTGTGGATTCTTTTATTGTTGGGAAAGATAGTCTGTCATTAGAAGAAGTAAGATCTGCTCTTCATACTAGAGAAGCCCGTCATCAGGCATCTGGTTCTAGTACAGAAAATCAGACATTTGGATTAGTTGTTACTGGGGTAAGGGACATGGAAAATCTGGTAAAAAGAAATCGAACCATAAAAATTCGAACTCTAAGGGTCCTAAACCTAATGATGTCTGTAATTACTGTAAAGAAAAGGGGCATTGGAAAAATGAATGTCCTAAGAAAAAGAAGCAACATGACAAGAATGAAGGTCCCGCTGCTCTGGCAGAAACTGATGGTAATTCTAAGCAAGATCTAGCCCTAGTTGTTAATAACCAGTCACATTATAGGGATGTGTGGATTCTTGATTATGGGGCATCGTATCATATTAGTCCCTGCAGGGAGTGGTTTTCAACTTATGAGCAGATAGATGGAGGCAATGTTTCTATGGCTAATAGTGCTGCCTGCAAAGTAGTTGGAATAGGCTTCTTCTGATTGAGGACTCATGATGGTACATTATGTACCTTGAACGAAGTTAGGCATGTTCCACTGATCACAAATAATCTGATATCTTTGAGTCTTCTTTACAGTAGAGGTTTCAGTTTTCAAGGTTTCAGTTATGAATGTCTACAAGGGTTCGGAGGTAGTTCTGAAAGGTATTAAAAAGGGTACCGTGTATTTTCTTCAAGGCTCTATTGTGACAGGTTCTGCTGCTGTTGCATCATCTGAGGTTCCCAAGGAGGATATGACCAAGTTGTGGCATAGGAGACTTGGACATATGGGTGAAAGGGGGATGCAAATTCTGACAAAAAGGGATCTTCTGTGTGGGCACAATGTGCAGGACCTTGGGTTCTATGAGCATTGTGTGTTTGGGAAGCTTCATCGCAGCAAGTTTCCAAAGGCTGTGCATACTACAAAGGGCACACTTGATTATATTCATTCTGATTGTTGGGGTCCTTCCCAAGTTGAGTCTATTGGAGGTCATAGGTACTTTGTGTCGATGATCGATGATTATTCAAGGATGACTTGGGTAATTATGTTAAACATAAATGTAATAGATTGGATTATTAAAATCAAAATTTATGAAAAGAATAAAAAAATAAAAAATAAAAATGACCTCTCATCAGACCAAATATATATGAATTAAAAGTTTTAACCAATACCTCAATAAGTTGAGTGATAATCTTACAAATAAAATTAAGATTAAGAAGTACTGAAAAGGTGTACATAAAAAAAAAAAAAGAGTAAAATCACGATCATAAATCATAATATTATTAAATCATTAAATAATATGGCTTTCCAACATCTAACAGTTTAAGGATCCCCTGCCTAATTACTGTCACTTTTCTTATATCAACTAACCAAGCAATGCTGCAGAGATAGAAATTAGTTGCAATTTTTTTTTTTACCTCGCATACCCTACTACCCCTTCAAAATGCGTTATTTATCAAATTCGTCACTTGCAATTATGTTTGTAAGACATCTCAGATGCAAAAGTCAATGTTTACACAGTATTGTAAGTTGTTAGTCTAACTGTATAAGAATGAATATATGCAATTAAATTGCTCTATTGGTCTCTTGGGTTAGGTAGTGTATAAATATATCACGTGAACGTCAATTAAGGAACCATGACACAATTCATAATTCTTTTCTCCTTCCTCTTCCTTGTCGTTCCCTCTTAAATTCAATACAATTCCTGGAAGTTGCCATAAAATATTATACATTAATTGATGACAATAAGCCTTTAAAATAGATTTTCTTATTGACTTTCTTCAGTCACGGTTAAATACTTTTTAATGCTCATCTTCTCTCAACGAAGTTTTATAATTTACCAATGAACAGTATTAGAGATCCAGTTCTTATACCACTTCTGTTCATTTTTTATAATTACAATTAGTGTAGACATACATATTTAGGCAAACAGGAGAGATGTAGTGGTCTGCACTTCTGTGAGGTAAAGTAAGGAAGACGACATATAGTGATAGTTTTTTATAAGAAATTGGGGAAGGCGAGATAAAGTGGAGTAGTTTGTGGCAAATCAATAATCAAATGCGGTCAAAAATTGAAAACAAGTGTAACAATTGAAAACGAACGGGTGTAAATAGTAAGTGTAATCATGAAAAAAGAATAGAGGAAGTATGAGCATTGTATTTTTATCAGATTATAATATTAAATTAGTATTTTGGCCTGCATGATGCCTCGTGTTAATTACAATATACAAATATGTTATTAATCATAAATTTTGTAATTCGTTGGTTGCTTTCATATTCTTTTCTCCGGTGAGAAATTGAGATATTGGTGTCATGACATGATAAGTAAAAAGTACCCTAAAGGTTTGAGTTTTGAAATAATAGTTTAAAAGAAATTGGGGTAAGAGAATATGTCATCAATAGCATAAGAGGTCTATAACTTACGACCTCTTATTTTGTAATGTCAAGATCTTACGACTAATCTAAACTCAGACTATACATCTTTCATATATTATAAAACTAATTACGTCCAGCAACTAGTTCTTTCACAAAAGAAGTGCCTTCTTAGAGTGAACAATTGCTCCGTGCCTTCTTAAAGTTAACAATTGCATTGTGCCTTCTAATATCAAATCATTTTAATTTGTTATTTAAATGAAGAGAATGCCTTAGTTTATGTTAATAACTAGTTGTTGGCCAGGCGAACGCACTGAATATTTTACCAATATGAATTTGAAGTTTTAAATTAAACACTTGAGAGAAGTGGCAGAAAAGAGTTATAAGCATTGAATTGGAAGATAAATCTTCCAATTCATTTAAAATTTTTCTACATATAGGAAATTATAATATGAATTATTTATCAATATAATCATCGGCTTCAAGAGAGTATATATATATATATATATATATATATATATATATATATATATATATATATATATATATATATATATATATATATATATATATATATATATATATATATATAATTACTTACAAAGAATATGACACGATCTTGTTTTTGAAATTTAGGTTAATATGTAAGAATATAACCGATGTAATGCTATTATTAGCATTAGCTTAATGAATATTAATTTATACATTTGTATTTAATTGTTTTAAGAATAGAAATATCACTAGTAGAAAAGCGTTGATTTGCGTCTCCTGAATCGCGTTGCACAACTAGTAAACCGACGCAGAAGTGTAGGGGGGCATCATTTGCGTTGGACAACCATGGTGCCCGACGCAAGTCATGCTTTATATGCGTTGGATTTACTGTGCATTCGAAGCAAAGAAAAAATAAAGTAAATGGGCACGAGATTCATATGCGTCGGACTCCAATTAATGTTCAACGCAAATAATTAAAGCCAATGAACAAATGATTTGCGTCGAAGGTACCTTATATGCGAAACAAAGCGAAGTACCCTACGATTTGCGTCGGATCTAATAGGCCCATCCGATGCAAATGGGTTTCAGGCCTTCTTATTTTGGAACGATTTGTGTATGATCATATTAGCCCATCCGACGCAAATCGTTTCAGGCTAGTTTTCCCTGTATATTTCAAACCCTACAACACTTCGTCTCCTCTTTCTTCCTTCACTCGTCGCTATCACTCCTCTCTGTTTCTCATACCCTAGCAACACTTCTTCTTCACTCGTAGCAATTAATCAACATAATATGAGATCTCCTTCCTCCGCTCTCTCACCATTTAATCCCTAATTCATTTTCTCCAAAATTCTAGGGTTTCTCGTGATTTTCTGAAATTCTAATTTTCTTTGAAGATTTACATTTGGTGGAAGTATAAACCACCTCAGGATGCTTGTTGGTACTAGAAAAAGGTATGTGAAGTTAGGGAAAAGCTAAAAAGTGTGCATGACATGAATTATTTCTCTAGCCTCCCTATGTATTATGTGAAGAGTATGTATAAAAGCTTGAATGGTGATTATCCAAAGGTGCAATGGGATAAATATATCTGGAACAGATTCATTGTTCCAAAGCACCAATTTATTGGTTGGCTAGTTATGTGCAAAAAACTTCAAATTACAGCTTGGCTACACTCTGTGGGGATCAGTGCAAGTCCTACATGTTTAGTGTGTGGTGATGCTGATGAAACTCTGGAGCATATGTTTTTTAGCTACTGTGTGAGTACTTCTGTTCTGGGGAAAATCAAACAATGGTTGGGGATACATATAGTGAGAAGCAACTTACCAGATATGAAAAAGTGGGTGAATAGATGTCATGATTCAAAAGTGCAGAATCAGGTTTTTGTTACTGCAGTTGCTGCTACTTTGTATGCAGTTTGGGCTAATTGAAATGAAGCTTTGTGGAACCAGAAGGTTGATACAGTTACAAAGATTGTGAATAGAATCAAACATGATGTAATTAATAGATGTTACTGCATTTTACCAAAGAAATGTTCAAGAGAGGGTAGAAACTGGTTGAGGCATATTTGTTATAGGTGTGTGTGGAATAACAGTGAGTAACAGGATATTAGATCTTCCAAGCACATATTAGATACACTTTCCTATAAGTTATTTACCGACCCACTAGGAACAACAGAGTATCACGGTAATACTTATGAGATACGAAGAAGAAACATTGAATCTTGGTTGTTAACAAGAAACAATCCCAACAAGAGTTTGTAATCTGATTTTGTTTAGACAAAATACAAGAGAATAACATTCTCTAAGCAAGTACAATGGAAATGAAAAATATTTTTCTCACTTCACTTTCATTCCATATGTGATATCTCCCTATATATACTAGGGAAGATTTACAGAGGAAAAGCCTGAAAGCATGCAACCATTCAGACGAAAAGACAAGCACCATTTCGCGAAAGAAATGCATCGTCAGGAAAACTGACGACTTGGAGCTGGCGCTCCTCTTTGGAGCGGGAGCTCCAGGCAGGAGCCGGCGCTCCAGGCAGGAGCCGGCGCTCCTCAGCCCTGTCAAGAATTTGGTTCTAATTCTAAATCCCTGCCAACTTTGAGCGTGTGCTCTTCTGTAGAGCGAGCACTCTACTGACTTGCCTTCTCGTTTTTCCTTCTTACTCATCACATAACATCAACGGAGACATTTAAACTATAAATGTTCCAACAATCCTCCTCCATTTATAGTATAAATGCTTTGAAATCCGTACACTTGCAAATTACACAAAATCAACTAAACTTGTGCATAAATGAAAATGTCTTAAAGATTGAATTTCCACTTAGTACAACACACTTTACAAACTTTCGATTGAAATGATTGACTAAGCATTGAATCACTCAACCATATGAAAATTTGAAGATGTTATACACACAAGCTTACACAAACAACATTGTCACCTTTGACTCCATTAAAGGCCTTGAGTCCATATCCACATTCATGAGTTTCCTAGTCAAGCCCCAAACTAGGTGAAGCGGCCAAACTTCTTACTCATATAGGTAAACCTTCTATAACATGCTCTCGCAACCGAGCAACTAACCAAAGGTTTATTAAGAAATTAATCAACCTCCAACATTGCGAAAAACAAGCACTAACCTTGGGATGTAATAAAAAAAAAGATATTATAGTGCTCCAAATTACAAATAAAGTGGGATCCTCATTGAATTCAAGATCTTGCGTTGTACAAGACGTGAATTGAGTTTTCTTCATTTGCAATTTACTTAATAAAGGCTTAAAACACATCCCTACTTTTATATAACATAACTTGACAACAACTTTGGCCAAATTCATCAAGTTAACAAAACATATAAAAGTTCATTAACACGACTCCATGTTTATAAAATCACAAACACCACAATGTCGCAATCCAAAATATGTTGTGACTTTCCATTATAAACATTACAATATCATTAATCATATGTCATTGATACTCATTGAAGTATATCACAATAACTAGTGATATGATGCAAACACTTCAAACAAATAACATGCTAATACTAAAACTAAACAAATAAATTAATATTCTTCCCTATTTTAGTATTAACAAATGAACATCTTATCTATTTAAACCAAGACTTGTATATGAAAACAACCACGTAAGTACACTTCTTGGATAACAAGGAATTAACCTCCTTCATGAAAAACCTCCTCCATGAAGTACCTCCTCCAAGAAGAAATATCATCTTCTTGTAAGAAACAAATCCCTAAACCAAGATTTAACCCATGGCAAAATATTCTTCTCAAACCGAAGAACATATTTAATTTCACATAACTCCGTCTAGTAAATAGATTAGATCAAAGACAATAAACCATTATCTTCCCAAGACATTTAATAATTTCAATAAAAACAAAATCGGTAAAAATCATATGTATACAATACCAAATTTAGACAAAATTTCATTGCCGCCAAATTTAATACATAACCAATTTATACAACCGATTTCCTCAAAATCATGAACTTTATGATCTCATAAATTGAAATAATTAATTACCATGTCTATCATTATACTTTACTCAAGTATAACACATGTCACTTTAAAAAGTGAAAAAACTATGAAATAATAACATTCCATAAATCATAATCAATTTCTAGTATAAATTTATAACATGTTAATACTAAAACTAAACAAAAATTAATATTCTTCCCCATTTTAGTATTAACAAAACATATAAACACTTATACTAGTGATTACCACAAAATCATTGAAATAAATCAATATTTTGATTTTCCAACTTGTAAATTATAAACATCACCCAACTTTATATAAAATTGAGAAGAACATTTAATACTCATTTTAACCCCATGTCTAAAATATAAATATTCTAAAGAATATAGAATCACATTTATAATCATAGACAACACATGGTCAAAATAAAATTAAACACATAGCCCATACAAGGATGGCCTACTAACAACAACATGTTTATAATTTTCACAAGTTCATGTTCATGTCAACAATCATATACTCAATAAATTATAAAAACACATTTACTTTAATAAAACAAACATTATAACTTGTCCATGAGTATATAATAAAAAACATAATTAGTGATTGTAATCCACTAACTATAACATGATCAATAAATAAACTTAATGATCATCATATTAATACTCATACCAAAATCATGAAAAATAACATGTTAATACTAAAACTAACAAATAAATTAATATTCTTCCCCATTTTAGTATTAACAAAAAAAAAAAAAAAATTTAGATTTTGAAAGAGTGAAATATAGCATGATATTTCGATATCATCAAAGTCATCTACCCTTTTCATCATGGTTCAAGAACAAAATTCTTCTTCCAAACAAACATGGAAATCATGAAAGATAAGATGAGTTGATTTAACATGTCTCCATAAAACTATGATATGATACGATTCCATTGTCAAGGTTTGGAAAAACAAACTTGGTATCATCATACCAAAACCGTTTTCATTAATCATGAAGAGGTGCCATTGTCAAAAGTTTGACAAAACATTTTCTCAAAGAAAACGAAAACATGCAGTACACGTTAAAACCACCAAAATCAAAGGAGACAATGATGAAGAAATAAACTTAATCTCAGCCCAAAATACCAACTGTCATAGTCAACTATAAACCAACATAAACTTTGTTGGATCAAAATGATGATGGATTTATATTCCACCAAAACTTTCATAAACTACCAACGCTCAACATATTTAACTTTGCTAAGGAACAAATTATCACCAACAATAGGTAATTGAGAAACCCATGGAACAAAACCATCCTTTTAATTAATCATGAATAAAACATTCTTAAATTAATTAAAAGACAATAGTATTATCTAATACTATAACATGAAATTCTATTATAATCCACACAATAAAATTAATGAACATAATAGAAACTCACAATCCAACCCGAAATTGGGTTTTGAGAAATCCATCATTCCCGCCCTCTTGTCTTGTAACATTCTTCTTCTCTTTCCATTTAACAATGGCATTCCAAATTTAGAAAATTAGAAACATCTCACCCAAGGAAGATCCAATTACCCAAGGATTAAATAACTTAAAGATTGTTATAGGTGTGTGTGGATATAACAGTGAGTAACAGGATATTAGATCTTCCAAGCACATATTAGATACGCTTTCCTATAAGTTATTTACCGACCCACTAGGAACAACAGAGTATCACGGTAATACTTATGAGATACGAAGAAGAAACATTGAATCTTGGTTGTTAACAAGAAACAATCCCAACAAGAGTTTGTAATCTGATTTTGTTTAGACAAAATACAAGAGAATAACATTCTCTAAGCAAGTACAATGGAAATGAAAAATATTTTTCTCACTTCACTTTCATTCCATATGTGATATCTCCCTATATATACTAGGGAAGATTTACAGAGGAAAAGCCTGAAAGCATGCAACCATTCAGATGAAAAGACAAGCACCATTTCGCGAAAGAAATGCATCGTCAGGAAACTGACGACTTGGAGCTGGCGCTCCTCTTTGGAGCGGGAGCTCCAGGCAGGAGCCGGCGCTCCAGATAGGAGCCGGCACTCCTCAGCCCTGTCAAGAATTTGGTTCTAATTCCAAATCCCTGCCAACTTTGAGCGTGTGCTCTTCTGTAGAGCGAGCACTCTACTGACTTGCCTTCTCGTTTTTCCTTCTTACTCATCACATAACATCAACGGAGACATTTAAACTATAAATGTTCCAACAATATTGCCATGAATATGTAATTAGCAGGTGGCTTGTGTTTGTTTTTGAGTGTTTGGTTGTAGGGTTGGTGCCTATTTTGGTGTAGGCTGGGCTTCCTAGCCTTGTGTTTTTTGCTTTTGGTTGTAAAGTGTGTCTTTGAAGTAATATAATTTCCTTCTTACTAAGCAAAAAAAAAAAAAAAAACTTTTGTTAAGATCATATATTGGAGCTACTTTGGTGTTTCGAATCATTGACGATTTGATTTTGGTGCAATGTTTTGTTCGAATTTCAAGAACGAGAAGATCGAGAATTGAAGAACGAGAAGAAAGATCGAGAATTCCAAAATCTAGAAAATTCTCAAATTTGTTTGGTGTTTACCGATCGAGAATTGACGGTGTTGATGAACTAGTATGCAAATCTAGTATGGAAATCTGGAGAATCTGGAGAATTAGGTTATCTTTTTCATGTCTCAAATTTTGATATTTGCAAATCTAGTGAAATGTGAGAAAAGAGGAAATCTGTAATTATTTGATTGTTAGAACTATTTGCGTTTGCAATTTTAATTTACTTAGTTTTAATTTTGCTTTGCTAATGTTGAAGCTTGTGCGAATCAAGTGAAAAATAGTGCAAATTATGGCAAATCTCTTTTGTGTTTGTGTTTCCATCTTCGATTTAATTATTTTTAAATGTTTCTGCTTTGGTTCATAATTTTCTATTTTTTAATAAAAAGAGCAATTTGCGTCATACATGGCTTTTTGTCCGACGCAAATAGTCACTATTTGCGTCGCGCATAGCTTATTAGCTGATGCAAATAGTCCAGTATTTTTGGTGTGGTGCTGGGCTAATGGCGCCATTTGCATCGTACTTTGTTCTTCATCCGACGCAAATTGCAAGATAATTGCGTCGTGACGCAAATCATCTACGGGAGATTTGGGTCGATGCTTGTAGCGTCTGATCGTGATCTGACGCAAATGATGGTCTAGGATCCGACGCAAATTGTGATTTATGTACTATGTATTATCTTGTCTTTATATACATTTTTTTCCCACAAAGACCAACATGAGATTATATAGTAGTTGGTGAGTGCATTTTCATTGGTTCTAGTCTTAATACAAATTAAAGATTTTGATATAAATAATATTTAACTTTACTATTATGCATAGGGCCCACAAACAACAATGTATTTTAAGTATATTATACGAGAAAACTATATAAAAAGAAAAAAAAACATATATGTCAACATATTTAAACATTTATTAAGTTTAAAAGTAGCCTTTGAAAAGTTTATCACATCATAATTTTCTACTCCACAGTTAACAAAAAGTTAAGCTTCGATGTAGACATTAAGGCTTGTGCATTGTATATGCAAACATTTAAGGTGCATTCTATTCAACTTGTATTGACTAATCTGAATTTTACCCTAACTTTTCTTAACTTCTTACAATTTATTAAAACAAACATGAACTTATATGATAAGCATATGGGAACTAATTAAGAATTGGGGTTGGCTCAAGTAGTGAACTTTTCCATCTCACTTAGCAAAGTCTAGGGTTCAATTCATATCCCAAGCATTTGCTTGGAATTTAAGGAGGGAAGGAGGTTTTGGGGGTGTGTGGCTTGTAATGGGCCTCTGGGTGGGGCCCTACGCAAGGACAACCCACATGATTTCTTCTTACCAATTTAAAACAAAATATGGGAACTTAAATTATAATTAATCATTCTAGGTATTATAACTTATTACAAATTTATCTTAAATTTTATTGCGTGCAATATTAATAGCACAACAAAGCCTATTTTTATGTCCTAAAATACCAGTGCCAAGAGTTCTAAGACAATCATTTTACAAAACTTAATGTGTTTTTATGGAAATTTTAGGAGGAAAAACTATAACTAATGAATTTTATTGGAAAATTTGATTCTTAATAATCCAACCTTTGGTCAATTTGCTAAAATTAATCCAATCTATCGATTATTTTTCATAATCCAACCTTTAAGTGGTATTTTTAAAAAAGGGTCCTTGACCTGTTGGTAGCCTGTGTAATACTCCATCCGTTTCTTTTTAATTTACTCACTTCACTTTGCGGGAGAACCTAGGAGAAAGTACAAAAGTATGAGAGATAAACTAAAACGGTGGAGAGAAAAACTGAAAAGTGAGAGAGAGAAACTAAAAAGTGGGTTAAAATATTAAAAAGTAGATGACATGGGTGGAAAAAGAGGAGAAAGTAGATGTGACATGTTACCAAAAATAGAAAAAGCAATAGTGTGTAGATTAAAAACAAACATACCAAAAAGGAAAGTGTGTAGATTAAAAAGAAACGGAGGGAGTAGGTTGCAACGTGTAGGCTTTCTAACTGGTCTAATTTTTAAAATTTAATTTTTTTTCTTTAACTAATAAAAAGTTGGCATATTGTTACTTTTTTCAACCGAATTCTCGTGATTTGTTCTCGATAAGGGTGGTCGGTGGAGTCTTTTTCGAGGTCAAAAATACGTTTTTGTTCGGCTCGAGATACTTACCATTAAAGTTGGCATACTTGTACTTGCTTCAATTGAATGCTCGTGATTGGTGCCCCTTAAGGATGAATGGTGGACCCTGTTTCCGAAAAAACGTCGTTTTCAAGGTCAAAAACCCCTTTTTGTCCGTCTCGAAATGTTTAACACGAAAGTTGTCATAATGATATATTTTTCATCCGGATTCTCATGATTCGTGTCTCATAAGGGGTGGTCGGTGGAGTGCATTTTAAAAAAATGATATTTCTAAGGTCAAAAACATATTTTTTCCATCTTGGGATTTTTTCGGTGAAAGTTGGCTTATTGGTACTTGTTTGGACCGACTTCTTGTGATACATGCTATGTAAGGATGATCATGGAGTCAACTTTTGAAAAACATAACATTGTTTCGAGGTCGAAACACATTTTTATTCATCTCGAGATAAGTTCTCTCGACTCAACTGCTGGTAGAGCACATGTGTCGTGAATTAAGAAAAGGGAAAAAAAAACTGACTCGTTGTTTAGGTTAAGGGTCAAAAGATACTAGTATAAGAGATACTACTTAATGGCCGGCTTATTAAAAAATAATCAATATGTTGAACAAAATTACAAGACATTTTATTATTAGAATTATAATTCCTAATATTATATTATTATTTCAAATATATTTGTTTTTCCGTCTACCAACGTATTCGTTCTACCCACTTTGAAATATATTGATGTAGGATATAACAAAATCTATTGAAAATAGAGATAAAAATTTGGATCTCTTTCTAAAAGGAGAGGAGTAAATTCCTTCTTGAGGAATTGAATCTCTTTCTAGAGTAATTGGTGAAAATAGAGAGAATAATTTGTTCTTTTTTTAAAGGAAAAATTGTTTTAAATAAGTCAACCTTTGCGCGGTCTTCCCGTTTTAAGTCTACCTTTTGATTATCCCTGATTGAGTTAGACTTGTATGTTTGTTTTCTTCTATTGTGTTTTAACCTGTTTGTGACTTGTTTAGTAGGTTACTTATGATACGTGTTACAATGTCCCTTCTTCTAAAACAAAGCGAGGGAGGCGAGGGGGGGGGTGGGACATTGTAACACGTATCATAAGTAACCTACTAAACAAGTCACAAACAGGTTCAAACTCAATAGAAGAAAACAGACATACAAGTCTAACTCAATCGTGGATAATCAAAAGGTAAACTTAAAATGGGATGACCGCCAAAAAGGCTAACTTATTTAAAACAATTTTTCCTTTTTTAAAAGGGCTTTCTCACAAAATTTCATTATGAGTTACCAAATCTCACCAACCTCATTCTGGAAGAAGGGGGGTGGGGATTGGGGAGGGAAGGATTTTCCATTATTCCCCCGCTTCTTCTAGAATGAGCTTGGTGAGATTTGACCTTTAGCCTCTCATCTAACAACAATTGGAGAGCTAATCAATTACTCTAGCCTCTTATCTCAATAGAGAATAGTATGAAGTAGCATAAAACACTTGTAATAGTATATGAAAAATAGGGGTCCCACTTATATATTATTATAGCTCAACGAAGAAAAATCGAATTATCATATAGAATTAAATTTATTGATGCCAAAATAAAAAGAAAGAAAGGCTAAAAAAAAAAACAAAGGGACCCTTGTGTTTATATATCCTTGTAATTAAGTCGTAGCCTCATCAGCCATCATCTGTTGTGAGCTTCAGCGTCAATCACAATGGTAAATAAATTGTTTGCTTTTGCTCTAATAATTACTTCAAAATTAGATCTATTTTTTCCTTATTCTTTGAAATTTATATTTTCATTTTTCTATGCAGGACAATGAGAAGTATGGGCCATATGGTTCTAACAGTTTACAAAACTGGAAATTGGTGCTTGACAGTACAGAATTTATCAAGGAAGTGATCATTTACCATGGATACATTGTGGATGCAATCGGGTTCGTCGTAGCTGATAATCATGGGAGAACTACCACTAAACTTTTCGGCGGCAATGGCGGAAACCATTCCAAGGTAAACTTTATAGTTGACTTTAATCAGTAAGGCCATGTTCTCTACTCTTTTTCTTACATTTGAGGTACCATAATTGTTTTAACTAATCGAAATTAAAATCTAATTTTATGATTTATTTACAGTACTTAGAGTTGTTTTCTTGGTGGTTGTTTGATTGATATGAGAAAACATGGGAAATTGAAATTCCTAGGAATTAAAAATTTGGTGAGTTGTTTGGTTGACAACAAAATAACAAAATGAAAGAATTAGAAATTCCTAGGAATTTTGAATTCTCATAAAATGGAGGAAGTTCCTTACCTAGGTCCCCCTAGATAAGTAGAAATTCCCATGGGAATTTAATTCCCCCATTGTCAACCGAATAATTTAACCAATTTCCCATGAATTTGATTAAGTAATTTATTTCTTATGAATTGCAATTTCATGGGAATTTTGACTTCCCATGTAAACCAAACAATCACTTGGTTACGTTTTATCTTTAGTATTTTTTTTTGAGGGGAGTTAAATAAAATTGATTTAAAATATTTATTATTTTAGACTTAATATATATTATATTAATATTAGTACTAAATTTTGTTTATTTTGAAAGAAAATAGAATGAACTTGACTTTATTTTCCAACAATATATATAAATTTGCAGTAGAAATAAGTTTTTTTTGTTTTTTTTTCTAATGATTTTTTTATCACAAAAAATTGATGAATAAATAAATGAAAAGGGACTATGATGGGGAAGAAATTAGAGGTGATCAAAAGTAGCCTGGCCCGGTCCGAAAAATTCCCAAGCTTGGGCAAAATTTTCAAGCTAGTTTTTTTTTAACGGGTTTTGGACAGCTCAAAATTGATTTTTTTTGTTTAAATTTATCCGAAGTTTGGCCCAAAGCTTGCCCCGCCAAACATAGTTGCCTGAATTTGTTTTGGATCAAAGCAATAATAAATCATTAGTTATAGGTTCACTAAAAAAAAAAGTTAAAAATTTATATGGACTTGGTCAACACTAAATTAGTGTGGACCTAATGTTAATTCATGTGTTTTATTAAAAAAAATGATCACTATATAAAAAAATAAATATAAAAAATGAATAAATATAAATTATAAAGTTTGACTATGAAAAAAAAGATTACTATGTCACAAAGTGAAAATTTCATCATGATAAACTAATGTGAGAAAGAGTTACTATATTAAAAAAAACAGTCACTATGGTAGATAGTAACTGTATAGTGTAACTTAAAATTTGAAAAGGTTACTATATGGAAAAATGGTCACTATGTTAAATAAGTGGTTTTGGTCCACAATAATATTATTGTGGACCAGGTCCACGCAGGGCCGTCTCGTTCAATCTTGGGGCCCTGTTCCAATTAAAAAAATTGGGCCCATAATAAAAATAAAAAAATACAATTATAATATTAAATTTTTATTTAAAAAATTATGGGTTAAACAAGAAATTTAATGAGAAACTAGCATTAATTGAAATATGGAAACAAAAAAAATTGGAGGAAAAAGGAATTAATGAGATAAATGGAAAGCATGACTTAGTCTCTAAATAGTACTCCCTCCGTCCTATAATATAGTGCTCACTTCTTATTTTTCATGAGAATTAAGGAAAATGGAAGGAGTTTTAGGATTTCTAAATACATCTACTTAAATAAATATTTTTTGGTACTTTTGTCTTGGAACTAGTTTTTTTTTCTTTTTCCTTTAAAAATAAAATGAAAATGCAATAAATGTTCATTGGAATGGTATAAAACAATAAATAGGGGCACATATTTTGAAAGAAAGGTAAGGGTATTTTGGAAAGTTTATGTGGAAATGAAGGGCAATTGAGTCCAAACAAATTGATAAAAAAAAATATAGGCACAATATTTTGGGACACCCAAAAAAGAATATGAGCACTATATTATGGGACGGAGGGAGTACGTACAAAAACAAAGTTAATGTGAATTTGTCAATGAGAGGAAGATGAAAAGTCAAAGAAATTAACTAAATTAAAGAAAAAGGTGAGATAAAAATCAGCTTTCACAACCCCAAGGCTAGTTTCTCATTAAGTTTCTTAAGGCTAGCTTTCCGAAATTTAAAAACATTATCTGACGAAAGCAGTCACGGCCCCCAATGACATAAATGGAAAGCATTCACTGAAGAAAGAAAAGTACTCCCTCCGTCCCAAAATATAGTTCCCATTTCCATTTTTGGTGTCCCAAAATATAGTTACCATTTTCATATCTAGTTCCACATTTTTCCATAATTTGTCTAGAAAAACCGTGTACTATCATTTATTTGCTTCTTGAATTTTGTTTTTTGCTTTGTTTATTCAGTCCAAGTGTTATAATTAATGCTCTTTCACCAATTATTCTCCATTCTCTCTCCTAAAATCATCTTTTCCCATACAACATTTATTTAAATAAACAAAAAATCTTTACTATCCCTCTTAGATTCTACTTGCATAAATTACCGTGAAAAAAGGGAAATGAGAACTATATATTGGGACGGAGGGAGTACATTAAAAGAGCGATAGATAGTTCTTTTCAACAGAACCAAAAACAAGCCCGACTTCAAATTTTTGGGCCCTCTGTTTCGAGGGGCCCTGTGCTATTGGGCTGTTTGCACAGCCTAATAGCCGGCCCTGGGTCCACGCAAGACTAACTCAAAAAAAATCATGAGACAAGAGTATTACGAGTATAATTTTTACTGTATATCTTATAATTTTGTTACACTAATCTTAAATTTCATTTGTCGGGTAGATTACATTGAAGTCTGGTGAATACATAACACAAGTTTCCGGGAATTATGGGATATATTCTTACAGTAACAACTATGTTATCGGATCGTTAAGCATACGCACTAACTTAGGTGCATATGGGCCATATGGATTGACAAGAGCTATGGTGTCTACTACCCCCTTTTCGGCACCAGTTACATTAGACGGTCCAATAGTAGAATTCTTTGGGAGACATGACGGCGTCTATCTCCAATCTATTGGAATTTCCGTAAGAAAGGTCAGATCTATATTCAAGTTTGATGAGTTTCTTAACAACGCTATTATTATTAGATTATGAAATGATATATCTGGATTATTTTCCTAATGTTGAATGTAAGCATGTTTTATGATCTAAAAATGTGGCCCGCTATTTTTGTTTATATAATAGGTGTTATTGTCTCGCATCGTATGCACTTGGTATGTAGGATAGAAAAATGATGTTATTATATGATTTCATTAATTTGTATTTTAATCTAATGATTTGAAACCCGAAGTTTTTAGTGCATTCCTTTGTACTCTAAAATAGTTTCGAGCTAAGGTCAGGACATCTTGTCAAATGTTATATAAGCTCTTCCTAACCCCAAAAAAAAAAAAAACTAAGGTCGGGACATCTTGTCATATGTTATATTTATATAAGCTCTTCTGAACCAAAAAAAAAAAAACTAAGGTCGGGCCATCTTGTCATGTGCAGAGGCCTACATTGGAAGAAAAGAAGGTAAGAGAGAAGGCAGAAGAAAAAAAAGAAACAAGAGGAAGAAAGAAAGACAAGAGAGAAGGCAGAAGAAAAAAAAGAAACAAGAGGAAGAAAAGAAGGCAAGAGAGAAGGCAGAAGAAAAAAAGAAACAAGAGGAAGAAAAGAAGGTAAGAGAGAAGGCAGAAGAAAAAAAGAAACAAGAGGAAGAAAAGAAGGGAGATCAGATGGAAGAGAGGAGCGATAACAAAAGAGGTAGCATTGCATTTTTTGCAACTTATCGGCCACCGGTTGCACTTGACATATACTCGGCTCCTGATCAACCAAAATCACGCCATGACGAGGTGCTAATGACGGATGGAATGGCCTACAACTACAACGGTCAAGTCATCCCATCGCTGGCTCTCAAGACTATGCTCAAGCGTCCACTGTTGGCTTCCCATGGCACTGCGGACGATGTCGATTCTGGTCGACTATCGGGCCTTATCTTCGTGTCGGAACGAACCAACAGCCTCGAGACGCTTCACATAGCTCTTCTCTTTCAAGATCAGGCACCCAAAGTGTTTAACTTCGCTGAAGTTTACGACACTTTTAAGGGTGTTCGCATGGAAGATAGCGGTTGCATTGCTGGTAACTACCTCATCTATGTCTCTACTATGGAGCCCGCTTCTGAGCCTCACCAGCCTTGGACTGCTGTTTATAAAACCAATCTCACAACAGCAAAAACTGAACGGCTCACCCTAAAAGGTTTGCAGCTAGTATTTCCTCTCCTTTATAATACCAACAACTTTAATTAGAGTCATATTCCTTATATCATCGTTTAAGCAATAGTTCTAGGTATTAACAACACGTTTAGTAAGAGACCATAAATGGTGGGAATGGTAATGCAATATAGTGTAAATTTGTACTAGAAATCCAATGTCATTACTTATGGTAATGCTACTTCATCTCAAGATATCCATTTTCTTCCTAAAATCTCATCATTGTCAATTACCACTTGGGAAGGTGGTATTGCGTGGTAATGAAAGTTTATAAAGGGAAACCCACGTTTTGTGAAAAAGTTTCATTCCAATGGTCATTGATATGATAACTTCTTTATAAAACTAAATTTCATTACCATTACCACTATTTATGACCACTAAAGCAAGCGGCCGTAAGTGCTAACGAGTTTGGTACTCGGTAGAGAGCAAATATATTATTTTTAAAGCTATGATTTCCTTAACTGATTTTGAACTATTTCAGGAAAAAAGAAGAGATAAGTTCATATAACTCACACTATAAGATTTTCTAAAGAAAATACAATTCAAATAAGTTCAAATTAGTTGAATTAAGTTGAACTGTATATGAACCCTAACTTTGTAGACAAAAGAAAGGGGTAACTCCCGTAAAAAGAGAAAGAGAGAAGTAAGTGGGGTCATTGCAACTAAACATAGGTTTGATTAGATGGAAAACATTTTCCATAATCGATTTTTGATGAAAAGCTACGCGGTGTTAGTCCTTTTTAATTTTTTTTTTTGCATTAATTTCAAAAGTTTATGATAAAAAATTATCCACTACATCTTAGTTTGAAACTTGAAAGGCCAGATCTAAACACTTTTCCTCACACTTTGGCTTATTCCCTTTTAATTATATGGACTTCTCCTTGACTTTGTCATCTATGATGTACCAATCAGTTGAATTTTATAACATCGTCCCTGTTTAAAGAATAATTTAGGACTGCTATTATTGGGAGGATAATATTTTATTTTATACTTGGTTGATTAGCTTTCAGTGCCTCTTGATGCAAGGAAGAAAATGAAATAAAGAATAGGTTAAAAATTTATATGGACCCGGTCTACACAAAATTTAGTGTGAACCTAATACTAGTACATGTGATTTATGGAAAAAAAATAGACGTAAAAGAGGAACATCTATAGATTGTAAAGGGTGAATGTGAGAAAAAAGCATACAATTTTATAGTGTATCTTATAAAGTGTAACTTTCCTTATAATAAGGTAATGTAAGAAACGGTGATTGTGTGGAAAAAAAACTGTCACCTATGTTAGATAATGGTAGAATAGTGTAACCTTAAATTGTAAAAGGTGATATATGCACTATGTCATATGATTGGCTTTGGTCTACACTATATCAGTGTGAACCAGATCAACACAAGACTATCTCATATTTTCTTTTTTCCTAGTTGCGAAAACCCACATTTGACTATTAATATATTTATAATCATATAATCATTAAAAAGTTATATGAAACATTCATATCTTAAACTTACGAATTGAAATAAATCAAACAATATTCTACATGATAATGTTTAATATTCAATTCATACTTCATTGTTATTAGTTGTTTCACTTTGACATGCACACACTTTGATATATGAAGTTAATTTTGAAAAATAGTATCCTAAGTTCCTTAAAAAAAAGTTTTGGATTCGCAATATAATTTATTATTTGAGGTTGAATAAAGTACATCAATGCTTGTTGAATATTGTTATTGATATTAGGAGATTTAGTACAATCTCACAACTCAAGATACCAATATGGGTTAGATTGATCTTATTTTAACCTTGAATCAACAGGGCAAGCAGATCTAAGTCCCTCGGTATCACCAGATGGAAAGAGGATAGCTGTTGCATCTTTTCAAAGAAAGGCTGGCTGGGATGGTGAAATTGAGGATCTAAAGACTAGCATCTTTGTCATGAATGTTGATCGACCCTTAAACCGTCAATTGGTTGTCGTTGATGGTGGTTGGCCCACTTGGGGAAGTGACAATGTCCTATTTTTCCATCGCAACATTGAGAAGGTAAAAATAGAGAAACGTTGGGGGGTGTTTCGAGTCGACCTACGTGTGGGTTCGACATCCGTTACTCGTGTTACCCCGGAGGAGATCAGTGCTATGACTCCGGCTGCAATCGACGAGACTAGAGTTTCCGTTGCCACCCTTCGTCGAAGATTCACATTTGATGAGCAGGATGAACGTGAAGAAGACCAGTATCGACACATCGAAATTTTTGATATGAACAAACCACTTGATCAATCCACAAAGATCACTCAAATAACCAGGTCAATGGCTGACCATTTCAATCCTTTTGTGCTAGATGACAACAAGGGTGGGAAGCGTATTGGTTATCATCGTTGCAACAGTGATAAAGTTAATGCGGTACGTTTGAATCACTTCTTTAGTAAGAATTTTGAGCAATTGGCATGACTTATGGGGGATTTAGTTGGCTGGTCCAGTGACTTGTCCAAGGCTAGGTCATTTAGCAAAGGTCGTTTAAACATGTTGCGCCTTTGTGCCAATTATACAAACTTTGCCTAAAATTTAATAAATAATGCACGATTTAAAGATATTAAAAATTATTTTAAAAAAATAATCATGTTAAATTTAGTTTTCACAGTATAAAACACCAAAAAGATGGAGATTTGGCCCGTATATGATTGAACAAACAATTAAATTCAATCTTTTAAATGAGTGGTGTTATGCTGTAAGATACTTTACACACTTTTTTTAGACGTATTTGAATTTAAAAGTTTTTACTAGCGTGTCCAAGAGACTAAAAAATGAGCGAGAAGCTCTCTTTTCAAGAACAAAACTTGCGTTTTTCTTAGCTTACATTACTTCAATTCCTTATATTCTTTCAATATATGTATAAAATATTAACTAATTTGATTTTGACAGTATAGTGTTGTCGAGAAAGATTTCTACAAGCTACAATCTCCAGATCCAGATATAGGAGTAATCAGGGTTTCAGGAGTCTTTCCATCAATTTCAAAATGTGGCATGAAGCTTGCATTTGTTGACAATGAGTTCAAGGCTGTTTGGGTAGCCGACGACAAGGGGTTACATATGGTTTACAAGGTATATAGCCCTTTTATTATGACTTTGACGTTCAAATTTATTGATAAAAGATGATCTACTACTTCACCCGTTCTTTTTCTATTACAATAATGGGTTTGGGCACGGTTTTAAGGAAGTGAAAAAAGTGGGAAGTCTAGCATAAAATTATCCCTTTAATTAACTAGATTAGGAGAGAAATAAATCCTTAATAAAGTAAAATCAACTTTATGGGGCAAAGTGAATAATTAGTATTTTAATACTATTACATAATGAATTCATAATTAGTTATACTTATGCTAATTGTTTTTAGTTCAAGAATCACCATATAAATTAAATGTTTTTGCCCCTTGTTAAGACAAGCGGGGAAAAAACAAAAAGGAAGGGATCAAACGACATTCTTATCTGGAAATTGGATTCACCATGAGTGGAGGTAATAGAGTGCATAGATGAGGGAGAAAGAGATTTTTTTGCCGGTAATGATGGACTAACATAAAAGGGTAATTGAAAAGTTGGGATTATATTGAGTTAATTAGTAGTTTGGATTATTCTAAAAAGGTCACTAATAATTCGGATTATTGATATTAAATATTCCTGGTAAAAAAAAGGATAACATATAGTCCCTGTTTTACAACATCAATGCAACCTTACTCTTATAATATATCTATTTACCAGCGGTGATAAAACGTTCATCGTGAGCGGTCACGCTGCCCGCTCACAACAGTATTTTATTTTCTTTTTTCATAAAGTTTATCTTTATGTAGAAAAAAACTTTTAGATTATTAAATAAAAATATTAAAAGGCAACTTTTAGTCAAAAAATAAATATGTGATCTCTGCTAAAAAGTTAAAAGTTGCATTGTGTGTCTTGTTCAGCCTTTCCCCCCAAAAGTACAACGGGTTATATATAAGAACCCTTGTTTGTGTTTTAAAACACTGATTATTGAAAAATCAATCCTTATTTACGTGTTTGAGACACTTGTTATTGTTAAATAAACCCCTCTTTGTGTATGTAAATTTGCTAAAATGACAATATTATCCTTGTTAGTTGACGCTTTGGCCGCTCACGATGAGCGCTTTATCCTTTCTCGTCAATTTCTGGGTCGTTGACAAGTTCTATTGTATGATGCAGAGAAACGACTCAAACAGTATTTTTTCGCCGGTTTGGAGCAATGGACAGGACATACTCTATGTATGTGTCGGACCTTCTTTCAATCTAAAGGCAACAGTTCAAATATTGGCTATTGTCAATGTCTCTTCCGAGAAAAGAGATTTCAAATGGCTGACGGCAAAGGGTTTCAATAGTGCATTTCCATCTACCAATGCAGATGGTAACAAACTCCACTAGTCGTTTCTTCTTCCCATATTGGCCATATATCAAACTAAAAGAAATAAAAAATTTAATTCTACCATAGTTACTTAAAGCTTATTCACTAACTGCTCCATTTGCCCTATAATAATACACTTCTCTTGTCTTAAGAATAATGATAGATTTGCTGCTACTTTAATTTGAAATAACAGAAAAGCAAGGAGTATTTTTAAATTCAATGATGTACCCAAAGAAAATGAAACAAATTATTGGTAGAGCATTAGATAGCCGCAGCCCGCAAGACCCATGCTAATATCCATTGTCCAATTTGAACCCAAAAATTTAATTTATGATAGAATAAGAACATTGTGAACATTGTGGAATATATGAAGGTTGGATTGTAATTTGTTTATAATTCAGGGACGAAGCTAGTTTATCGATCTACAAAGGATGGGCCGAAAAATCTATACATAATGGAGAATGCACTACTAGGGGAATTCGAGGGTGCCAAAGTAACAAGACTAACCAAAGGTGATTGGACAGACACACATTGCCAATGGTCTCCTAAACAAGATTGGATAGTATTCGCATCGAATCGCTCTAATCCCACTGCAAAAACACCCGAAGATCTACCTGATCCAGGATTCTTTGGGGTGTACTTAGTGAAGGTAGATGATATAAATGTGGTGGTGAAAGTGATAGACAGTGGATTTTCTTATCTAGGAGGTCTATTTCCGGGACATGTAAACCATCCATTTTTTAGCCCGGACGGTAAGAGTCTTGTTGTGGCAGCAGATCTTGCTGCGGTGTCGTGTGATCCGGTGTCGATGCCTCTGTTCGTTCATTCGGTGAGACCTTATGGAGATATCTTTATCCTTGATATCAATTGTGATGACATATATAAGAATGAAAACCTAAAGAAGTTTACTCGTGTTACACATAGTAAGTATGAGAATTCTACTGCTACTTGGACAATGACTTCGACTAAGGACTTGCATGCAAAATGGAACGTGCGAATAGCCGGCAATGATGATGCCAAGAGATACAGACCTGAATGCCCATATGTGCATAAAGGTGGAGCTGAAAGTTTTCACATGACTGGTCACCTCTGCATTCCAGATAAACGATGTTGTTAGATGGAACTCTCATTTCTTGTTATGTACTTGTCTTATCTTGCCATTCCTTATAATTTGATGCGTTTAAATTCCAATAAACAGTTGTAGAAAATGCCCCGGTGGATGTTGATTGTTCTGTTGCAAATTTAGTATTGTGGATGGCAAAATAACTTAATTTGGTGTTGGTTTCTTTTTAATATTAATTGCTCTAGAATAAGGGCTTTCTCTCTTGGACTATATTGTATTACTTGTTTGGAACTTGAATTTATTTTTGTTAAGCGTTTCATGCACGAATGAACAAATTAAGCTCTGTTTATTTGAAGGATCGGTGGCGAGATCTTGACCATTTTCCTTTAGGGGGCCGAATTAGAAAATTAACGAAACAATATTTCGTCAATTTCAAGCCGATGCAAATGGAAAAGTTTGAATACTTTGTATATATTACCATATTACATACTACTCGTATTATAAACAATAGTTAAAAAGTATTATTATAATTTCATTGACTTTAAATTTCATGAATAATTGAGAGAAAGATATCAGAATATTGCAAAACCTTGAGACTTTCCTTCCAAGTTTCTCTCGGTGCATGATAGCATAACGTGCACCGTCGCCATGGCAAGGAAGGCGACAGGAAAATCTCAAGGCAGTAATTCTGCTAAGCAGAAGGAAAAGGTAAGGGTCCATTATCAAATTCACAAGCATTGAGAACTCGATCCATGGATGAGATATTAGAAGTGGAGGCGTTAGATAGAAGTTCATACACCAAAATCATCCATTTAGCAGCTGAAGCAACAATCGGAAATCAGGCACACATTCAATGAGTGGCTACAATCTATTCATCGAAGTATTGATCATGGTTCTAGAGAGTACATGAGGAAGAAGGTATGAGTTCTATTCCAATACTTCATCCATTTAATGTCTTGGTAATTATGTAGCATAATGTCGAAAACCTGACTAATAGTGAACTAGAAATTGTTCAATCTGATCATGGTGAGGAGGGAATTATTAAGGACAATGTTGAAATGGTGAAGATTGAGTTGGAACATATTCAGGATGAAATAAACTTCTAGAACTCTGTGATCATCTCTTATGTACTAGGATCAGATCCCCCTATACAGGTAACGGATGGTTAGTTCAGAAGAGTATGGAGGTCATTTAAGGTTGACAAAGTAGCTTTGATGAAAAAAGGAGTGTATTTGGTGAGATTTCAAGCTACGGATTCTCATGATAAAGTTTTGAATGGTCACTATTTCATTGACAAGAAACCGGCATTGATCATGAAAACTTGGTCACCTGATGTTGATTTGGCTAGAGAATATGTGAAGACCATTCTTGTATGGGTTGCAACTAAGGTTGCCATTGAAGTATTGGGGGGAGCATTCATTGCATAAGATAGTATCACAATTAGGTGATCCTATCAAAAGGGATGAAGGTACTCAGAATAAATAGAATAAGAGTTTCCTGATCATATTCATCTCCATAATGAATATGGTGAGAAAATAAGAGTGAATGTGGAGTTTGAATGGAAGCCTACTATGTGTTCAAACTCTTAAGGAGACAAACAAGGATGCCATAGTTCCTGAAAAACAGACTAAACAAGTACTAGAAGCAGCTGTAATAGTGGCTGAAACGAGGAAGAGTACAAAGCCTAAAATGGATCCAAATGGATTTCAGATTGCATTGAAGCCTATTAGAGTAAAATTTAGTAGTACTAAAGCTACTACTACTGAACACACTTTCCAGACATTGATTTAAGAAGTTTTAGAGGAAGTATCAGTAGAAGGTGAGCCTAACGAGGGTGTCTTGAAGCTGTAAAGGGGAAGAGAACTTTCCTTATTCAGAATGGATAGGCTCTTGTGTTGGAATGTCTGAGGAGTGAATAGTATCAAAAAGCAAAGAGATGTGAGAAATTTTAGTCACAAATTAAATTTGCTATTGATTGTTGGCCTCTTGGAAACAAAGGTGAATACACCTAATCTAGGTGGGCTTTACCATAGAGTATTTTCAGGATGGTGCTTCTCATCAAATGCAAGTTTTAATGATCATAGTAGAATAGTCATAGCTTGGAACCCAGGGAGTTTTACAGTAAACATTATAAAAGTAACAAGTCAGTTATTACACTGCTACATACAACCTATGACTGGTGTAACTGGATTTTTTTGTACCTCTATATATGCCTTCAGTGAGAGTAGTAGAAGAGAAGAATTATGGGAAGATTTCAAGAAAATGTATATACAGGAGACTTGGCTTTTATGTGGAGATTTAAATTATGTTATGCACACTGATGAAAGGCTAGGATCCTTGGTGAGAGAAGCAAAAATTGCATATTGGAGAGATTGTATGGATGTTTGTGGTGCGAATGATATTAAATGCTCAGGTAATTTTTTTACCTGGAATAATAAGCAAGAAGGTGCATCTAGAGTTTTTTCAAAACTTGATAGAATGCTTGCAAATCAAGTATGGCAAGATTATTTTAATTTGTTTCTGCTGAAGTTAATTTTCAGTGTGTGAAGGAGAGTTTGATCATTCACTAGTACAGAATTGACGATTTGCGTCGGATGTGAGGCGCCCATTTGCGTCGGACATGGGTCCGACGACATAGCTCTCTACGCAAATCAGGATACACGATCTGCGTCGGACAAGCATGCGACGCAGAATTCTCACTATTTGCGTCGGACCCAGACTACCACATGACGCAAATAACTCTTGGGTCTTAGCTGCTGTGGATATAGGGCTCCACCATTTGCGTCGCACCTTGCTCTATATGCGACGCAAATGACCTTCTATCTGCGTCGCACATTGAGCAGCATGCGACGCAGATGGTAGGGCCCTGCAGCCACAGAGCCAGCAGCCCAACTACCATCTGCGTCGCATGTTGCTCAATGTGCGACGCAGATAGTAGGTCATTTGCGTCGCATATAGAGCAAGGTGCGACGCAAATGATGATTTTTGAGTTTTTTTTCTTTTTTGTTTTTTTTTTCATATACAAAATGTAATACTTCGTATTTTTCGTAAGTTATTAATTCTAATTTTTAAAAGGATTTTAATTTTTAAAGAGGTTTATTATTATTATAAAGGTTTTAAATAGGCTTTTATGATATATTATGGGGTTTTCAAATAAATTCTAGCCCAAATTATATATTGGGCCTAAGTTTACAAATTATAATCCAAGTAGTTAGTTTAGTAGTTGAAGATATTTCTTAAAAGAAAATCATAAAATATTTACAAAAAAAAAAGGAAAAAGATTTAAAGAAATTTCAATAAAACAAAAGATTTATAAAAAGAAAAAGAAAAAGAAAATTTTTTAGCGCACAAGTTTTGCGGCGGCAAAACTCACCGCCAGTGGTATGTTTTGTTTTTTTTTCTCATTTTTATCTTTTTCTTCATATAAGATTCTAGATTATTTATCTCAGGGGATAATTTATAGGAAAAAAATTGACAAAAATAAGCCAACCTTTGCCCGATTCGCCACATTTAAGTCAACCTTTTGAAAATCCAGAGATAATACAAGCTTTTCATCATTTAAGCCAATTTTAGGTCAGATTACCTGTAACTTGTTACAACCGGTTAAAAATGTTATGATTTTTTTCGTTTTTTCTTTAATTAATCTCCTCCCCTCTCTCACCCTATCTCTCTCCCTCCTCCCACTTCGATCTCCTCCCACTTCTCACCTCCCCCTATCTCTCCTCCTCCTCCCACTTCGATCTCTTTCCACTTCTCTCCTCCCCATCTCTCTCTCCTCCTCCCACTTCATTCGATCTCCTCCCTCTTTCTCTCTTCTCCTTCTTCTTCACTAACCGGCACCACCACCACCACTAACCTAGCCCCACCACCACCACCACTAACCAACCACCGTCATCAATTCCTCTCTCTTCTACCACAACCACCACCATCACTGACTTTGGCTGGGTTTCGAAACTCCTTTTTTTTTACGGGCTGGTTAGGTGGCGATTTAAGTTGGTTGGTGAGGTTGGTGAAAGGGGGAGTGGCAAGGGTTGGTCGAATTTTGGGTGAGATTGGTGGATGATTAGTAGCAGTGGGTGGTTATGGCAATTGAGAAGGTGGTTGATTTCGGGTTTTGGTGGATGAATGGGTTTGGGTTGACAGGGAGGTGGTGGATTTTTGGTGCAGGGAGGTGGTTGATTTCAGAATTTTGGGTTGGGGTTGGGAGTTTCGGTGGTTTTGGTCGGGGTTTGGGTGGTTTTGAGGCTAGGGTTGGGTTGGGCTTTGGGTGGATATGGTGGTTTTGGGGTTTGGGTGGTTTTGGGATGGTTGACGGTGATGGTGGGACCGGGTTTAGTCTTTGGTGGTCTTTGTGTTGGTGGTGGTGGTAGTGGTGAGGCCGGGTTAGTGGTGGTGGTGGTGGGGCTGGGTTGACAGTGGTGGTGGGTTGGTCTTGGGTGAGGCTGGGTTAGTGGCGGTGGTGGTGGGTCCGGGTTAGTGGTGGTGGTGCTTTGGTGGTGGTGGGGTTGGGTTAATGGTGGTTAGTGATTAGGTTGGATTAATGGTGTCAATTAATCATAATTAAAATTATAACTAAACTTTAACCTATTGTTTACTTGGGTTAGCAGGTTAACTTTTAGGTCAACCTAAAATTGGTTTAAATGATGCAAAGCTTGTATTATCTCTGGAATTTCAAAAAGTTGACTTAAATGTGGCGAATCGGGCAAAGGTTGGCTTATTTTTGTCAATTTTCCTAGTTAGATGACCGTAAAAAGTTGTTGGATTTTAGCTAAATTTATTTATTTTTTTTTAAACTCATCTTTTAGTTTCCTAGTCCTAGTACGACTCTACTTGTTCAACGAGTATAAATAGGGGTCTCCACCCATCATATTCTTCACATCAAATTTGAGAAATAAATCTCTTTTCTCAAGTTTAAACTCTCTCTCTCTCTCTTAGCCTACCTTCTCTCTCTTTTCCCTAGTAGTTATTAATCTTCAAGGTGCGTGTATATGTAGATCTTTATTAATTATTTTTGCAACCTTAGTATCATGTTTTTAGGAAAATATTTTGGATTGAAGTCATGTTTTTATAAGTTTTATTATGAACTACATGTGTTTTGTATGAACATGTTTGAATGTTTATTAATTTTATTATGCACTTGAATTATGTCTTTAGTTCAATATTATTATAAAGTTTGATCTTTGAATCCGTATTCATATAATATACAAGGAGTTTGATATTTAAATGCATGTTTAAATATTTAAAAAGGAGTGTTTTTGAATTATTATTATTTTTCAAAAGTTACCTCTTAAGCAAGTTATTTTATTTATGCCTTTATGTGGCTAAATTTATAAGTAGTACTATTCTTTTTAAAGGAGGATTATTTCAGAAGGATTTTTATTAGATATATGATCTTTTATGATCGCAATAATAAAGAGGCAACGGCTTGTTATTTATTAGCAAAAACGGTAGCTATTAATATTATTTACCCAGGCAACGACTTGTTATATATTAGCAAGAACGGTAGCCATTATATTATTTACCCATGTACTTTTGTATAAGTCATGTGGGCAAGGTAGTAACCCCTCGTAATAGACTCAGTAAGAAATACTGAACTTGGGGGGTGTGCACACTTTAGGAAAGGTACTTAGGCAAGGAAAATGAGTTTTTATTAAAGTTAAATACTTTATGTATATAATTATCAAGTATTCAAGGAAGGTTTTTCGAAATTAAATATTTCAAATGTTAAATTAAATAAAGTGTTTAATATTCCGCATTTACACGTACTCGGATTTTTTTCGACACGCTTTTTGTTTTGTTTTATGGTTTTGTCCCTGTGATGACCCTATTTTGGCGAGCAGAATTTACAGGTTGATATGATGCATACTTCATATGGGGGAGCTAGTGAGGAATCATGATTAGTCAAGGAGTTATTATTTTATTTTCTATATTTCCATTGTTATAGTTGTACAATAAAGTTTATATCAATAAAGAGAAGTTATTTCAGTTATTCCGCTGCATTAGTTTGAAGTTCAGTTAGTAGTTAGTATTAAAGCCTTTAACGTTATCACGTGGCGGTAATACTCTCAAGTTTCTCAAGGAGTTTTATATTAAAATAAGTTTTCCAAAAAGAGAGAAATTTGGGGGTGTTACACAAAACCTTAAACTTCAAAACTAAACGAACATTATATTAATAATTATGAGCGAAAAAATTCGGCGAGTCTCCTTTGTAATTTGGACAACCCAATAAATCGTTGGGAGAATTTTGCATATATAACCAAAACCTGTTCCTGTACATCTCAAAGCAACCAATATTGCAATCCATTGCAATCAGGCAATCAACAAAATATTGTTCAACCTATAAATACATATACTAACTAGTTAGTTTGCAGCTTTGACGACAGCTACAAAGTATTTTGCAAAACGTTATCTAAGTTTGTCGATTTCAGTTGCGGAGTATGGCTGAGGACTTGGTGGAAAATCCTAGAAATATATTAAATTAGTTAATATACTTGAAAATTCTATAAGTATAAATAACGAATTTACGACATACATATACCTCCTGTAAATTATCTGAATCATAGTGCATGCGGACGATTTCAAGCATGTTTTTTATCACGAAATAGCCGCATTCCGCTCCTCCCGATTGTTGAGCACACTTCACCAAATTTAAGATATATATTAGAATCGGAAATAAAATCCTAAATAGAATTATATAATGTGTATGAAATACAAAACATAAGAGTTTTACCGGGATCGTTATCCAAGACAATTTAGTTCCTTTATTGGATCCTTCAAGGCGTGTGAAACTTGTATATGCACTAAGTATAGAAATTTTGTAATATTTAATTACTATAAACATTTGTAAATTTAAAAATATCATAAAATGAATGTAAATTTAATCAACGTGTATAACAACTATGAATTTACGTATTCAGCGGCATCTTGATAGCTAATTTTCTTTCACTCTGTAGCGAATCAAATATATATACGGCTTTCTTAGATAGACAAATGACAAGAAGAATCCAATGTTCCCTAAGGCATGAAACAAAATGTGATGCTCATATAACCACAAGTTCATATAGATAAAACAAAGAAAAGATTAGTTTAACTAACATACTTTTGAATATACGAACATAGGATGAAACGCATATTTTGATTCGCTTTCATTGTACTTGCCATGTAGTTGATCACGGCATCCGGTTCATTGCGTATCATGGTTGCTGAAATCATACTTGGACACATGAAACTAATAGTACCCTCTTGTTCAGACTCCTCTTCCAAATATCTACACTCCAAATACTTATACGTAGAAGAAACAATAAAGATAAATATCAATCTTGATTAGTTTAGAGTTTGAGAATTCTCACATCATAAATATTTGCAAAATGAATACATTAAGCCATGCTCCCGTGAGAAATTAAAAAAATCTTGTCGCGAGAGAATGATCATCTGATCACTATCATAGTTGAAGACGGTACCCTTCATAACTTGCATACTAAAAGGCTCATCTGAGGGCCGGTTGCAAAATAATCGGTGCATATCCTTGACATTATCATCCATATCCTCCAGTGATAAGTCAATAAAAGGATCTATGTACCTATGTGCAGACTCATCGATGCAAAGATCACTGCCAACTAATTTTTTTTTTCTTCTTCTTCATCGCACCTTCCTTTGGCAAATGTTCCTAATTTAATTCGACTTCTTTTTAATTCATTCTATATACGTATATAGATTATTTCATATATCAATCAAGCCTAAGTAGTATATAAATCAAGATATTAAACATAAGTAACCTGATTATCTGAGACAAAAAATACCAACTCTTTCGGCCAATCTATCAATGAACCCTCAGCTTGACTGAGTTTCACGATGTATGGAGTAGGTAGTGGAACTGGAGCATCTGCGTAGTCCGGAAAAAAATTATCAACACTCACTTTCACGGCCGTAGGATGTGATGATGACCCCAATTGTGGATGAACGGTACCCTCAGCTATAATGATCGGCCCCGAGACATCCGCTAATGCCAAACGACATGGAACTTGACTCTTAACATCTAATGAGAACACAATGTCATTAATTAAGTGTTTTAGAAGCATAATATCATAATCTTAGAAGATATAAAATAAACTTATACCTACAAGTTCACAAATGGATCATTGCCCCCCGAGTGACAGCTACTAGGATCAACTGGAGTGTGAGGACTTCGGACCGGCGCATCTTCCCTTGTTTGATTTGGTGCTTGAAGACCTAATTGCACCGCAAAAGCCATCAACCTTTCTTGATCTATTGCATCTATCTTCAGGTTCATCTCTTGCATCGTCTGTTCTCTAACTCTTTGGCTCACTCTAGCCTCGAACTCCTGCATCTCCTCATCATCCATGCCCTTACCCTTTCGAGCAGTACTACTCCGATCAGGATCTCCCCAAACAGATGTAATCCCAATGCTACTCCCAGCAGTTAACACACACCCAGGACGGTCTTTCCTCTGTAAAGCACGTGATAGAGCATCATCCATCCGACCTGGAACAAACTCTCCTTCCTTTTCTTTCCTTTTCCAATCATTCTGCGTCCAATTAAAAAAATTCATATGATTAGTAGAATACGATTAATTAGACAAGAAAATATCATAAAATGTGAAAAATGATTACAACAGATTCTTTTATCTTTTGTGTTTCTTCATTAGGGAAGAAAAGATTTCCTTCCTTATCTTTTTTCGATCTCGCAAGAAGCCATGGCAAAGTTCGATCCGGCAAGGAGGAAAAAACTGAAGATGTGGATGAGTCAACAGATGATGCTGTAGATGATGAAGGGATATACCCTTTTTGTTTCCAAAAAGGAATCATCTCCGCATATGACTTTTGACCCAGAAAATGAGGTTGAATGTTGGCAGCCTAAGACTTTCTTGCCTTTTCACTTTTAGCCTAATATAAAAACAAGTAAATAGTCAATATTCACAACATAAAAAATTGATTATAACATATTATGTGATTGTAACGTACATATTATATACCTTAAACTCATCAGAGCTACACTTTGTCACAAATTGCTTCCAATTCTCTTCCGTGATGAAAGGATAGAGCACATACGGTTGCTTATCATTGTTAGGCCCCTTCCTCGTTTTTGTGATCCATCGACTCACCAATTTTGACTTGAAATCCCTCCACCACTTATCACAAGTAGTCAACACATCTCGTTTCTTCCTCTCATCCTCTTGTATTCCAAATTCTCTCTTCAATATACAAAATAATACACGATTAGTAACTAATAAACAAGATCTCAATTAAATTAAAAAAATGACTTTTAAAATACATAGGTTACTTACTTTAGCATCTTCCCATAAACTATTTTTAAGGCCTAGTGGAACATCATCCCAACTATCGTACAAGATAGACACTTTGCTTCTACTGATTTCACCGCAATGTGTCTTGTACGCACCAACATGCTCCCCAATCGGACGCATCAACGCATCCCACTGAAGTACTCTTTGAACCCCGGGTATGGAACGAATCCCTTTTGTAGGACCTCTAGCCTTACTCACTCTTTTCTTCCTACTACCTCCATCGGTAATCTCGGCCTCGAACGTGGTGGGCGATCATCCGATGCATCATGCATTATCTCATCTTCCATCACTACACACGAAACCAAATACAAATACCAACCAAAGACATGTTCGATTCATAAATGAAGTACTACAAAATTATTTTAACAATGCATAAAGTATATAAAATTGAAGATTATAAACAATAGTAGTTGCAATAATATTACATAAATTACCTATTAATCAGTTTTTTCTTTGACAGCGTAAAATCCCTCATTATGGTCTTGAAGAATGTAATTTGGGTCCAAATCTTCCCCTAATATACTTGGAATGACTACCGACGAAGTAATAACTTCATTAAATTGTGCATCATATTCTTCTTCATCGTGTACATCATCAATTCCAAGTATTTTCCTTTTTCCTTCAATGACAACGAGACCATTTCGAATCGACAGGGTCAACCATGTAGAAAACTTGTTTTGCTTGTGATGCCAATATGAAACTATCTTCATGATGCCCTAACCGACTGAAATTGACTAATGTAAAAAAGCCAAGTTCATCCTTCTTTAAACCACGACGAATATCAAACCACTTGCATCGGAAAAGCGGAATCTTGAAGTCAACGTAGTCAAGTTCTAATATCTCTTCAATGAACCCGTAGTAAGACTTCATTGTTTCAACAATTGTTCTATTCCTTCTACTTGTATACCACGATGACAAAGCCCCCAACGTAACACCACTGTTTTTGCATCGTGGATTTGTCATCTTGCCGCTTAGTGTAAAATGAATAACCATTGATGTCATACCCTTCATAGGAAAGAACTTGCATCTTTGACCCATATGCGAACCATCTCAACGTATCCGATGCATCATTTTTTTGGGTAAGATAATTGGTTCATAACTCGTTCTTTAAACCAATCAACGAACGAACGATTATGCTCAATCACCAACTCACGTTTATTCTTCAATGGATATTGAACACTAAGAACGATCATGTGCTCATCTAAGTAAAGATGAACTTGTTTCGATTTTTCTAACACTAAATATTTAGCTTTTCTTTTCAACTCTCCATCAAGACACAATATTTTTTTTTTACCAATGGTACCACAACCATCAAGTCTTCCTTCATGTCTAGATTTTGGCAAGCCAATTGCTTGTGCACGTGCTAAATCTTGACTTACATATTCATATACTTCCTCTGCAACCGTTCTTTGGACAATACTTGCTTTTGGTCCATTTGGATTCATCACTTTGCCCTTCAAAGTACCCATATGTCTTTCGAAAGGCCACATATACCTCATACAAACGGGCAACAAAGTTTAATTTCTCGGACAAGATGAATTATCAAATAATCAGAGAATGATGGTGGGAAGTACATTTCAAATCGACACATTATCTCTATTACATCACCTTGGAAGTTATCTAGAGTGTTAGGATCAATCACCTTGCTAGAGATAGTTCTGAAGAAGAAACACAGCTTTGTTATTGTGTATCTTACTTGGGAAGACAAAATTCCTCGTATTGCAACAGGTTATAAATGCTGCATCAAGATATGACAATCATGAGATTTCAAACCAACATGTTTCAAGTCCTTCAGTGAGACAAGGTTTCGAAAATTTGACGAGTATCCAACAGGGACCTTTAACCTATGCAGAGACTCACAAAAACTCGTTTTCTCCTTCTTAGACAAAGTGTAGCAAGCTGGTGGAAGATAATAGCGTTGTCCTCGCTTACGAGGTGCTAGTTAAGTCCGCCCATTTCGGCCATGTCTTTTCTAGCTTTAACTCCATCCTTTGTCTTCCCGGGCATATTCAACAATGTTCCGACAATGGCATCACATACATTTTTCTCAATGTGCATTAGATCAAGACAATGTCTGACTCCTAAACATTCCCAATATGGGAGGTCCCAGATTTTAGACCTTTTCTTGTATAAGTTCTTTAAGACACTTTTAAAGGGCTTGCGAAACACTGTTTGAATATCCTTTACCCGCCTAGAAACCTGTTTTCTACGTAAGGGTACAGGGGCTTCTCTCATCTCCACTTTTCCGTTGAACAACTTTTTCTTCTTACGAAATGGATGATCTAAAGGAAGCCATGTACGATAATGCAGGTATACATTCTTCCCATAATGATGTAATTGCTCATCAATCATATCCTCATCACAAATAAGGCATGCCTTTGCTCCTTTAATTGTATACTCGGATAAATTCCCATAAGCCGGGAAATCATTAATCGTGCAAAATATCATGGCACGTAATGTGAATTCAGTTTTCGCATGCGCATCGAACATCGAAACACCTTCATCCCACAACAATTTCAGATCTTGAATGAGTGGGTCAAGATACACATCTATGTCGTTTCCGGGTTGCTTAGGACCTGAGATAATAAGCGATAGCAGAATAAACTTACGCTTCATACATAACCAGGGGGGCAAATTATAAATTGTCAGTAGAACCGGCCAAGTGCTATGCTGGGTACCTAGGGTGCCAAATGGGTTCATCCCATCTGTGCAAAGTCCAAGCCTAAGATTTCGAGGTTCTTTACCAAAACTGGAAAACTTTCGGTCGATATTTCTTCATTGCGGAGAATCGGCCGGATGACTAAGCGTCCCATCTTTCTTCCTCTCATACGCATGACACCTTAATAATTTAGCATTATTTTCATCCGAAAATAAACGCCTAAATCTCGGAATGATTGGAAGATACCAAAGTCGCCGGAGTTTCTTTCTTTCTCACCCCTTCATCATCCTCCTTTGTGTTGTACCAAGACTCTCCACACCTTGGACACTCACCCAAATCTTTGTACTCAAATTGATACAGCACACAATCATTTTGACATGCATGTATCTTCTCATATTCCATACCTAATGGACACAACAATTTCTTTGCCTCATAGGTAGAGTTGGGAATTTCATTCCCATCAGGTAGCAATTCTTGTAAAAAAGTGAACAACTCACTTAGACTTTTATCTGCCCAACTATGCTTCGATTTCATATTGAATAATGTAAGGATGCCATAAAGTTTAGTGAAATTCTTACACCCGGATACATAGGTTTGTCCGCTGCACTTAAAATATTATCATACATATTCGGACAATCGGTTCCTTCATCCTCCAAATTATGCAACATCTCATCTACCCTATCATTCTCATCATCCACCCTATCATTCCCATCATCTACCCTATCATTATCATTATTATCCTCTCCTTTTTCGATATCAACCTCAACCTCATCATCAATGTGATCAACATGCAATCATCACACAAGCTAGTGGAGCTCATACCCTGATCATATAACTCTCCATGCCATGTTCACCTAGTATAGTTGCTCTTAAACCCATGACGAATTAAATGATCCTTAACTTGATCCACATCACGATACTCCCTAGAGTTATTGCAATCACAACAAGGACACAAGACTAACTTTGACCCATTCTGCGATTGATATTCTAACGCAACCCTGATAAATTCATCAACCCCTTGTAGAAATGTCGCCGAAATCCGATTAACATGCATCCAAGTTCGATCCATATTCATACACTAGATACACCAAACAAATAACACAATCGATCACATCATTCAAAGTGTATTATCAAATGCAGTCATGCACATTTGGGTCCTTATCACTCCAACCTAACCCATCCTTGAGTTTCTCATCTCACTAGTGAATGAATGTTTGGTTTTCAATTCTAAGAAAAATCCGGCAGCACTTCCCTACAACTCTCGAGGTACACGATGAAAATAGTAGGTAAACTATCAACATATGTACCCAGAGAACGCTTAGGGAAATGAGCTGAATCTTTCTTAGAATCGAAAACCAAACATTCATTCACATCCTAAGTGAGATAAGAAACTCAAAGACAGTCCCAAACCATGGACTATTCAAGACTTACTCCTAATGAGTAAGCCTCGAACGGGTATCTAGGCAAATGATGCACACATTGCAATTAAACAGCACAAACCAATCCATTCCTTAGATTTCCCTACCCACCCCATTAAGGTATTTCCATATAGGTTTGGTCATAATTCAACATAAAAATTCCTAACCACATAACCAAACAATTCACATATATTTTCCCAATCACATTATAGGGGATAAATAAAGCAAATCCACAAATCCAAACTAATGGTTAAGGGCTCGTCCGGTATCACTGTGGTTTTTAGATTTTGGGTTTTTTGTATTTAAAAGTCATATGATGTATATCCTATAATAGAAAAGAATAATAGTCAAACTTATTAAAAACATGACGGTTTTGAAAATTGACAACTAAAAAGTGAAAATCACTTTTTCTGGTTTTATGTATTTTGTATTTAATTTTCAAAAAAAACTGAAAATTGAAAACAAAAAACGATAACGAACAGGCCCTAAATTAACATAAATTAGAAAATAGCAAAAGGTATAATACATACCTCTGCTCTCAAGGAGCAGCGAAGACAAGCACAACGAGGTAAGCTTGGAGAACCGGCAAACCGAGGAGCACAAGACACAAGGTGGCAACTGCAGTACAATGTGGAGGAGAGGCAAAGTGAGAGAATGCAACACCATTGAAAGAGATGAGTTTGGATAGTCACATAACATATTACTAAATTTCACAAATTCAAGGTAAATAGAAAACTATAATATAAATTCTTATAAGTTTGAAATTCTAAAGTGACCATTCAATAATTCTAACTCATAATCGAAACACATAATTTTGAAAGTGAGCATTCAAGAAACACATGCAAGAAATTGATTCAATACATTGAAATGTAGTAATAAACTCCTTGATTAAGTTGTAGAAAAAAAAGAGGGAAATTTTTTTAAAAAAAAAAAGACAGAAAATGAAAAAAAAAACGACAGAAATTGAAAAATCGAAAAACATGACTTACATTGAAGCAGCGGCGGCGGCGACACCTAGCGTGCAGCAGTGATGGCGGCGAGACAAGGCGTGCACCGATAAGCACCGAGAACAAGGCACCATCGCGTGATTATTCGCCGGCGAGAAGAGAGAGAGGATGGGAGTGACGAGCGAAAAAACGAGAAAGAGAAAGAGAATGCGAAAGAGAAAGAGTGCCGGAGAAGCGACGGTCGCCGACGAAACGGGATTTGCCGGAGAAGAGACCGAGTATAGTTTTGGGCTTTGAATAAAAGTCCCAGATCATTTGCGTTGCACGTACACGAGGGGCCCATTTGCGCACGTGGGTCCGACGCAGATAGTGGAGGAGGCCCATTTGCGTCGCACGTGCACTATGGTCCGACGCGGATGTAGTGTGGATACTTGGCTGCGTAGTTTGGAGGCTGCGTAGTTTGGATGCTTGGGGGTGGAGTCATCTGCGTCGGACCCTAAAGACATGCGACGCAGATAAGTTATCTGTGTCGCATGTCAGCAACGTCTGACGCAGATAGTGCTCTTTGCATACATTTGGCTAACAACCATCTGCGTCGGATGAGCGTCGGGTCCGACGCAGATAGTTGTTTTTGCGTCGTTTGTCCAGAGGATCCGACGCATATGTACTTCTACTCTTCTGGTGAGATTATTTGCATCGGACTATTAATGGTATGCGATGCAAATTGGCAATCTGCGTTAGTTCTTCGAGGGTGCGACGCAAATGGACAGACGCAAATCCTCATTTCTGTACTAGTGATTCCCTAGCTGTGCTTACTGTGTTTCCTTGTAAAAATGGTGGTTAAAAGCCTTTTAGGTATTTTTTTTTTGGTAAAATGTAAGAAATATTATACCAAAAGCAAGGAAAACCTTCCACAACATTACATCATACACTCACAAGTACAACACATAAGTGAGTAAAGCAACACTAAATTCAAACCTTTTAGGTATTTTACTATGTGGAGAGGTGCTACTCAGTTTCTAGACATTGTTAGGCAGGCTTGTTCTATTCGAGTTACAGGCTCTAAGATGTTTAGAGTTATGAGAACATTGAAAGCTGTTCAAATGGCTCTCAAAGAGCTGAACAAAGTGGGGTTCTCAGATTTACATGTAGCTGAAGTTAAAGCTCAGCAACACATGATGGAAGCACAAAAATAAATGCATTTACATCTCGATGATCATGAGTTACTGAAGCTGAATTGATGGCTAGGAGTATAAGGAGAAGCATCAGGCTTATATGGAATTTTTGAGTCAGAAGGTAAAGGTAGAGATGGTGATGAAAGCACTAGGTTGTTTCATCAGAGTATCAAGGCAAGATGGATGCAAAATCATAATTATATTAATGATTAGCGTATGGCATGACAAGGATGAGGATGTTTCAACAACATTTTTGTCTTATTACCAAACTCTGCTTAGGAGTAATGTGATTAACAAGATGGTTGTAATACAAGAAATTGTTCAAGCAGGTCCTTTGCTTTCAGAAAAGTACAGAAGTATTTTGTGCTCCTTACACAGCTGAAGAAGTCAATTCAAGCAAGCACTGTTTTCCATTCCAGGGTGCAAAGCACCTTGACCTGATGGATTTGGGTCATTTTTTTATCAGGATGCTTGGAGCATAAAGGAGATAACATAATTGATGCAGTACTGGATACATTGTAGCATGGAAGGTTATTGAAAGAATTAAACAAACCATTAGATTGATACTTAAGACTAGGTGTCCAAGTAATGTGATAGAGTTTAGACCAATCTCTTGTTGTAGCACTTTATACAAGTGTGTTACAAAAGTGATTTGTGGCAGATTAAGATGAGTATTACCTGATATAATCATCGAAATTCAAGGGGGATTTGTTCATGGAAGGTTTATTGTACATAATATTTGGTGATATAAGATCTGGTGAGATAGTATGGAAGAAAGCAATTGAAGCCAAGTTGTATGCTTAAAATAGATTTGCTGAAAGCATATGATACAGTGATCTGGGAATTTCTAAAAGAAATGTTAAGGGCTTTAGGATTTCCAACTGACTTCATAAGTCTAGTATTGACTTGTGTTACTACACTTATGTTTTCTTTGCTGATAAATGGTAGTATGGAGGGATATTTTAAGTCTTCAAGAGGCTTGAGATAGGGAGATCCAATGTCTTCTCTGTTGTTTGTGATATGTATGGAGTATCTTTCAAGGATACTACATAAACTGAGTGAGCTTGAGCAATTCCAGTTTCATCCAAGGTGTAATAAGGAGGTTAAACTCACTCACATGTGCTTTGCAGAGGATCTCGATCATATTGTATAGTAAGGGGGAGTTTGCTTCCATATATTTGCTTATGAGAGCTTTTAAGCTATTTCAGAGACTTCAGGATTATTAGAAAACACTCATAAGTCTGTTGTATATACTTGTGGGATGACAGAAGAGGAGGTACAAAGAGTGGTTGAAGCTTCAGGATTCACTAGAAGTTATTTACCATTCAAGTATTTAGGGGTCTCAATCTGTTAAAAAAGGATAACTCATGCATAGTGTGATATGATAGTTGAGAAGTTGACAGCAAGAATTCGAATTCGGAGCAAAATAAAGCTGTCCTATAGAGCTAGAACTCAGTCAATAAACTCTGTACTAATAAATTTACGTAGATATTGGGCATATGTATTCATTATACCTAGAATTGTATTTGATGAAGTGGTGAAAATATATAGAGCATTTTTGTGGAATGGACATGCATCTTCACAAAAGCCATGAGCAATTGCCTGGGAACAGCTATGCTGGTGGTGGTTTGGGATTTAGGGATGTTTAGAATACAACTTGCTTAGGTAAATATATATGGGCCATTGCTTCAGAATAGGACAATATGTGGATAAAATGGGTACATTATGTGTATCTCAAAGGAGCAACATGGTGGGATTACACTCCAAAATCAGGGGTGAGTTGGTATTGGAAAAAGACCTGCCATGTTAAAAAGCAAGCACACTTTACAGAAGAAGAATTTAGCCCACTTAAATTAGTATATATTCTATTCAGAATATATATGATAAGCTTAAAGGTGATAAAGAGAATGTCTCCTGTCAATAGGCTTAGTCTGCCTAAACACAGATTCATCATGTGGCTAGCAGTGTAAAATAAGCTATAAACAATAGCTTTGGCAAGGATAGGAGTGAGTACTTCATATCAGTGTTTGATTTGTGGTGATGGGGCATAATCACATGAACATCTTTTCTTCCAATGCAAGTACAGTCTAGAATGTCTTGTTGAGCTCAAAAGATGGTTATGCATTCAGAAAAGATGAGTTTTACTACAAGAGATTATCAGATGGACCACAAATATGCAGGCCTAGCAGCAGTGGTTTACTATGTGTGGCAGGGGAAAAATTAGTAGGAGGGATTATAACTGGTTCGTAACTTGTAAGATAGATGTTAGTTCATATATGTTGATTACCTCCTTTGATTTCTATGGTCCAACCTAGTTGGTTCCTAGTAATCCTAGGATGGTTTAGGATGTAACTTGTTTCATGCAACCAAATCTTATTACTTATAAGACAATCATGAATAATTAGCGTATACAAACTCTTAATTCAAACTGGTGTACAATAAATATTATAAGGCGAATATAAAGTTACCTTTAAATGATTCAAAGTCATTCCCTTATAATGTAAAAGGTATTTAAGTTTTCTTTAAGGACCAAATAACTCGTAGTAATAAAGGTAACCTTGTAACTCTTTTAGAATTTTATGCATAAAAAAAATACTTTACAATATTAAAATGTTAATCGAAACATGTTAAAAGTTATGAAAACTTCGGTAAGGTACTTTTTTTTACTCTTTCTCTCTCTTCTCTCTTTATTTTAGGGCATTACTATTTACCGCCGTATTTAATAAAAATCGTTCGTATTTTTTCTGAAATACTCCTAAATTACCCCTACAAATACATGATCCCATACCCCATACCCCATCATTCTCACTCTCACACTCACTCACACTCTCACTCCTCACTCTCACTCTCACTCCTCACTGCTCACTCACTCCCACCCACCATAGCCGCGACCACCACCACCACCACTGTAACCACCACCACACGGCAACCACCAGCAGACCGGCGACCACGACACCGGGGGCCAACAACACACCGACGCCCACCACCACCACCACAACTCGCCGGAAAAAGTATGGGCCCAAGGAAGAAGGCAAAGGAAATCGGAGAATCTTCAAAGCAGGTTAGTTTTGTACTTATTTGTGGTTAAAACCGACCCCTTAGCCGGAAAATAGTAGTGATAAACTCCCCGCCCCCTCGCCGGAAAAATTACTGAATTTTTTTTTTTTTCGAAATAAGGGGGGCAACTGATAGAAAATCCGTTACCATCACGGTGGTAACGAATCACTATTCGGTTACCACCGCAGAGAGGTAACGTAGATCTAAAACGTTACCTCTGCAGTGGTAACTGAATAGTGATCCGTTAACACCGTGTGGTGGTAACAGATTTACTATCCGTTGCCCCGCTAGTTTTTGAAATTTTTTTTTTTGGGTTCTTGTAATTTTCCGGCGGGGGGGGTTCGGATTTTTTAATGTTTTCCCTTTTTATTAATTTATGTTTTATTTATGTATTTAGTAATTTATGTTTTTGAATAATTTTATTTTTTGTTTCTTTGAAATAATTTATGTTTCTTATAATTTCATTTTTAAAAATTTATGTTTTAATAATTTCTGTTTGAATTAAAAAAAATATTATTTGTTTATTTGGGTTTTTATAATTTATGTCAATAGTTATTTAAATTTATTATTTTAATTTTAATAGTTAATATGTTAATTTGTGTGATTATGTTGTAATTAGGATTTTTTTTTAATGCATGTTAGTAACATTTTAGTATTATTTAATTTGTTTGATTTAATTTAATTATTTGTTTAATGGGATTTTATTATGTTAATAGCATCTAATTTAAAAGAATTTATGTTTTTTATAATTTCTGTTTTAATAATTTCTGTTTGAATTAAAAAAATATTTTGTGTTTATTTGGGTTTTTTTTTTTAATTTATGTCAATAGTTATTTTAATTTTAATAGTTAATATGTTAATTTGTGTGATTATGTTGTAATTAGGATTTTATTATGTTAATGCATGTCGAGTAACATGTTATTATTATTTAATTTGTTTGATTTAATTATTTGTTTAATAGCATATGATAATAGTATTATTTAATTTTAACAATTATTATTTAATTAGTTAATTAATTAATTTGAGCATGTTATTATATTATAAAAATATTTTAATGATATTAGCATGTTATTATATTATATTAATAGCATATTACTATTATATACTGTAATGAAATTAGCATGTTAATTTGTTTTTACTAGCATGTTAATATTAGTTGTGTAGGGTAGTTGTTCTTAATATTAGCATGTTTGAGCATGTTTACTAATGATATTAGCATGTTAATATGATTTGTTGTTTTAATTTTAGTTAATTAATTATTAGAAAGTGATTAATTATAAATTAATTTACATAGTTTGCGCATGTTAATATGTTTTAATAATATTATTTTAATGCATGTTAGTATTATTTATCCTTATAATTTTAGTAAATTAATTATTAGAATGTCAATGGTTTTAGATTAGTAATAATTACAATATAATAACGTAGACATTAAATAAATAATAAGTAATGAACATAATTGATTATTAGGGTCTTGAGGGTCTTGAGGGATCGACGCCACGACACACTAGATCTCTTGGTGTTGATGCATCGAGTAGGAGGGCGAGGACTGATGCTCAGGCTAGGCAGATGCCTATTCTTGAGGATGCGCCTGATAGTGCGGGATGGGATACTGCGGACGAGGAGGAGTTAGATCATGCTTTGAGCGGTGGTGATGGAGCTGATGTGGGTGAAGCCTCCTCCCGTGTGCCTGTGAGGAAGGGTAGTAGAATGAGGTTTGTTTCAGGGTCGAGTTCCGGAGGCAGTCGGATGATGAGCAGGACTAGAGCTGCTAGGGATACTTCGTGGTTAGTTACCAAGGCCATGCCTGGGGGCCCACTTGACGGTAGCGTGATTCCTAGTTGGAGGGGTCACGTCGGCTCCCTTATATACCACGATTTGACGGCTAGTGATGTTTAGCTGTGCCATAACCGCTCCAGTGCCTTTGATGCGTTGACGACTTGGGCTTTCCCGCAGCGATCGTTGCAGCGCATGGATAGATCATGTATTGCCCAGCTACCACGGATTATGTTTGGGCACCTTGACTTTCCATTGCTTACAACGTTTGTAGAGCGTTGGCAGCCCAACACAAACACGTTTCACATGCCTTTGGGAGAGATGACGATCATGTTACATGACGTTTGACAGATCATACGTGTTCCTATTGAGGGTCGGACTGTGAGTGCTGTTATGCCTACTTCTGATCTATATGTACGGTTTGAGGAGGTCCTGGGCTTGACTCGTGAGGAGTTATTATGTAAGGAGTCACGGGTTTGGAAGAACGTTGGCGTTACCGTTCAGAAGATTCTTGATAGGTGCAATGTTCAGGGTCGTCCAGCTGATGTGCAGCTTCGCGCATGGATGCTCCTGACACTTGGGTGTACCCTCTTCACTGATAAGAGTGGTTCCCACCTCATGCCCCAGAACAGTAGTGAGCTGGATGACCTTGATTCAGTTCATACTTACTCATGAGGCTCAACTGCTTTGGCGTACCTATATCGTCAGCTAAGGTGGCGAGTAGAGCGGAGAGCAAACAGGTTGCTGGGTGTCTCACGCTCCTCCAGTGCTGGATATACGAGTACTTCCCACGTTTTCGACCTCAGCGAGATGGGCTAGTGTTCAGTGATCATGATCCCCGGGCACGAAAGTGGGATTACCACCTCGTCGGCAAGGAGTTCATCCGACTGGAGTCCATTTCTTGACGCTTGGACACCCTTCAGGTTTCAGAGGTACGAAATTTATTGCATTAATAAAATATATATTATTATGTTGTCATATATTACTACTACATTAGACTAATGAAATTATTACATTTATCCTATTTCAGGTCATGTGGACACCATATGGGGATGACCAGGCTGCCATGATTCCGTGGACGTTGTATGTCCAGCGACCCAACACTTCTTCGGCATATGAAATGTCGAACTCTAATTGGAATCGGACGTGATGTGTCGTATTTTTATATCGATTTTAGTTGCATTTAGGTTGCATTCTAGGAGAATTTAGATACATTATAGTTCATAATTGCATACTATTACTTAATCTGCGAAATATTATTCCTCTTATGCGTTTTTGGTATTATTTGATGAATTTCAGGTATTGAGAACATAATGGGAGTATTATTGGACAAGCTTGAGTATTTAGGAGCAATTGGAAGCAAGCTACATTGATAAGGATGATTTTGGATGTATTTGAGTGCAAATTGGAGCTTAATTGGAGTTGGAATTCATTGAAAGAATTATGGAAATCAAGTCATGTTCACTCTTTTATCCATAACTTTTGACTCGATACTGATATTGGGTTATTCCAGCGGCATTGGAAAGTAGGCTTGAAGATCTTTCCAAAGATAGGTCGCACGGCCCAAGGCGAGTTGTATTTTGAGAGATATGGGCTTCACAAGTTGGCCCAGTCTGTCAGAAACTTCTTACGCGCACGCGGTTTTGATAATTTCGGCCATTTAATGATTTATTTGGTTTCCTTATCTTGTAATTTGGTTTCCTACTAGGATTAGGAGTTATAACTATATATTTTAGGTTTTCTAATTAGAGGAGGACATCCATTACTCACTTTTGAATATCACGTTATTTTGTTTCTCTAGTTTTCTCTCTAGTTTATGCCCTAGTTTGTTTCTATTGTTACTTTGGAGATTCAAGATTCAAGCTTTCATATTCATCTTCAATTCAATCAAGTTTTATTCTCTTCTCTTTATTATATTTTAATTATGTTTTCTATTATATTTATTGCTTTTATTGCCATGATTAGTGAGTAGTCTTTTTATCTAGGATTAAGTTGAGCCCTAGTATGGATTGATCATGTAAATTATTCTCTAATTCCCATGTTATTGATTTATATGTTTAGGGTTTGATAAGATTGTTGTTATTGTCAATTGTGCATCTTGATTTAGCCCTAGTTTTATATTATCAACGAAAGTTGGAGTTGAGATTAGGAATATTTGTTTGATGTTAAATTGTTATTTTATTAATTGAGTTCATCAACGAAAGTTGGGTCTTAATTTAGATAATCTTGTCATTGATTTGAATTCTCCCATGAAAACAGGTGAGAACTAGAATTGGGAATTATTTGACATTGGTTCTTAATGCTTCTAATTATGTGTGTAAGCCATGAAACTAGGAGACATTCATGTTAGTTAGGCCTTTTGCTATCACGAAAGTGAGCTCTAGGTATTGAGGAATGACCGAGTATTTAGTTTCGGTTTGCAGCTGTGCTTTATTACTGAGTCATAAGGGAATGTCAACCTCGCCTATGCTATAATTGAATAACTGGGATGTGAGTTATATTTTGATCAATTCATATTAGCGATGATACTTAATCTTAGTGTTTTAATTGTCATATTTTGTTATTAGTTTATAGATTCTTCTGGATATTTGGAATGTGTAGCTATTTCATAGTCTCGAGTCAACTAGTGTTTAATCTTGCACCTCCCTTAGTTCGGCCCGTATTTGTTACGACACCGTTCACTTGCGGTATTAAAATAACACCCTAACAAGTTTTTGGCGCCGTTGCCGGGGAGGTAACGGATTATAATTAGTTTGGTTATAGATTTAATAGACTACATTGTATATACTTTTATTTTCTTTTGTAAATAACTTTTTTTTTTACTTTTGTAAATTTCTTTCCTTTCACTGTTCATGGAGTCGTATTATCACTATAATGGAAACAATTCTATTGATAGGGAAAATGGTTATAATTATTTGGATTCTCATGTTTCTTATTTTGATACATCGTGTCAATATACTTCCAATTTTTGCATGAGTTCTAATCAATTACCTAATATGTGTTGTGATCCCCATATACATGCTAGTAATTCTAGAGCAGTTTTCTATTTTCCTCAATATGAGAATGAATTGTTTTGGAAATACTATCGTAGACTTGAAGACTTTATTGGTCCTAATCACGGATATGAACAATGGGATATGTGTCAAGTGATTTATGAGGGTTTAGATGAAGAAAGTAGAGCGGTGTTTGAGTCTATGTCTAATGGACAATTTCTATCCCAATCACCTGGTTATTGTTGGGATCTAATCGAGTGGTTGGCTAAGAATAATTATGAGTGGGATATGTCATTATCTGCTAGACCAGTACAGGAAAATTCCTCCACTCCTTCACCTCAAAGCTACATTATAACACCTCCATATAGTTCTAATTGTCACACTACTTTTCATGACATTTCTTTATGTGATGTGACATTAGTAAATGATTTTGACCCCTCTCCCCAATATGATTGTCAATCTGCTCGGAGTTATAGTTTCCACCCATATATTTATGATGATGATGATGAGGGATGGAAAGAACTTGAAAATTATGGGGATGATTATCAAATTACTAGGAAGACTGATGTGAAGGACGTTTTGAGTGAGGAACAACCCTTGGTTGAAAATCTTTCATTGGAGAAGTCTATAGATGAGAGTGAAGTTATTCATGAGTCTTTGTCGGTTCCACCCACTGTTTTTGAGTCTCATGTTCCTTTCTCTCGAAAACTTGACCTTATTCCTTCTTCCCCTATATTATACCCCCCATCGTTCTCTATTTCTCCCAATATAAATGACTCTTATGACCATTTAATTGATGTACAGTTAGTGTTTATCTCTCCTTTTGAGTCTTGTAAAAATCTTTTTTCCTTTGATTTTTCTTTTTCTAGGTTTGATAGATTTTTAGGACTAATATATTTCATTTCTACTTCTCTCCATTATATAACATATTCTGAGATGTTTGCATAAACATATGATAAGCTTCTTAGAGCGTTGAACTCTTCTGCATTGGTATACTAGTCCTAAACGGGCGTGCGAGACCTTTATAATTTTGCGCTTTTCGGGGGGCAACCCGAGTCTACATCCAATTTTTTTTCATTTTCTTTGATTTTTCCTGTTTGTATGATCTTATTTACATTGATGTTTTTGTGTTTCTTTTTGGTGTGTTTATAGAAAAAAAAAGTATATTCGTAGAAAAGAAGCTGGTAGAAGATCTTTAAAAAGACGAGTCGCGGTACAATGGCTCAGCTCGCGGACAAATGCCGAGAGCATGTCGCGACTCGCCGCAAATACCATGACTCGCGACATTAAACGCGACCTGCGTTATTGGAGATGGAAGTTTCAAACACCATCATCATCATCACTGCGTCATCACAATCATGGCATAATCTTGTACGACGACGTGAACCCACCTCCCACCTACAGCATCATCACCGCATCCCTGCGCGTCACCATACCACCACCACCACGCCGGCGCATCACACCACTGAATCACCGCCCAGTCACCAGCGCAGCCTCCCTCTCACTCCCGTTTCTTTCTCGCGCCCAGCACCGGCATTCATCGCCCATCTGGTTCTCCGCCCACACGCAATCCTCTGGCTTCCCGCCGCTGCTGTGCACCCTACCGAGCCTCCTATTCGTTGTTCCTCTTCGTTCTTCTCTGTCCTTCTCCTTTCTCCTTTTTCATCTTATTATTTTTTTTTCTTTCTATTTTTGTATACTGATTCTCTATTTCTCTTTTTCCTTTCTTTCTTTTCTTTTCTTTTCCTTTTCCTTTTCTTTTTAATATTACTTTTACTTTTGACCACCTAATTTCAATATATTTTCCTTTTTCTCTAATTTCTCTAATTTTTCTAATTGATGGTTGTTATAGGATTCATATAAGTTGGCTACAATTGATTCAAGTTGGTCTTCAAGAAGCATAACAATGTTGATTTTTTGCGCTTATTCAACTCTTTTTCCCATTAGATTGGGTAGTAAGCTTCTTTACTCTACATTGTTCATACTTTTGATAAGACTTTCCCTGTTTTTGCTTGGATTTTTGTTTGTGATGCCAAACTTGTTTTCTTATGACTCTATTGATTCCTTTCACTTTTGGGATTTGTGTGCGGCGATGGTGGTGGATTGTGGTGTTTGCAGGAGTGCTCGATGATTTTGTGATTTGATGATTCGATGATTGATGGATTTTATTAGTGTTCCTTCTCTAATATTGCTTATTGTAGTGAGGTCACTGCAATTTTTAGCTTGGGGGAGGAATATTCTATCATTTACTGCTTTCTAGTGTAGTTTTTATTGTTTTCTTAGGTTGTTGCACGGTTTGTATTGCTCACTAGGAGTGGGAGTTTACGTGTAACCAAAAAAATTGTATTGCTTTCTTAGTTGCATCAGCATATTAGATTTCATCTCATCTTAGTTGCATCTATGGGACTATTGCTAGCACTATTTGAGAACCTTGTTGATATCCTTACTACGGTCTTAAGCGTAATCCATCTCATTCATGATTCTTCATAGCATAATTGTATCGCGATTGATTGCTTGTGGTAAGATTGGTTGATCTCTCTCTGGCTTGATTTAACTTTACTGTTTAGACATCTTTATCCAAGTGAGCTTTTGTGCCTATAAACTAACGTATCTGTGACAGTTATGTTCTTTCATGTGTGATTAGTTCCTCATTGTTGCATGGATCTTGACTTTGACTTGGTACTCTTTGACACTTGACTTTATAAGCATTTGGATATGATTGAGGCGTTCTTTTCATTGTTCGGAGCTTTCAGATTTATTTTCTTTTCATATATATTATCCTTTCCCTAGCCACGCTAAGCCTTTCATGACTTTGTTCTGAATCAATCTATATTACAAGCCTCTAGCCTTTTATGATTTCTCTACCCAAGCCTTGCTAAGTGGAGTAACATTAAATTTAAAGTTTATGTTTTGAGCTTGTATTCGTGGTTTTGCGGTGATTATTTGAAGAAAAGATGTGAAGGAAGTTGCTTGAAATTGTGTGGAAGTATAAAATGAAAAGAATGATGAAGAAGTTGTGAAAAATAATTCTAAAAAAAATGAAAAAAAAATTGAATAAAAGGTCAATGAAATTGGTTGGAGTTGATAAAGATGGGTACTCTTTTGATTTAATGGTAATGTGTTGTTGAACTTCTAGTAGAAGTTTTTGTGACGTTTGCATCTAATGGGCATAGATGTTAAGTGTTGTTTTCTCCACTAGTTGCCTTTTAGCACCACATTTCCAAATACAAGTCCTACCCATAACCTCAGCCCCATTACAACCCTTGAAAGTCCTCATGATCTTTTTGCGTTATAATTTCGAGTGGAAAGTGAGTCGAGAGTCAAAGTTAAAGAGTAAATGCTTCATTTGAGTCGACATGGTTTAGATTGAGTGACATTAATCATGCCATAAACACATGAGAGTATGAGTACACATGACTAAAGTGAGGTCTCTCAAGTTTGTTTGAGTCTAGCTTGGGGGAGATGGTATGTGGTATGCTAGGAGAGTTGATTGCATTACATGACATGCTATGCGGCTTTGCTTGAGAATGTTTCGATGCTTGGTTCGTGTAGTAATTGTATCTCTCGTGTTCTCAATTGTGTGCTTGGCCCTATTGTAGTCCCATATTGTAGGTTGTCTTTCTTTTCCAATATCTATGTCTAATTGCTTGAGGACAAGCAATGGTTTAGCTTGGGGGAGTTTGATGTGTCGTATTTTTATATAGATTTTAGTTGCATTTAGGTTGCAATCTAGGAGCATTTAGATACATTATAGTTCATAATTGCACACTATTACTTAATCTACGAAATATTACTCCTCTTATGTGTTGTTGGTATTATTTGATGAATTTCAGGTATTGAGAATATAATGGGAGTATTATTGGACAAGCTTGAGTATTTAGGAGTAATTGGAAGCAAGCTACATTGATAAGGATGATTTTGTATGTATTTGAGTGCAAATCGGAGCTTAATTGGAGTTGGAATTCATTGAAAGAATTATGGAAATCGAGTCATGTTCACTCTTTTATCCATAACTTTTGATTCGATGCTGATATTGGGTTATTCCAGCGGCATTGGAAAGTAGGCTTGAAGATCTTTCCAATGATAGGTCGCACGGCCCAAGGCGAGTTGTATATTGAGAGATATGGGATTCACAAGTTGGCCCAGTCTGTCAGAAACTTCTTACGCGCACGCGGTTTTGATAATTTCGGCCATTTAATGATTTATTTGGTTTCCTTATCTTGTAATTTGGTTTCCCACTAGGATTAGGAGTTATAACTATATATTTTAGGTTTTCTAATTAGAGGAGGACATCCATTACTCACTTTTGAATATCACATTATTTGTTTCCCTAGTTTTCTCTCTAGTTTATGCCCTAGTTTGTTTCGATTGTTACTTTGGAGATTCAAGATTCAAGCTTTCATATTCATCTTCAATTCAATCAAGTTTTATTCTCTTCTCTTTATTATATTTTAATTATGTTTTCTATTATGTTTATTGCTTTTATTGCCATGATTAGTGAGTAGTCTTTTTATCTAGGATTAAGTTGAGCCCTAGTATGGATTGATCATGTAAATTATTCTCTAATTCCCATGTTATTGATTTATATGTTTAGGGTTTGATAAGATTGTTGTTATTGTCAATTGTGCATCTTGATTTAGCCCTAATTTTATATTATCAACGAAAGTTGGAGTTGAGATTAGGAATATTTGTTCGATGTTAAATTGTTATTTTATTAATTGAGTTCATCAACGAAAGTTGGGTCTTAATTTAGATAATCTTGTCATTGATTTGAATTCTCCCATGAAAATAGGTGAGAACTAGAATTGGGAATTATTTGACATTGGTTCTTAATGCTTCTAATTATGTGTGTAAGCCATGAAAATAGGAGACATTCATGTTAGTTAGGCCTTTTGCTATCACAAAAGTGAGCTCTAGGTATTGAGGAATAATCGAGTATTTAGTTTCGGTTCGCAGCTGTGCTTTATTACTGAGTCATAAGGGAATGTCAACCTCGCCTAAGCTATAATTGAATAACTGGGATGTGAGTTATATTTTGATCAATTCATATTAGTGGTGATACTTAATCTTAGTGTTTTAATTGTCATATTTTGTTATTAGTTTATAGATTCTTCTGGATGTTTGGAATGTGTAGCTATTTCATAGTCTCGAGTCAACTAGTGTTTAATCTTGCACCTCCCTGAGTTCGACCCGTATCTGCTACGACACCGTTCACTTGCGGTAATAAAATAAAACCCTAACACGACGCACATGAATCTCGCACCCAATTGCTTCAATTTTTTGTGTCGAATGCTACTCAAATTCGATGCACAGGAAGCAAAATTTGCGTCTGACTCCTATAGTATTCGATTCAAATGATGCGCCCGTAGACTTATGCGTCGATTTTCCAGTTGTGCGATGCACTTTAGGAGACGCAAATCAAAGTTTTTCTACCAGTGAGTGTCAAAAAAAACTACCCTAACATTCAAATAAAGACTAAAATTCTAGATATCCCCCACAATAACCTAATGCTAAAGATTGATGCCTCCATCTCACCAAATACTCTAATGGTGGGCATATGAGGAGTTTGCAAGGATAAAAGTGGGGAATGGAAGCAGGGGTTCATTCCGAGGACAAAGGCAACTGATGCCACTTTGAGGGAATTTAGAGCAATTTATAGTGCTATTACATGGCTTTATCATTGTAATTTGCAAAATGTCTACATCTTTTATGACTCTAAAGTGGTTGTTGATGGTATTACTGATCCATCAGCAATTAAGGATTGGTAATGTAATTTGACATTGCAGTGCAGGATTCACCAAGGCATGGCTAGGGTCAAGGAAACTAAGGCCTGCTAGTTTAATTTTCTTTTTGAGCTAATTGTGCGTGGGTCGTGTGTTCAAGCTATAATTGTTCGATTCGTTAACATTTTGTTGCAGTTCAGGCTGTCCAATGTAAAATTTTAACTGGTAATATCTTTAAATAGTTTTTAATAAAAATATTTTAAAAATTAATATGAAGAAAAACTATATCCTTTAACAAAATCCATCATCTCATATTCATTGATTGAATAAGTAAATGTTTACTCACAATTATATAAAGACAAAGAGCAAACATGGGCCACCTTACTTTCTGAAGCTTCATTTGTTTACACTTTTTTTTTCGTTTAAGCAAGCTTCGTTTGGGTTTATATTTTATTGACTTTGAAGTCATAATATTATATTGTACATATGGATCTTGAATTTTTTTTTGAGAGAAGGAATAAAAATATATGTATGACAGATAATTTAAAATCTATAACAGTATAACACAATAATGCGTCATAAAAGTCAATATTTGCACTACTACAAAGGAGTATTAAAATCATGTTGTTGGCCAATCAACTTCTAATAATATGTTTTATATTTATTCATTCACCATCAAATATGCTATACTTATTGGTACTGGACAGAGTTCCGAGTTGCTTTTCCATTATCACAATTCAAAAAGTCAGCAACTGCCCCATTTCTGCCTCTTGGTAGCCTCTCCCATCCTGAGAAGCACACTATTCTTCAAACTTGTCCTTAGTTACAAAGTTACAATAATGGTGGGTATATAGACATCGTTTGATCCAATTCTTTTTGCTCAAATAATAATTGGATTGTTTTTTTCTTCATATTAATTCCTTATATTATTAGTTACTCAAAAAACATGATCTTGTTTATTTTTCCAGGGGGTGGAGAAGCATGGACCATATGGTTCTAATGGTCCAACAAATTGGAGTGTAGTGCTTGATAGTAGACAAAGTGTCAAAGAGTTGTCAATTTGCTATTTATATGTTGTTAATGGGATTGAGTACGTTTGTGGAATTGAGTTCGTAGTAGCTGATAATTGCGGGAGCACCAGTACTAAAATGATCGGCTACAAAGGTGATGTTGATTCGGATAAGGTAACATATAGTTTTATACTCCATTATTATTCATTTACTTATGCCGCCCTTTGAACTTTTTACACTATTTATAATACTTTTTTTTAACAGAATTCTATTTATATACTTTATATTAACTATATATTGTTTTTTTTACTAATATATAAAACAAATCTTATTATATAATATATGTTATAAGATTTGTCTTAATTAATTTATATGTTCAAAACACCAAAGGTTTATTACATTTACTAGTAGATAGTAAAAGATATCAAGGTTTCAAATTGTACACTGGCAAATATAAAAAGTCAAATCGGAACAAGCAAGAAACACACACCCAATTAGAGTTAAAGGCTATATTTTGATGTTTGATCTAATAGAAAACATTTCAATCGGAATTTCAGTTCTTAAAGTACGTCTAAGAATAAGTATTATGTATTAAGCTAAAATAGTACTCTCTGCAATCTCATATAATTATTTTATTCTACTATTGGGGTGAAATATATAGATCATTCATCACAATACATCAAGAACTTAGATAACAATATATTATGACTTGTTTTTCTGTTAGATTAATATATATATATATATATATATATATATATATATATATATATATATATATATATATATATATATATATATAGGCAAGATCACATGAGAATGCTCCTTACATGAGAAATGAGAATGAATCTCAACCACACGATTGGATTAGAGTTACAATACTTGTTCATTAGACTTATACCTCCGAAAAAAATTTGAGCCCAAAAAAAAATTTTGTTTTTTTGAATTTTTTTTTTCTAATATTTTTTTTTTTTGTAGTTACATCACTTTTTCATTAGAGTTACATCACTTGTTCATTAGAGTTATAGCGCGTAAAATCCATTCTCATTTCTCATGTAAGTATGCATTCTCATATGAATTCACTTCTATATATATATATATATATATATATATATGGATCCAATCTCTCAAAGTTTGAGAATTTAAATTATATAATTTTTAATTAAAGATATTGGTTACTTTCTCCGATTTTTATTAGTTGACCCATTTCTTTGGACACATAGTTATAGGAGAAATAGGAGTGTGAGTCATAGAAGGGAAGATAATTTTATAGCACAAATTCTTGAAAAAGACGGTTTCACGTTAGTGTTAACGTGAGACCAACTGATATTATGCTAACAGTATAATTAGTTAAGCGCTTGGACGTATTAGTTATGCTAGTAAAACCATCATAATTCTCCCTCAATTTTTATTTTCTCTCTACTCTGCCAACCCTCATTTCTCTTTCTTATGCCCCTCTCCTCTACCAACTCTCATTTCTCTCTCCTTTACCCCTCTCGTTTCTCTCTCCTCTGCACTGCCATTTTCCTCTCCTCCACCCAACTTTCATTTCTCTCTAAATCCTACATCTCTTTCTTTTTCTTTCATTTCTTTTTCGAATATTTGAAACTTTAAACTAATGTCCTTTTCATGTCTTCTTCAATCTTAATGATGAAAATTTGATGATGCTTAGTTTAATTTCTCCCGCTTGAGCAACGATATCGTTTCATCAAAGTCAAGTAAGTATATTCTTAATTTCCCTAAAAAAAGTATATTATTAATTCTCAAAGCTCATTATTTCCCTCTATCAATGGGTCTAAACTATAATGTATCTCTTATTATACGAGTTATGGTTTTTAGGTATATAGTTACAGTTTTCATCGTAATATATGTTTTTCGTAAGTAGTTATTGTTTTCAGGTAATGAGTTATCATTTCCAGGTAAATAGTTATGGTTGTGTCTTTATGGGTAAATAGTTATATTTGTAAGGTTCATAGTTATGGTTTTTAATTATTATTAATTGTTTACACGTTATTAGTTATAGTTTTCATGCTATTAGTTATAGTTTTGGTACTGGGTTAATAGTTATATTTCTAAGGTTAATAGTCATAGTTTTAGTTATTAGAAATAGTTTACACATTATTAATTATAGTTTTCATGTTATTAGTTATAGTTTTCAAGATAAAATGTTGTCTTGGTTGGATACTAAATAGTTATGGTTTGCTTGTTATTTGTTATGGTCATCGGGTTAATAGATATTGTTTTGGATTGTTAGTTATAGGTTTAGATAAAAAGTTATTGTGTTTGGGCTATGATTATGTTATGGTTTATTGGTTTATAGTTATGCGTTTTAGTTCATTAGTTAACATATTTTCATTAAATTGTTGCACAATTTTTGCAATTGGTTAACATTTTTTAAAGTTTAGTTAAATTACACTACTAGACCATAATCAAAAGCGTGTGAATCATCACCTTTCACATTAATCTTAATGTGAGACGGTTTTTTCAAAGACTTACTGGGTTTTTTTTGGGGAAAGTCTCATAATAATAATTTGTTATGTTCATGGTAATGAAACTCTAACATGAACATGCGTATCTATACTAATATATTAAAAGGTAAGAATTGAACATGCGACCAATAAGTTGTAAAGTAGAAGTTTTATCATCTCAACCAACTAGTATTAGAGAAACTCTTTACTCCCCATAATAAATATATATAAATTGGAACATAAATACATTTAACAAACTAATTTGAGATAATTATAAGCTCAAAACATAACAGTATTATTCAAAATAAAAACTCTAGGGGCATAGCCCGAGCTACACACTAGTTCATCATATTATAACTTGATACTAGCGATAATTGACGATGATAAATTTTCATGAAAACAATGTTATTGAAAAATTAATGCATAACAATTACTATGGACGTTCATGTAGAATTTTACTCAAAAAATTATATAAAATGATTATTACATATATTTATACCACCATATATTACATACTTATCAAATTGGTCGTTAGTGATTTCCAATCTTCAAATTACACCAGTGATTACTTAAACTGATTTATATAGTAATTTCCATGTAATTGAATTGCCATGTTGTGGACATAGAACGGAGGAGGAAAATAATGCAGGTTTAATGGCGTCTCGATGGATTAGAGAAGAAGTAGAGAATGATTTATACGTGATACTGAAATTAGGGCAAAAAAATGTGTTATGATTTGGTTTATATGCTATAACTAATATACTTCACGCTTAACTAATATATACTTCAGCGCTTAACTAATTTATCCAAAAGCAATTTAAGGTTATCATAACTAATAGATCCAAGCGCTTAACTAATTCTACTGCGGGTTTGATGCACTCGTGTGATGTCAGCTGGAGTGGAGTGGAAAAGGTCATACTCCTATTTAATGTGTAATAATTTCCCTGTTCGTAAAATCTGTGGTGCAGATTATTCTAAAGCCTGATGAATGTATAACACAAATTTGCGGGACAATTTATTTTTCCGGTATCTCTTGGTTGAGCATACGCACCAACTTATGTCCCGGTGGATACGGACGAACGAAACAAATACAATTTTCGAAGGGTGCTTCCGATTTTTGTACTCCAGAAATATCAGAAGGTAGTTTGATATTTGAGTATTTTGGAAGATACAATAGTGAATTTATTGAATCCATAGGAGTTTGCATCGGAAAGGTAAGGTCCAGTTTACTCCGTACAACTTATTTGCTTATTGCAATATATGCTTTATAGTAATTGATACTTCCTTCATTTTTGTAGTTGTATCTAAAGAAAATAATACATACTATACTGTGCTTAGGATACATAGTTGTAAAAAAGTATGATGAACGATACTACCTTTGTTTCTAAATAATAATTACACTGTCACTTTTCACGCATACCAATGCAAAACTTTGAGCAGTAATATCTCTAATTTGGTGTTTGTTATAATTATATAAAATATAGATATTCTAAAAGTAGATTGATATTTCAATGGAACACATACAAGGGGGGGTGAATTGTACTTTGAAACTTTTAGCAATGTTTCTCACGAAATTAAGGCTTTAAAGAAACAGAAATACGAGAGATGGAAATATATAAAATTGAGGAAACTTCTTGAACATTATCAAGAAGGGAAAACCTCAAAAACTATATTATTGCAATAACTCTACTACAATCACTCTCTACAACTTGAGTTCCTTTCGAACTCAAGTTCCCACAATAATCCCCTTTGATTATTGGAACTCTTCTCTCTATTGCTTCTACTCCGAAGCCTACACTCACTGACTTTGCTCTAAGTCTTTACGAGAGTCTCTCAACCCTTGATCCCCAAATTACAACTCAAATAGAGAAACACACTAGTAAATTATATTGAACTTAGATATTTAAGGAACTTTGGAACTCTTATTGAATGCAACTGACTTTTTGTGAAAACTCTTAAGATTTAGACTTAGACAATATGTTTTCAGTTGGTGGTTTGTAATGAGAAAGACTTCTCCTTTTATAGTGAAGTCTTCTCATGTTAGTTCTACTTATTCATCCACTAAGTGTGAAACAGTAACCCACGTAGAATTATTTTCCCACGTTCACACTTCTTGAGGAACAAGCAAAGACATATTCAAACCAACTAACAGTAAGTGGTTTAGTAGTTGAGAAAAACAAGGAGTTAACTTAGGAAATAAAAACTGTTTTATTTATTTACAATATTTCCTAAAAACTCTCAGTTAAATATTTTTCAAAACCACTTGTTGCATTTAATAAGTTCCATTTAGTTCCCTAAACTTAAGCAATATAATTTACTTACATAAATCCTAAGTACAGACTCTTGGACTTAGAAGTTACGCCATCTCTTTCAATCTTCAACTCTGAAGATCATTCGTCCCAGCTCAGGAACAGCAGACAGTTGCTTGAGGAATGGTGATCAGGAACTTGAATCATAAAACATCATTTTGAGATTAAATCTTGTTGTTCTGTATATATTACTTTGTCTTGATTATAAGTGCCACGCCATCCAAGATTCCAACCCTAGAACTCACTTAGACAATGAAGTTCCCACTCCGGAACTAAAACACTATTTATCAAACAAACCAATATGTCAGGAAGTTTGCAAGCCAGTCATCATCCAAAACTAAGGGTCAACAATATTCCCCCTTTTTGGTGATGACAACACAAGCAAACTTTTCACAACAAAAGATATAAACATAAATGAATACTTCATGATGTAATCCCCAACAAACAAAATGAAATAAAATTTTAACTTTTAATTGTTACAGGATACAAGAGTCTATGAGGTATGGAACAATGGTGTAACCGCCTTAAGATGTTTGCAATGATTTTCCCGCTGTTGGCATTAACAAAAAGAGAACAACATAGGCAGAGATATTCCAAAACACAACACCCAACTATGAAAGTGGGTAGAAACAAGTAAATCCAAAACAAAAACACATTTCACACAAGTTATGAAGCAACTGAAACAACAACTAATTATGATAGTCATAGGAATACATAACATAGCAAGTTTTTGGGAAAGGCCAAAGGAGAAACACCCACAAAAAGTAATGCAAACCAAAACGAAAAAGAAAGAAAAAATAAATTTTAACTGTTCCAACAAAAACTAACATAGTGACAAAAGAGAGAAACAAGAGGCTAGAAGAGAAAAAGCTAAGCATCATTTGGCTCCGAGGTTTCTTAAACTACTTCAATGGTGAGGTCATCATTCTTTTGGAGCAGAGTAGCATGAGAGGAGAAGGTATGAGCAGAGAAATTGTGAAATGACGCTTGTAGTTCCTTTACCAGAGAAACCAGAGAGCCCACCTGTTCCTGCAGGAACACGATCTTAGAAACAGTTCCTTCTTGTAGTTCCTTCATCTGAGAAACAGTAGCTTGGAGTTCCTTGATATGCTCATCCTTTGTAGTTTCTGAACCAAACCCAGGGAACCCAGAGAAACCAGCAAAACCGGAGGGTACACTCGCAGGAACTGTTCCTGTGCCATGAGGAACTGAACTTTTCAAAGTTCCTTTCTTCTTAGGAACAGGAGGTGAACTCACAGGAACTGAAGTGGTGTTCCTAGGAGAACCCAACTGTTCATCGCCTCCCTGAACCTCCAAGATAACATCAGTATCTTCCTCATCACTTATATCCATGAAAACTGAGGATTGAGATTTTTTAGCTATGCAAACACTTTTTCTCTTTGACACAGAAACTTGCCTCTTTTCTCCCTCTTCTTCTTCTTTATCAGAAGTACCCACTTCTTCCACTTTTTCCTTGAGAAACCTAACACACTTATCAACCACTTCCAGATTCAACTTAGAGAGAAACCCTTTTTGTAAGATTTGGACATTAGAAACCACATGTTCCTCATAAGAACTAAGGTCAACTGCTTGGTTCCTAAAAATGGCAGTGAGGAGGGAACCATAGCCAACTCTCAACTTTCCAGGACTGCAGTGGGCTAAATGTTTAATCATTAAAACAGGAAAATTGATAGGAACATGATTTTCAAGGCTGTAAATTAAACATGCATCAAATAAGTTGACATCATCCCTCTTTTGTGTACGAGGAACTACACCTCTCCAAACTACATTGAACAACAGTTTTGCAAAGGGGAGAGAGATTTATGTTTTGCGGTGGAAGATTTGTCATAGTTTCCCCTTATTTTCCTCACAATTTCGGCACTCTCAAGGATATTAATCCACACTTTCATATTCCCTTTAACATATTCATCAAACTCTTCATCAGGAACACCAAACAGATTTTCCAAATATTCAACATCAAACGATATGGCAGTACCATTCACTTAACTAGTGCAAACCAGATTTTCACAAGAGAAATTCTTACAAAATTCATGCATAGCTAAAGGATAAATTGGAAGACGAGCATGAGTATCAAAAAGATTTACCTACTGTTGAAGATCAAGAATTTCCACCAATTCTTCAAGTTTTTCTAATTTGCACCACCCATAATTGATAGCAAACCCTTGTGTGAGAAGCTTTGTTTTAATATCAGATGCAGAAATTTCCGGACCCTTCTCTTTCACTGCCGAAAATTTTGTCTCGGATTTCGCACCCTCATCGGATTTTCGCTTTTTGCGTCGAGGGATCTTGGGCGTCGAAACGGAACCATCTGGTTCCTTTGCCGAGGCAGTCGGGACGGGCGAGAATGTTGGTTCATCAGTGGCCGACACGTCGGTGGTTAGATTGGAGGCCCCACCGTCGGTTATGGAGAGTGGTGGTGGTTCAATTTGAAGTGGTGAAGGATTTTGAGAAGGAGAAGTTTCCATGGGAATTGGAGATGAAGGGTCTCTTTTTCTTTTGTGAGAAAGGATGTCTGTATTGAGACTTGTGATGACCATGGTGGGTTTGTAAACGAAAAGAATTTGGAAGGGGAGGATGAATCTATGGGTTCTTGAATTTTGGAGAAGATGAAGTGGTGGTATTAGTTAAAGTTAGGCGTGTAAGGTGGTATTAGTTAAAGATGAAGGAGAGAGAGGCCTTTAATTTTTATTACTTAGTTAATTAAAGTAGGAACATTAATGTGGTAAAATAAAAATAGAAAATAAAAGTGGGTGAGATAAAAAAGGAGTGATGGAGTGAATTTAGGAGTAAAAAAGTATATCCTTAACTGTGTAAAAGGAAAAAAAAATGAACGAAAACATGGGAAAAAAATTTGAGAGAAAAAAAAAATGAAAGGAAGATAACATATGACAAATAAGAAATAGAAAAAGAAAAGATAGAAATTTGAAGAGGAGAAACATATATACAGATAAGAAAAAAAACTTGCTTAGCCTTGTATAACGTATAACTAAAATAAAAAGAAGTTGCTTACCTAGCACAAGTTATGAGTGAAAATGAGTTTCTATTATGGAAAACTTAGAATATGTTTTCACATAATCAATTGTGTTGGAATAACAATGCCATGTATTAAAATCTATCATTTTTTTACCTTGGGGGATCTCATAGGCAGTCATCTCAACTTGATCATTCCAAGTTCCAGTCTCATTTTCTCATGTTTCTCCCTGTTTAAAGGCTTAGTCATAATATCAGCTATTGGATTTTCAGTTTCACAAAAATCTAATCTAATTAAACCTTTTTCCACATTATCCTTTAAAAAATGATGCCTTATATGGATGTGATTGACTCGAGAATGATGAACTGGATCTTGGAGATACAAATGGCACTAGTATTATCACAATAAATGGGAACACAATCATATTTTATGCCAAAGTCTCTTAACTGTTGCTTTATCCAAAGTAGTTGTGAGCAACATGCAGCAGCAGCTACGTACTCAGCCTCAACAGTGGATGGAGCAACAGTATTATGTTTCTTGGAACTCTAAGAAACCATGCAGGAACCCAAAAATTGAACCATACCTGAAGTGCTTTTTCTATTTACCAAATCTCCAGCATAATCAGCATCAGCAAAGCCTTTTAAATCGAAAGCACCATCTCTAGGATAGAACAAACATAAATCGTCTGTTCCTCGAAGATACCTTAGTATCCTTTTCACAGCAGTCATATGTGACTCCTTTGGGTTTGATTGGAACCTGGCACATAAACCTACACTGAAAGAAATGTCAGGTCTACTAGCAGTTAGATATAACAATGATCCAATCATTCCTCTATGCTTTGTTTGATTCACACTTTTTCCTTTGGGATCTTCATCTAATCTAGTGGCTGTTCCCATAGGAGTGTGATTCACTTTAGCAGATTCAAAGTCATATTTCTTGAGGAGTTCCTTGACATATTTTTGTTGGTGAATCATAATTCCCTTCTCAGTTTGTCTTATCTGTAGACCAAGAAAGAAGTTAAGTTCCCCCATCATACTCATTTCGAACTCACTGCTAATTAAATCTGCAAATTCCTTGCACAGAACTTCATTAGTAGCACCAAATAATATATCATCAACATAAATTTGACTTACTAAAAGATCAGTTCCTTTTGATTTCAAAAACAAAGTATTATCAATTTTTCCTCGTTTGAAATCATTTTGTAAAAGAAACTTCGATAAGCTTTCGTACCATGATCTAGGAGCTTGTTTAAGTCCATAGAGAGCTTTATCAAGCTTATAGATATGGTCAGGAAGATTGGAGTCGATAAATCCAAAAGGTTGTTCCACATAGACGTTTTCCTCTAAATAACCATTTAAGAAAGCACATTTGACGTCCATTTGGTACAACTTGAAACCCATGAAAGAAGCAAAAGCAATTAAGATTCTTATGGCTTCTAATCTAGCAGCAGGAGCAAAAGTTTCTTCGACATCTATACCTTCCTGTTGATTGTAGCCTTTGACAACCAACCTTGCTTTGTTCCTTACAATAGTTCCATATTCATCGAGCTTCTTACGGAATACCCATTTGAGACCAATTACCTTTTGATTCTTTGGCTTGGGTTCCAAATGACACACCTTGTTTCTCTTGAACTCATTAAGTTCATCTTGCATGGCAGTAATCCAGTCAGCATCTTGTAATGCTTTAGTGTGGTTCCTTGGCTCGATTATGGATAGGAACGCTTGGAAAGCACAGAAGTTCCTTAGTTGAGATCTTGTCTGAGTTCCTTTTCGAATGTTGCTGATAATCAGATCCATTGGATGAGAACTTTGATGTTTCCATGGTTTGGGATGGAACTCTGCTGCAGGAACTGCATCTGACTGAGGTTCGGTCACTTCAGTTCCTTGTTCCTCCTATTCTTGTTGTTCATCCCGCTCATTTAGAACTGCTTCAGTTTCTTCTGGTTCTTCTGCCACAGGAACTTCTTCATTTGCTCCTGCTTCTTGGTTTCTAAGCACATCAACAATGTTGCTTGGCCTTGTTGGAGAGATTTCTTCATCTTTATCTGAAAAATGAGTTAGACCGATTTTGAAATCTTCCTGTTCCTGAACTACATCCACTTTGTTAGTTTCATTAAAAATAATATGCACACTCTCTTCTACACACATAGTGCGTTTGTTATAAACTGTATAAGCCTTACTGTTTAAGGCATATCCTAAGAATACTACCTCATCACTTCTTTCATCAAATTTTCCTAAGTTCCTTTTTCCATTATTGTGAACAAAGCACTTACACCCAAAAATTCTAAAATAAGAAATATTAGGTTTATTTCCTTTCAAAAGCTCATAAGGTGTCTTATTTAATAAAGATCTAATCATGACTCTATTGATTATATAACAAGCTGTATTAACTGCTTCAGCCCAGAAGTTCCTTGGTAAGGAACTAGCAATTAACATTGTTCTCGCCATGTCTTCCAAGGTTCTATTTTTCCTTTCAAAGACTCCATTTTGTTGTGGAGTCCTAGGAGCAGAAAAGTTATGATCCATACCTTGTTCCTTGCAGAAATCATCAAACTTGCCATTGTCAAATTCAGTTCCATGATCCGACCTTAAATGAATTAATTGATGACCATTGGTTCTCTGTGTTTTCTTAGCAAAAGCAACAAATTCATCAAAAGTTTCATCTTTACTTGCTAGAAAGATTACCCAAGCATAGCGAGAATAATCATCAACAATCACTAAGACATATCTTTTTCCACTTCTACTTTGTATTCTCATAGGACCACACAAGTCCATATGAATCAGTTCTAGTGGTTTAGAATTGCTTACCATTTTCTAGAGCTGATCAACTCCAGCCCGGTCCGGTCCGGTTTTTGGGCGGGTTTGGGCAGTGGATTTTTATTTTTTTTGGGCGGGCTTTGGACAAGCCAAAAAAGACTTTTTTGTCTAAATTTTGGCCCGGCCCGTTTTGGCCTGGAAAAGCCCGCTCGGCCCGGCCCGAAATAACGGGCTTTGGGCACAATTTTTTGGCCTAGATTTGGGCCCGGCCCGCCCAATGGGTAAATTTTTGTTGGTGCAGCCCGGCCCGGCCCATGATCTCCTCTACCATTTTCTTAGGTTTAAATGAACTTCTAACATGTTTTCCTTTGGCACAGGGATCACATATTTTATCCTTTATGAACTTGATTGAAGGAAGCCCTCTCACAAGTTCCTTGGATTTTAATTTTTCAAGCAATGAAAGATTGGCATGATCGAATCTTTTATGCCAAAGAAGTGAATCATCTTCAATGACACTTAGGCAGGTTAAGTTGGCTTTTGGAACTTGGTTGATATCCACAGTATATGTGTTCCCTTTCCTAGTTCCTTCCAAAATAACCTTCCCACTGTCATTGTTTACAATTTGACAATTTTCAGAAGTAAAACTTACCGAGTTTCCCTTATCACAAAATTGGAAAATACTAAGCAGACTGTGCATTAAACCCTCCACTAAGAACACGTTGTCTATTGAGTGGGAACTTGACCTTCCTACTTTTCCGATGGCGATTATTTCACCTTTCTTGTTGTCTCCAAAGGTCATAGTTCCTCCATTATAGGCCTCTAGTGAGAGAAATTTAGATTTGTCTCCTGTCATGTGTTTGGAACACCCGCTGTCGAGATACCACGAGCTGTTCCCCCTCACTAGGACCTGCATGAAAATCAGTGATCAGTTGTAGGTACTCGGTTTCCTCGAGTTCCTTTTCTTAACCCATATTTTCTTCACATAATTTTCATTTTTGACGTCCTTTTCTTTCTTCTTAGTACATTCATTTAGAACATGGTTACCACTTCCAGAAAAGGAACAGGCTTTAACACTTGGTAGATCCACATATTTTTTCTTTTTCACATGATTTTTCATGTAAGAAAAACCTAGCCCTTCTGTTCTTTTTGTTTTAGCATCTGTAACCCATTGAGGAGTTATATTAAGGGACTGTTTCTTAGCCTTAGCTATACCTAGTTCCTTTTCTAACTTCTTATTTTGTTTAGTAGTCAATTCAATGTTTAAGTTTTCTAGATCAACATTAAAAATTCCCATACTTATCTCAGTAGATTTTGTAGGATCTAGACTTAAACTTAGCATCTTGTATTGTCTTAGTTCAACTTTAAGCAAAATGTTTTCATTTTTAACTCTTTCAAAGGACTCACTAAGTAACATGTTCCTGTCAAGCAAATCAAAGAACCTACTTTGTACATCTAATCTGATATTAGTTAAGTATATGATTCTTACTAAGTTCCACAGCCTTATCACTTTGGCTTTTCAATATTCCAAGATTCTTATAGTCAGCTAGTGTTTCCAACAATAACCCAATTAATTTAGTTTTTGACAGAGATTGAAGAGTAGTCGAGTTTACCTCATTAGATGGAACTTTGTCATCTTCATTTGTTTTTGCCATTAGACAAAGGTTGGCAGTCTCTTCATGAGGTTGTTCCTCTTCATCATCAGAATCTGTTTCTCCCCACGCGACAATCATGGCCTTCTTGAAGTTAGGTTTGGCGAAGGTTGACTTGTTGTATCTATCTTTGGATAGTTCCTTGCATTTGCCTTTTCCTTTCTTATTTTACCAAAGAGGACAGTCTCTTATTTGATGATCAATTTCTCCGTACTTGTGGCAGCCATTTTCAGTTTTGGAACTCGTTGGTTTTTTGAACGAGTTCCTTCCTTTTTGGTTTCCAGGTTTGGAGTTCCTGTATAACCTTTTCAGTTTCCTTACTAGCATCCGCTTCTTCTTCATCAGGTTCTGACTCTTCTTCAGCTTTAAGAGCCAAGCCTCGATTCTTGGAACTCTCCGGCACAGCAGTTCCAAGATGCAATTCGTGAGTCATCAATGATCCTGCCAATCGTTCAATACTGAACTTGGTAAAGTCATTAGTTTCAAATAAGGCAGTGACCTTTGTTCTCCAACGTTCATCTTGAGGCATACTCCTGAGGATTTTTCTAACCTGTTCATCAGTGGGAATAATTCTTCCAAGAGAAACTAATTCATTAGTGATGTTAGTAAATCATGTAAACATATCTTGAATTGTTTCTTTTGGTTGCATTTCAAAACGTTCATATTTAGATATTAAAAGATCGATTTTGGAATGCTTAACCTCATTAGTTCCTTCATGAGTGATTTGAAGGAGATCCCAAATTTGCTTTGCGCTCTTACACCCCATGACCCTATTGTGTTCATGAGGTCCAAGACCACAATGCAAGATTTTGACAGCCATAGCATTGATTTCATATTTATCAAAATCTTCTTTGGTTTAGGAACTACCTCGTTTTCGGCATTGGTTTTCGCATTGGTTTTTGGCATTGGTTTTTGTTACCTCGAAGTCACCAACTTCGATAACCCTCCAGACTTGATAGTTCTCTGCCTTAATGAAAATTTCCATACGATTTTTCCAATACGTATAGAACTTTCCGTTGAACATTGGTGGCCTTTGCGTGGAGTAACCTTCTTCAAGTTTCTCGTGTGTATCCATCTTCTTCAGGAACTTTACTCAACAAGGTTTCCTGTATTACGTGAGCTCCGGCTCTGATACCAATTGATACTTCAATGAAATACGTACGGGGGGGTGAATTGTACTTTGGAAATTTTAGCAAAGTTTCTCGCGGAATTAAGGCCTTAAAGAAACAGAGATACGAGAGATGGAAATATATAAAATTGAGAAACTTCTTGAACATTATCAAGACGGGAAAACCTCAAAAACTATATTATTGCAATAACTCTATTACAATCACTCTCTACAACTTGAGTTCCTTTCGAACTCAAATTCCCACAATAATCCCCTTTGATTATTGGAACTCTTCTCTCTATTGCTTCTACTCCGAAGCCTACACTCACTGACTTTGCTCTAAGTCTTTACAAGAGTCTCTCAACCCTTGACCCCCAAATTACAACTCAAATAGAGAAACACACTAGTAAATTATATTGAACTTAGATATTTAAGGAACTTTGAAACTCTTATTGAATGCAACTGACTTTTTTTGAAAACTCTTAAGATTTAGACTTAGACAATATGTTTTCAGTTGATGGTTTGTAATGAGAAATACTTCTCCTTTTATAGTGAAGTCTTCTCATGTTAGTTCCACTTATTCCTCCACTAAGTGTGAAGCAGTAACCCATGTAGAATTATTTTCCCACGTTCACACTTCTTGAGGAACAAGCAAAGACATATTCAAACCAACTAACAGTAAGTGGTTTAGTAGTTGAGAAAAACAAGGACTTAACTTAGGAAATTTATTTTTACTTGCTCAGTAATTAAAAAAGATTTTTATTTAGAAAATAAAAACTGTTTTATTTATTTACAATATTTCCTAAAAACTCTCAATTAAATATTTTTCAAAACCACTTGTTGCATTTAATAAGTTCCATTTAGTTCCCTAAACTTAAGCAATATAATTTACTTACATAAATCCTAAGTACAGACTCTTGGACTTAGAAGTTACGCCATCTCTTTCAATCTTCAACTCTGAAGATCATTCGTCCCAGCTCAGGAACAGCAGATACTTCCTTGAGGAACTGTGATCAGGAACTTGAATTATAAAACATCATTTTGTAGATTAAATCTTGTTGTTGTGTATATATTACTTTGTCTTGATTATAAGTGTCACGCCATCCAAGATTCCAACCCTATAACTCACTTAGACAATCAAGTTCCTACTCCAAAACTAAAACACTATCTATCAAACAAACCAATATGTTAGGAGGTTTGCAAGGCAGTCATCATCCAAAACTAAGGGTCAACATAGATATCAAGACGAATCAATATCCCGATTGACTATATTTTTCTTACCCATGAATCACAAATGAGAGTAACATTTAAATTTGCAAATAGTGTCAAAAGCCAAAGTGTAACCATTATTTAGAAACAGAGGTATTAATAAATAAATGAAAGCATGCAAGAGAAAAATCTTTTCTCCTCAACTTATTAAAACAAGTTTTAGCAAAAATAAGTTAAGTTCAACAAAAATAATTTCAGTGAAAATAAGTTCAACAAAATTAAGTTAAATTTAGCAAAAATAGGCTAAGTTCAATAATTGATAGTATATAATATATTGAAATTGTAATTAACAAAAATAAGTTTCAGTAAAAATAAGTTAAGTTCTGCCAAAATAAACTAACTTCCACAAATATAACTTCAGCAAAGTTAAGTAAAGTAAAATTAAGTTAAGTTCAATAAAAACAAGTAAAGTTTAGTAAAAATAAGTTGAGGAGAACCTAACCTAAGTTGAATTGTATCCTCCCGTTGCCCCTGATTTATTTGGGTTTCATGGGAGATCTCTTTCTGATTTTCATTTGATTAAAAAAAGTGTTCTATCAAGAAAATTTCCATATATACTATTAATGGTTATAAAGTTTCTCTAAGGCTGTCATTTTATACAATGTCAAAGTAGGGATCTAAGTTGGAGGAGAAGATAAAAGAGAAAACAGATGAAGAGATGGAAAAAAAGATACCAAAAATGACTAAAGAGAAGAAAGGTAGCATTGCCTTGTTCGCGACATATCGACCACCTGTGGCATTAGACATAAACTCAGCCAAATATCCACCCATGTCGAACCAAGATGAGATACTTATGACGGACGGACATTCCTACAACTACAACGGTCAAGTTATCCCACCTTTGGCTCTCAAGATAATGCTTCAGCGTCCACTATTGCATGGCCACGGCACCGAACATGATGTAAATTTGGGACGTCTATCTGGCATGATTTTCGTGTCCGAACGATCCCACAACCTTGAGACACTTCATATAGCTCTTCTTTTACAAGACCGGCCACCAAAAGTGTTCAATTTTGCGGAAGTTTATGATACCTTCAAGGGTGTTCGCATGGAAGATAGCGGTTGTATTGCTGGTGACTATCTCATCTATGTCTCCACAATGGAGCCAGCCCCCGAGCCTCATCAACCTTGGACTGCTGTTTATAAAACTAATCTTAAGACAGGCAAAACTGAACGCCTCACACTACAAGGTATGCAATATAAACTTGTACCACACATATTCTGAGCAACTTATTGCTGAAATCAATTAATGGAAAAATAATTGAAAACTTTGGCCATTCATTTATGTTGTCCTAGAACATATGATAGTATTAAACTAACCACACAACTAGCCAGTGGCGGATCCAGGAATTTGGGAATAGTTGGTCACACTACCATTCATCACCCACAATACAACCAACAATCGGTTCCTTCGCCAATAGTAATTAGAAATTATTACAATGGTTCTCGGCTAGTTATCATATATTGATAAATAATAATTATAAATCATTCAATTAATTTTCATATCAAATATCATGCTCTCTAAACCCAAGTTTCCTCAATTTTTATTCCCCAATCAAAGCCTCATTCGCTCAACCACTCATTAATTTTAACTCTTATAAACTACAAATTTCACATTAATCCAATTGAAACAGAACACTAAAGTGGTGAGTGGAGACTGCAGACTAGTTATATTACTAGCTAATTAATCCATTTGAAACTTGATGGATTTACTAAACAGCCAACTAAACGAGTAAACCATACAATAAACAAGCAATTAACAAGAAAATTTGATATTTAACTTAAACTAGCTAGTACTGGGATACTGCAGACAATGGCCAGCGAAGGGGTAAGCACATTAAAAATCCAACAAAATCAACACCCATCTCATCAAAACTCTTATTTTTTCTAACATTTAATTTAAACCAAAACCCACCAAAATCTTTGTTGATTGCTTTGTTTTGGATCCAACTTATTAGCTACCATAACTTTAATTGTTTCTTGCAAACCGAGAGTAATTGAAATTGTCAGCTTTTCCTCAAACCAAAATTTAACTTCTTCCACCTAACCAAGGTAATAAGATGAATGAGTAACAACGAATATTTGGTCGCCTCAACTTCAACTATCATCATAGAAAGAGCACAATTCTCAGGTATCAAACACTAAAGGCAACTCATCATCATCTTCAACAGGCCAATTAAGGAACATCATAAAATAAAATATAACAAAAAACTGACCGCCATTATTAACATCACCACCACCACATCCACATGTTGACTGAAGTCCAAAAAACATAATCTTAAGAGAACAGAAAATAGTTCACAAACCAGAATACTTGTAGAAGCCAAACAAAATGAAGCCGACTTACCATTCTACGAATAATTCGCCACTGACTATTGATAATCCTTCTTTCCAAAGACAGCAACATCAGGCTCCACAAAATTGAACAATTAAGTCGACAGTAGCCACCCCTCTAAAAACAGGGGTGTACTCTTTCCGCACAAGCCCATCTCCAATTTATCAACTCTAACTCAAGTACCTAACTACCCAAGTTTCATGCCCACCTCCCTTTTCCTCCAAACAAGACGCCTCTCCTGCATTTTTCGATTTTGAATCACCAACACACAAGTTTTTCCCCAAATTCTAGGGTTTTGAATGATAATTTTTTATCTGTCAAAAAAGTAAAATGGGTATCAATCGGTAGATCAAGGAGAGATGATCATTTTAGTTGAAGATTTGAAAGAAAAAGGAGATTCATGTAAAAAAAATTCAAGAATTTTAGTTGAGGACCTTGAGGTTAAAGGAGAGAGGATGATACGTGAGAGAGGAAGTGGAGTGCGTGTTGGGGACTTGGGGTTTGTCTTTGTCAGTCAAACTCAAACGCATGGTGTGAGTAAAAAAAAAATAATAAAAAAAATCCCAAATTAATAGTTGGTCACGTGACCACCGGGGACTAAACGTAGTTCCGCCACTGCAACTAGCTCACGGTTTAGGAATGGGATAGACTCCTTTAATGTAATTAGGGAACTTCCCCACCCCCTAATTATTGTATGGACCCTTTATCTATGGATTGTAAGATGCTTTTTTGCCATGACAATTTAAGCTATTGATTTTCGTTGTTCACCCAAAAAAAGCAAGTCTTCAAGAGAGGAGAATTTGACCGTATACAAGCCTAGTGAAACTCCATTCTAAACATATTAACAATAGTTGGAGTAACTTACAAGGCTTATATGTTGATAATCCATTTCATCCTTCCTAAGCTTTGAAGGCTCGATGTTATTTATGATTGTTCAAAAAGAAAACTACCGCAGATTTCATACCACTTGCCGCATTCATAGGATCGATCTAGCTGATATTATTCTAATATTAAATGCATGTACAGGGCAAGCAGATTTGAGTCCCTCTGTGTCCCCAGATGGGAAAAGGATAGCGGTTGCGTCTTTCCAAAGAAAAGCTGGTTGGGATGGTGAAGTTGAGGATCTAAAGACTAGTATTTTTGTTATGAACGTCGAACGGCCCTTGAACCGTAAGTTGGTTGTCGTCGATGGTGGTTGGCCAACTTGGGGAAGTGACAATGTCCTATTTTTCCACCGTAACATTGAAAAGGTAAAGAAAGAAAAACGTTGGGGTGTGTTTCGAGTCGACCTTCGTGTCGATCCTACATATCTAATTCGTGTAACCCCAGAGATGATCAATGCTATGACTCCAGTTGCCATTGATGAGACTCGAGTGGCGGTTGCCACTCTTCGTCGAAGATTCTCATTCGACGAGCAGGAAGAACGTGATGAAGATCAATATCGGCACATTGAGATTTTTGACACAAATAAATCAATAGACCAGTTTATAGAAATAACTCGAAAGACAAGATCTAAAGCAGACCATTTTAACCCTTTTTTGATAACTGAGAAGAATGGAGGAAAACGAATCGGTTACCACCGTTGCAATAGAGACCAAGTTAACACGGTACGTGTAATTATGCATTTTTTGATCATATTTTCTTTATCTCTTAGTACACCTTGCTTAATTTCCTGAAAAGAGGAAGGATGTAATGGGAAGAAGTAGTTAACAAGACATTTACTTTCATTTCCTCCTCAAATTTCAGTGATATGGGAGGAAAAAAAGAAATTGATATTCATTTGATTCTCTTCCTTGAGGGCCGGGGTTATCATTATCAGGACCCTGTTCAAATTCTCATCAATTTTGGACCCTTTACTCATGATAAATGGAATTTGGGGATTGAAGTGAAGGATTTGGGTTTTAGAATTTGAAAGGATGAGAAGAATGAATCTGAAGAACTTAGGAAAAAGGAACTATAGAGTAGTTTTCATGAAGAAGACTAAGAGTCAAAGCATTGAAAGCATTGTCTCTCTCGTAAAGTGATAAATTGAAGAAAAAAGGTCAAGATTAAAAATGGATATTTTTCACAAAACACACTCACCGAGAATCGAACTTTGTACCTTGTTATATGAAAACCCACTTTCTTACCAACTACTCCACTTTATTTTTTTTTTACTAGTACATTGGTAAACTGGCTTAAGTACTAAATTTCATGGCCCTTTTAGTATGGAGGCCTTGTGCGATCGCCCACCCCGCATCCCCAAGAACCTCCCCTATATATTCTTCTTTATTAGAAGTAAACCTATCCTCAACTGAAAGAAGTAAACCTATCCTTCACTGAAAAAAGTAAACCAAATAATAGAAATATGTTACTTTCTTTTCCCTTGCCCTTCCTTTCCGTTCCTTTTTCTTTACTAAAATAAATACCAATCATTTTAAGTTAAGACACTCTAGATGACCAGTCGATGAAGTTTTTGGATACGTAATAAATCATCAAACACTATATTATTAGATTAGCACACCAAGGGGTATGAATTCTGCCAGTACTAACTTGGTAATGAAATTTGACAGTATAATGTTGTTGACAAAAATTTCTACAAGCTACAATCTCCGGATCCAGATATAGGAGTATTCAGAGTTTCAGGAGTCTTTCCATCAATTTCAGAATGCGGCAAAAAGCTTGCATTTGTTGACAATGAGTTCAAGGCCGTCTGGGTGGCTGATAGCAGGGGGTTGCACATGGTTTACAAGGTATTATTTCTCCTATGAATATGACTTTGGTCTTTACAGAAATTGATAAAAAATTTTGTCTAAGTTTAATATTTTAATATAGTATCCTAAGTACCAGGGTTTAGTTTGGTAAACAATAATAAATTGTGGCAATGGTAATGGATTTCTAGGTAGATAATTTGCGAAAAAAGTCTCATCACAAATCCATGCATGGTGATGTTTGTCCACCTTCATGTAGCTTTGTTACTACTATATACAACCTCTTTAGAGGCCAGGTAGTATTGAGTAGTAATAAAAAAGTAGTTAAGTAAAACACATGTATGGAGGTACAATTTCATTAACCTAGGCATTACCATGAAACTTTCCTTATATACAAATACATGTAAATCCACTATCATATGTCAATACGATTCATTAGTGTCTATCAAAGAGGCCATAATTATATATATACTTCATGCGTACTTTTAGTTGTACCATATTGACTTTTGACACTATCTACAAATTATACTTTGACCATATTTTATTATTTATACGTAAGGAAAAGTATAGTTATGTACCATCTTGTTGGATATATCATGCTATATAGTTTCATAATATATATCAAATTTTCATAATTTTTACTCATACACGATGAGGGATATTGATGTTCAAAGTGGTACGTCGACAACATGCCGAACCCTTTGGGTACAACTAGTGATGTCAATTGGGCGAGGCAGGTGTAGAGAATGGTCTTTCTACACCAAAGAAATCCCATCCCCATCCTTGCCCCACCACCCATGTCAGGTGGAAATTTTCAAACCCATGCATCCCTACAGTACATATTTAAAATTCTCCCCGCCCCACCACCCACTTGGGTACCCAACCCCGCTTCATACCCACCTCATTACTGGCCCAAACCTTCCTCCCAAACTTCAAGAGTTAGTTTTCAGATATCTCTAGTCTTCACTATTCGCGTTATGATGGGAGGTAAAAGATATTTGCATTTGAAATATCTTATAAGACATTTTTGATGATTTATTTGTTTAGTTTTCCAATAGTAATGATGGATTAATTTTTCATTTTTAAGTATGCAAAAATTTTATGAAAGAGTATACGAAATTGAGAATTTCTACAGTGATACGAGTTGGTTTGATAGCTTGCAGTGTGTATACACAGTCTGTTTTGGGCTCTGTGCCACGTTGTTGGTCACTTGGTTGAGCCTCTCTTTGTTGGTAAAATTATAAAAGACACAAAATAAGAAAAGAGAAGGGATTGCAGCGGAAGAATATAATACCAAACTGATGCACTAAACTGAAATAATATGTTTTGCATACAACTTCACGAAATACAAGAGCCATATATATAGGCTAACAAAACAACCAATTAAAAGCTAATAAAGTGGAAGCATAAACCCACTAACAAACCCACTAACAACTAAATTTATTTGACTCTCTAACTTCACGGAATGACCAACATAATAATCCTAAAAATACTCATTCAACTAATGACCCAACTTCCTAAATAATAGCTAAACATCCCACTACTTTGAAGCACTACTACAACCAACACACCCCCTTGCTTCAAAGACCATACAACTCTACAGTTAACATAAAAACGACGCTGCACACATTCATGTCTTTGCTACGGACTACGGACAATGAACTCGACACATTAATCTCAACATGAACTCGTAACCACACACTTGACTTTAATAATTCAGAATTTGAATTGCTTGCATTGCACACGCCATTGACTACTATTGCTGCAAAAAACTTTCATTTACAAACTTGAACTTCTTAACAGAAACTTCAATACTCCCAAACATGCTAACTGACTTAGACACACACAACTAACATCAGACAACACATTCCATATTGCCATGGACTTCAACACACGGACATGCTTTTAATCTCGACACCGAAACATTAACATCCACAAACACACTGCCATTTCTTAGAAGAGCTTGCTCTCCTCTTCAACACTTGGAGCAAACTTTGATTGCTCCTTCTCTTGCTCACCACGAATGCTTGCATAACTGCGACCTCGACCACGACCAAAACCACCTCTACCTTGACCACGACCTCTTGCAAAACCACGACCACTACCACCACTTTCTTCACGACCTCGACCGCGACCACGACTACTTGCACTTTCATAACCACAACCTCGACCATGAAAATCAACGACCTCGACGATGACGACAACTTCCTTCATCATGCCATTCACCAAATGAAAAGTCACTCAAAAAAATTTCTCACAATGGAAACAAAGCTACGATGCTTGTTGCTTTCTCTCACACAAACTTTTCTTTTTTTTTTTTCTTTTTTTGTTAAAAAAATAAAACTACTCTCAACTCACTTAAACAGATAGAACAAGAATGGATCGAAACCCGAAGCTCTTGATACCATGTTGGTAAAATTATAAAAGACACAAAATAAGAAAAGAGAAGGGATTGCAGCGGAAGAATATAATACCAAACTGATGCACTAAACTGAAATAATATGTTTTGCATACAACTTCACGAAATACAAGAGCCATATATATAGGCTAACAAAACAACCAATTAAAAGCTAATAAAGTGGAAGCATAAACCCACTAACAAACCCACTAACAACTAAATTTATTTGACTATCTAACTTCACGGAATGACCAACATAATAATCCTAAAAATACTCATTCAACTAATGACCCAACTTCCTAAATAATAGCTAAACATCCCACTACTTTGAAGCACTACTACAACCAACACTCTTTGGGAGTCCATCCTAGATGGTTTGCCCTTTTTGAGACTCTTAGGTTGTAAATCTTCTTCTGATAATGATACCACTTCTTACTTGCCTATAAACTTCATGGTATCATGGATCATTGACGCATCATATCTACTGTATGTTGTAGAAAAATGACTCGGACAGCGTATTTTCGCCAGTGTGGAATCGCAAAAAGGACATACTCTATGTATGTGTCGGTCCTTCTTTCAGCAAAGATGCAATGGTTCGGATATTGGCAATTACTGGTGTGTCCGAAGAAAAAAGAGGGTTCAAATGGCTAACATATGAGAGTTATAATAGTGCTTTCCCCTCATGCAACCCAGACGGTAAGTTGAAAATTAATTCATTGTATTTTATAAATACTAAAAATAGTTTGGTATGTTTTTCTGCAACAACAGAATCCCCCTTTTAGTCAATCATTTTTGTAAATATATATGGATAAATCAAAATATTTTTGTGTCACTCTAATAACAATGCATGCTTAGTAAAGCTATTATGAGAGAATATTTTTAACACTAAGTATATTCTTTCCATTATTAGAAATAAAGTCGGAAAAGCTTTCATAATAACAGTTGTTCCAAGAAAGTTTCTCTAAATTAAATTTTTGTTCATGCTACAGACTAATTTTATAGACTTTAGTTATATGGTAAAGGAAAGTAATTGTGTCCTGAAGGGTAAAGGTTATATTTGATTCAGGGACGAGGCTAGTTTATCGATCTACAAAGCACGGGCCAAAGAACTTATACATAATGGAAAATGCAGAATTAGGAGAATTCGAGGAAGCCAAAGTAACAAGACTAACCAAAGGAAATTGGACAGACACACATTGTCAATGGTCTCCAACACAAGATTGGATAGTATTCTCATCGAATCGTTCATATCCCACGGCAAAAACATTTGAAGATCTACCTGATGCTGGATACTTTGGGGTGTACCTAGTGAATGCAAATAATGAGGATGTGGTGGTAAAAGTGATAGATAGTGGATATACTTATTTAGGAGGATTATTTCCTGGACATGTGAACCATCCTTTCTTCAGTCCTGATGGTAAGAGTCTTGTTGTTACTGCTGATCTTGCAGCAGTGTCGTGTGATCCGGTGTCGATGCCTCTCTTCCTGCATTCGGTGAGACCTTATGGAGATATATTTGTTATCGATATCGATGGTGATGATATATATAAGAATGAAAATTTGAAGAAGTTCACTCGCGTCACACATAGTAGATATGAGAACTCCACTGGTACTTGGACTGATGCTTCAACTAAGGACTTGCATGCAAAATGGAATGTACGAATAGCCGACAATGATGACACCAATAAGAGTGTCATAGAATGCCCATATCAACGTTACTGTTGACTATACTTATGGTTGTTGCCATCTCCTTTCATTGTTACTGTGATTTGTTTAAATTGCAGTGAATTGTTGTTCGGTCGAAAACCAATCATAGCATGTGGAGGATGGAAAATCAAATTTTATTTCACTTCAAAAATATTTATGGGGTAAATAAGCGATACATTTGTTATTGGTATAAAATTTTTATGCTTACATAGATGCTTCAATGTTGTGTTATTAAAATAAACTTATTAATCGATTATTCCCTCTGTCCCTTAATTGTTTTTCTTTGAGAGGAAATTCCCTCCCTTTGATCATAATCGCTTCTAAAAATTATAAATGACCTTTTGTCCATGAGCTTAATGTCCTTCATACTTCTCAACCCGATGGCCCACAGAGGGAATAGATTAGTAGGAAGCCAATTTACTAGCGACAACTAGGAGTTAATAATTGTAATTAGCTTACCCACATCAGATTTGCACGTTTGCTCTATGTGGATTCAACACTTGCTTAACCAATAACCATTTTGTTATTTCCTCCGTTTCTTTTTAAATGTGGCACTTTCGCTTTTCACGCATGCCAATGTAAACTTTAAGGACATATATCTCTAATTTTGTATTTGTAAAAGTTATAAAAAGTACATATTAAAAAAATACATATTATGGAATCTAACAAAATCCCACATGACTATATTTTTATTCACGTATAAATCACAAACGATGGTTTAAGTGAAATTTGTGATTAGTGTAAATTAAAATGGCAAAATGTCACATTTAAAAAGAAACGGATGAAGTATATTTTTATGCACTTTATTTTGAACTTTTTATTTTCTACTGTAAATGTAGTAGTTTACAATAAAAGTAGCAGAGAGAAAGAAGAGGACCCTTCTTTAAGTCATTAATGAGATGATTTTGTGAATTTGGTTATGAGTCATGATATTTTTGCGGAAAATGAGGGGAAAAGTTGTAAAACAGAAGGAACCTTTTTTATTTTTTTATTTCCTATGGTACGTACCCCTCATTTTTGGCAAAATTTCTCAACATACCCTCTCATTTTGAGAATCTCTCTGATACCCCTAATGTTTGACACATTGCTCAAGTTATCCTTATTATAAATGAAAATTTGAGTGCATTACTTTCCAGAGGTACCCTTGAAACTTAATCTTATGAATATTAAAATAGAATGAAAGCATTTTGAGAATTATGCCAAACCTCAAACGTACCTCATGAAATTTCTTTTTTATTTTATTTTATTAGGAGAGATCATTCGCCGGAGGACCAAGCCGACCAATCCTTGCTAGGCTCATAACATGCAGGGCACACCAACTCAGCGGGGAAATACAAGGCTTAACGGCTCAAAAGACAACAGGTTTAAAACCCCAGTGACACTACAAAAGGGAATTTCTCCAATTTATCGTTGGGATGAGCATCCTAACTCTAAACAAAGCTTTTAAATTTCGGATACTCCAATAATTAACTACCCCCTCTTCCTCATTTTTTCTATTTTCATGACTGAAGATGCTTTCAACTATGAAAAGTAATGATAAAAAGTCCTATGTAATTGACATTAATGTTTTGGGCCGACCGTGTAATAAGCAAATCAAGATTGAATAATTTATCAGCAACTTAGATTGGTTTCCTCAAAAATTTGCGTGAAGCAGACATAGTGAGATACTGAGATGTGAAGGCAATACCACATGGAGATTATAATAATGATTGTGATACTCCAGAGGCCGGTAATAGAATAATCAGTTTATTTACCGTGTACTTCTCTAGTTTTTCAAAATTCATAGGGTAGCTCTGTCTTTTAAAAAACTGCACCAACTAATCTTTAGGTATAACGAAAATGTATAAAATACCATTAACGATGGACGGCGTTAGTGAGACGTTAACTAAGAATAGTTTATGCATGAAATGCACTTCAGGTATGACAATAATGTGCAAAATTTATATGACGGCTAAAATTTGCAACGACGACTATGGCTTCACAATCTCTCACTTTTTCTTTTAATCCCTTCAGTTTTTATTAGGTTACCCACTTCTTTCGGCATAGAGTTTTAGGAGAGATATATATGTGGATCATAGAATATATAAAAGAAAAAGTATTAATTTATTGGCATATTGTATTAATATTAATATTATGGGCTAAGAAAACTTGAGTCAGAAGTTAAAGATAATAATAAACAACACAAATTCTTGGGTGTAACTGTTACATTATAATTTATGTTGTAACAACATACAAACTACTGCTTTTTTTGTAAAAAAAACTCCAATGACATGAAATAAATGCCAAAATGATATGAAATTCATGTCAATATTTGTATAGTCCACACCATTCTTGTTGAAGTGTATGTCATTACGTGTGTTACACAACAGTTTGTGGTGTAACATGTTACACCCAACACGCTTGGTGGGATTATTTCATAAATAGAAAAAAGGGATAAACTAATAAGGGACAACCCAAAAAGAAAAGTGGATAAACTAATAAAAACCAGAGGGAGTAATATTAAATACTCAAACATTAGAGTCCCAAATAGAAATTACAAATGTAGTAAAAAGAAAAACAGGCTGATGTAATGGAGCTAAAGACTTATAGACTTATGTTTAATTTGAGTTACAATAGATATGCTTAGAAAAACTTAGGATTTATTTTACCTTTAATTTTGTTTTCTTTGTTTTAATCCAACCTTTTAGAAAATTTAACACATTACTCTGAACATTTATTACCACCAATTGACCAAATTGGTAAAAAAAATTGACCCTCAACGACAATTTGATAAAAAAAAAAACTTGCTCTAACGACAAATTGCTAAAAAAATTATGCTTCAGCGACAAGTTGGTAAAATAAAAAAAAGAGCTCATACGACATTTAGGTAGATAAAATGAGTTTTGACGACACATTGGTAAATAAAATGGATTCCTAGCGACATTTAGGCCATATATTTTTAAAATTTTTTAGCTTGATCAACATTCAATGCGTGCATTTAATTGCATGCCTTTTATATAGATTTTTCGTGTTTTTATCTAATTAACTTCTCTTGTCACTCCATACTATTTACCTAATTTGAAATAACATCTTGTAAAGTGCAGGTCAAATCAGAAAATTATAGAAAAAAATTGGCCTAAATGTCCCTGGAGCTCAAGTTTTTTTTACCAATTAGTAGTTAGAGAAAGATTTTTACTAAATTGTCGTTGAGTGTCACTTTTTTTCTACCAATTTCGTCAATTGGCCCATTTATTGCAAAACAAATATTAAGAGTGAAAATAAGAGATAGATAATGATAAACACAAAGTTAACGTGCGTGGAAAGAACCCTTGGAAACAAATAGGAGAAAAAAACACCAAACTATCGTTTGTCTACTAAGCTAATGTGTCTCTTATTTATCATATCTCAAAAGTAATTGCAGCAAATAAAAATTCATAAGAGAGCCTCATTCGTAGCTTCGATCACGTACTAATTCAATCCCAAAGTCGGAGGTCTTGTAATGCATCACTCTTATCAGAAGAATTGCCTGTTATCAAATTGTAATCCTCTGCTACCTCCACATTTGAGCTGGCCATGTAATCTGGGGTCATGATTATGCTTGGTGAGAACAAAGCGTCTGGATAGTTGAAATATGCTATATCATCTGTTAATGACGACTCCATCTTTATTGTCGAATCCAGTGATTTTGGAATTGGATGATAGCCGGTCATAGACGAAGGATAATCACCTTCATGTGGCATTAGTAATGGAGGATTAAGGATAGGGTTATTACAAAAAGAGGATGAACATAGGGCAGCAGGCTTAAGGTCTTGTTTAGGAAGGTGGATAGGTTTTTTTGACTTGAAACTTATGAAATTGGTGAATTCTTCTTCAAATGAATCTAACACATTAACATCTGGGGTATTGTTATAGTTGAGGATATGTTGGCAGGTATGGTGAGCATGATAAGTAATTCTATATTTTGTGGAATTATTTGATATTTTTTGGACATGTTTGGTTGCTTGGCATTTTTGATCTTCTCTATATGCACACCTGTAGTATTCCCTATTGCCAGGGACAACCGGACAACCATTATATAACAAAAGAAAAACAAGGATAAGTATATTACTCATATAATTTACAATCAAAATATAATTTGTTTGAAAATATTTTATTTGTTACAATTTTTGTGTAAGAGCATGTTTTATAAACAAAATTTGCTTCTGAAAAAGGAACTTTATATGATATTTATTAATAAGAATACCCATTTTGTGGTCTGATTTAGACATAAGACAAGCTGTTAATTCTTGACAATTACTCCCTTTTGTCTCCTTTGCGCATAAAATACATAGATTTACAATTTTTTCCTGCTCCTTTACTCTGATCAGTTATTGTACCATCATCATTCCAATATAATTACGCTAAAATTGCAAGACCCTATTTTCTCGAAATCACTTACTTATCCAATTATGATTGCCAATTAATCATAAAGAGCCGTCTTCAAACAAACAATTGAAATAAGTTGATAAGTGTACAAGAATTGATCAAACAAATGAAACAAGACATAAAACAATGTGTGTGTATATATATATATATATATATATATATATATATATATATATATATATATATATATATGCCTGATTTCCAAATGCAAAGAGGGAGGGTCAAATTTCACACTTTAGTCGGAACCTGATAACAAGGTGGATATTTTAATATAAAGTGTAATATAATATTAGGGGTTTCTGCATTAAAATATTAGGTATTTTTTCACAATATTTACAAAAATAAGTATTAATTTATTGTATATTGTATTGAAGTTAATGTTGTGGCCAAGAGAAAAAGAGTGAATAGTGACGATATTGTAAAGATAATAATATTAAATCATTGTGACCATTCCAACAATAGGAAAAAAAAAGAAGCGAGTAAACTAATAAATAATAACCCAAAAATAAAAGTGGGTAAACTAATAAATGATAGCCCAAAAATGAAAGTCGGTAAACTAATAATCACCTAAGGGAGTACTTTCTAGAGTTAGGAGTAATATACCTCGGATGCTTTGAGTTGATAATCGACCTCTGCCCATATTTTCTCCAAGTGTGGCCATCAGGTGTAAGAGTAGAGGAAGTAATTGTCTGCAGCCTATAGAAAGATGAATGAAATCTGATAATGAGAAGATAGATACTACTTTCCCTCCAATAATATCTACTTTTATTTGCAGTTTCGGTATAATTAATTAATAAGTAAAGATATCAAAAATATCTAATTTAATACGAAAAATAGTCTTCTAAACGTTTTCCAATATATGTATACTAGTCGCATATGCATGCGATGCGTGCGTCAACAACCTTATATAGCTATATATACGAATGGACATGGTTTTTTTGATCTAAAATTATTTTGTTAGTGATGTAAGTTATTGAGGTTCTTTTGTAGATGTTATTATCTTTTTAAATTGAACGTGATCGATTTTTAACTGTTCAATACCGTCACTGAAAAATTTGGTCGTTTATTTAATAATTCATTATCAGCGACTTTAGTATAGTTCTTTAATGATTATAAATGATAATAAACCATATTATTTGAACTTTGTAAATACGAAGTATTATGTTGTCACGATATATCGCTAACTTTTTTTTATTAAAGATTCTAATTAATTTCGTGAATTGATTGTATCAATCGATTTTGTTAATTTATTAATGGTGATTGCATATTCCATTTTTGACTTACTCTTATGGCAAGTTGCATTGATTCTCATTTTTTGAATTCTTTATAAAAAGAAAACATTGTTTTAAATTATTAGAGGGTATTCTAGTCATTTCAAAGGGGATACCACACCTCCTCCCTTGGCTTATATAATAGAGATAAGATAATACACAGTAAGATGTTGTCTTGTTTGATTATCTCAATGTGTTTCATAGGATCATCAAACTTTAAATGTCATATAATGAAATATATAAATAATATAAAACTTTCATTGACAAAAGTACGTGAAAAATGAAAATAGGAAAAATTAGATGGGACTGACCGAGTATTAATCTAGGTTCAATATGGAAACAAGTTTGTTAGTATGCATAATACCTAGGGCCCTCTTGAAGATTTTGGAGACCATGTTCTTAAATGAAAATTAGGTTCCAAAATTATAAAAAAAAAAAAATAAAGATGGAAGGTTGCGGTATTAAAGATGGAAAGTTGAAAATTTAAAAATTGATCATTGAGAAATTTATTGAGGGTGAAAAACAAGGGTGATTTCATCAAATATGAAGTAAATTTTCTTAAAATAATATATTTTATAACCTTGTGCGGTTGGGCTCTTTACACACCCTCTTCTACCCTATTAATGCCCTAGGATACTGAAAGTAATATGATATTGATTTTTCATTGAATCCAGCGACGCAACTTGAAATGTAGGATTCAGGCATTGTTTATTACGGACATTAAACTAAAGAAAGCATTTGGATGAATATAAAATGCGGTTTTTTTTTCTTTTATTTTATTTCTAAATGTGGTTTAATAACTTGTGTTATAGAAGTAGTAAGGAAATATAAACTAACTTGCTTGTGTTTTGTAAGAAAGGCCACTGCTTTTTTGTCATGAAATTCAAGGATATAAATGGACCTAATAATTAATGAATTGGCTACAAGACACTTGCTGACTATCCTAAAATCAAGTAACTAAAGTGAGCAAATTCGGTAAGCTGGATGAGCAAATAAAAAAAACCGAAAAACAACTCTTAGAAGCGCAGACGAAGTCCATCTCAGAAACTTCTTGTGCTGATTGTGTTAACTTCGAGAAGCAGCTTGATGATTTGCACAATAAAAAAGAAGCTTACTGGTATTTGCGTTCGCGCGTGTCTGAAGTTCAAGATGGGGACCGCAACACCCAATATTTCCATCACAAGGCTTCTCAACGAAAAAAGAGAAATTATGTTGCAGGTTTGTTAGATAATGATGGAGTATGGCGCGAAGATGAAGAGGATGTTGAGGGGATTTTTAATGATTATTTTTGTAATTTATTTACTTCCAATAACCCTTCTGATTCGAGTTTGCAGGAAGTTTTAAATTACATTAATCCTATTGTCTCTGATGTATGTAATCAGAACTTGTTGAGACCGTTCTCCAAAGATGAAATTCATGCAGCCCTGCAGCAGATGCATCCCTGCAAAGCTCCTGGTCCAGATGGTATGCATGCCATTTTCTACCAACGTTTCTGGCATATTGTGGGGGATGATGTCACTGAGTTTGTTAGTAGTATTTTGCATGGCTCTCTCTCTCCCAGCTGTATTAATAACACTAATATAGCTTTGATTCCAAAAGTGAAAAATCCTACTGTTGCTGCTGAGTTTAGGCCTATTGCTCTCTGTAATGTGTTGTACAAGTTGGTGTCTAAGGCCATTGTTATTAGACTCAAGGATTTTCTGCCTGCTATTGTCTCTGAAAATCAAAGTGCTTTTGTCCCTGGTCGTCTCATCACTGATAATGCTCTTATTGCTATGGAAATTTTTCATACTATGAAGCATCGAAATAAGAGTCGGAAAGGTACTGTTGCAATGAAGCTGGACATGAGCAAAGCTTATGATAGGGTGGAATGGGGTTTTCTAAGAAAGCTTCTCCTCACTATGGGCTTCGATGGTAGATGGGTGAATCTAATCATGAACTGTGTCACCTCTGTCAGTTATTCCTTTGTAATTAATGGAGGAGTATGTGGTGCTGTTACTCCTGCTCGTGGACTTAGGCAAGGTGACCCTCTCTCTCCTTACTTATTCATTTTGATAGCTGATGCATTTTCTAAAATGATTCAGAGTAAGGCTCAGGAGAAGTTGATCCATGGGGCCAAAGCGAGTCGGAGAGGTCCTGAAATTTCTCACCTTCTTTTTGCTGATGATAGTCTTCTTTTCACAAGAGCTACCCGACAGGAATGCAAACTAATAGTTGATATTCTCAACCAATATGAATTAGCATCCGGGCAGAAAATTAATTATGAGAAGTCGGAAGTCTCTTTTAGTAAAGGAGTTGATGCTGAACAAAGAGAAGCGTTGATGGGAATCTTAAACATGAGACAAGTTGATAAGCACGAGAAGTATCTTGGTATCCCTTCTATTGTAGGAAGATCGAAGAAAGCACTCTTTGATTCTCTTCTTGATAGAATTTGGAAGAAACTCCAAGGATGGAAGGAAAAATTGTTGTCGAGAGCCGGGAAAGAAATTCTCCTAAAGTCTGTCATTCAAGCCATCCCAACTTATCTAATGGGGGTCTACAAGTTTCCGAGGTCTGTTATCCAACGAATACAATCGGCTATGGCTCGATTTTGGTGGGGTAGCTCGGATACGCAACGGAAAACTCATTGGAAGAATTGGGAGTCTCTGTGCTATTTAAAATGTCTTGGAGGAATGGGCTTCAAGGATTTGGATGTGTTTAATGATGCTCTTCTTGGGCGTCAAGCATGGAGGCTTATCAGGGAGCCCAACTCTCTTTTTGGCAGGGTTATGAAAGCTAAGTACTACCCTAACTCTGATTTTCTTAATGCTTCTCTTGGTTACTCTTGTAGTTTCTCATGGAGAAGTATATGGAGTTCAAAGGCTCTTGTGAAAGAGGGATGCATATGGAGAATTGGCACGGGTGAAGATGTTAGGGTTTGGGATGCGCCATGGGTGGCAGATGAAGAAGGTAGGTTCATTACTAGTGCGCCTTGCGAAGGAGTTAATCGAGTTTGTGATTTGATTGATACTCGATGTGGGGAATGGAACGTTGATTTGCTCGAAGCACACTTCAATGACCGTGACAAAAAATGCATTCTTTCAATCCCCTTGTGTGTTGAGACTTCGAACAGTGATGAGATGACTTGGGCTTTGTCGAAGAATGGCATCTATTCCGTTAAGACGGCTTACTTGCTTGGGAAAGGCCTCGATCTAGACTCTTTTCACCAAGCTTGGGTGGACATTTGGAAGATTGATGCTAGTCCTAAGGTTCGCCATTTTTTATGGAGGTTATGTACCCTTTCTTTGCCTACTAGAGCTCTTTTGAAATATCGGCATCTTATTGAAGAAGATTCATGGCCTTGGGGTTGTGGTGCCCCGGAAACGGACAACCATGTGTTGTTTGAGTGCCCGAGGATTGTTGATCTTTGGCGAGATTGTTGCTGTGAAGATATGTGTGCGAGTGAGCCGAATATTACAATGTGTGATAGAGTGGCGAGCTGGAAGTTGTTAGATAAGCAAATGGTAGTCAAGGGATGCTTTTTAATGTGGTGCATATGGGGTGAACGTAACCAGTGGGTATTTAATGGCAAGAGAACCCAAGATACTATTCTTGTTGCTCGAGTTCACAGATTAGTGGAGGAGTATGATAAATATGCTAAGCTAATCTATCACACGCAAGGTGTGAAAACTTCAAGCCCAAAAACGTGGCAAGCCCCCCCTGAGGGGTTAGTGAAAATCAACGTTGATGCCTCGCTTGCGGTGGACGGATGGGTTGGACTTAGTGCTGTGGCTCGAGGATCGCAAGGGAATGTTTTGTTTGCGGCATCTCGACGCCAAAAGGCTCACTGGGCGCCTGAAGTTGCCGAGGCCAAGGCTCTTGCAATGGGGGTCCGTCTTGGGAAGCGTTTTGGTTTTAAGGACGTAATCATTGAATCCGATTGCCAAGTGCTTGTCAACCGTCTCTCAAAGAGTGCAATTTTTCTATCGGACCTTGATGCTATTCTTCATAATATCCTCTCTTCATGTACTTGCTTATCTTCTATAATGTGGTCTCATGTTTTACGTGACGGGAACTTTGTAGCCCATCACTTAGCTAAGCTAGTTCCTTTCGGTACTGAACAAATCTGGGAAAACCATGCTCCTGTGGAGGTGGCGCCCTATGTACTTATGGACACTTTGTCCTTAAATTAATACTAGCTTACTATTTTCCCCTCAAAAAAAAAAAAAAAAAAAAATAAAGTGAGCAACTGTGGCCAGTGGCCTGTGGCCACTGAATTCTACCACAAACCATTAATAACATAATTACCCACAACTTGAAGCATAATTCAGCATCGTCAAAAGTCAAAACTAATTATCATACTCTTAATAAACTTTCTTCATAGCTATAGCTAATTTAATTAAAATTATTGTTTTTAGATATAAGCGATTGATAGATAGATCCATTTTTAAAGGATATTCCAAAATCTTTTACTATCATTTTCCGAATTACGTGGTAATATTGCACTTATAAATTCTACTTATTATAATAATCTTATATAGTATAATGACAATATATAGCTATTCTTATCAGAAATACCGCATATATGTGTTCCATCATTTTAAGACTTTGTATAATTTGTTTATAATTAAAAATTGATCTATCTTCATTCAGACCATTAAGTTTTCACGAGTTTTATTAACACATCATTGGATATATTAATGATCAAATACGTGACATGGATATTGTAAATAATCAATTGTTGCTTGTATTAAAAATAGGGAATTGATGTATAATTCTCGTGTATCATCTGTTATGGATATTATATACTTACAAAAAATTCCAAAAAACAGTGATTATGTTTGCATTAGTTTTGTAGTCATATTCGTAATATAATTCATATATATTGATCGCACTATTATCATAAACTTATGACACTTTCTCTAGAGTTTATGTCAAATATTATAATACTATAAACTAAGCGAAAAAAGAACAGATATAAGCATAGGAGATATAAACCTTACTTCAAAGCATAATTTTGAGCTTTTGCCAATCATATTTACCATCTACACTTTCTTAAATTAGGTAGCAAAATTTACACTTCATTTTATTAGTATTGATTTTTAGTAAGTTTACAGAAATCAAAGTATATGATTCTCTTATCCTATGTGTGCACTATCCTAGAATAACTATAACAATTCAATTGTGACGTATGTCAATGTACTATATCATATTTAAAAGTCTGATTGGAGCAAGTAGCCCAACAGAATTGTGAGTTCCCAAATAGGGGATATGAGATATCATAATGGAAGGTGGGGGAGAGTCCAACGAGGATGAAATCATCTCTCTATAGATAAGAAGAAGATGGTTTCACATGCGAGGAGAAGTGTAAGAGTGAAACTAACATATTAGTCCTAAATTGCATAACGAAGGATTTCTAACATATATATAAGTCTATTAGACTACTCCTTTAATCACGAATTGGTTTCAAAATAAAACCCTACAGTAATTATATATGTGGTTGGGGGAATGTGGATTTAAATTTGGCCGAACGCAGTTTATTTTAAATTGTGTGCCCAAACATAATGTTGTAATTGGAAAAAGATAAAAACAAAGATATAATTAAATGGAACCGAAAAGTGGAGGTGATACAATGGACGATGGAAAATTCGAAAGGCATGCAGTAGATTTGTTAATAACCGCAAGTTTTTTTTTCCTTGTCTTTAATTTGTAAAAAAAAGATGGATATGACGTAAGCAACAAAGAGCAAGATGATGCATGGGGGATGACGATTAAGATTCGAATTGATAATGATAAAGAAACTTAAGAAATAGTAAAAGATTTATATCTGCAACTAGTCATTTGTCACGTTAAGGAGTACTATTAGTTCAGTTAAATAAGAAAGAAAGAAAGTATGTAACAGCTTGCACTACTCCGTTTTACTTTTAAATATTGCGTTTTTAACCATTATCGGATCCTCGTATTAATGGAGTGCCAATAAAAAGAGGAAAATACGCGAAGTTACATCAAACTTTTTAAGCTTAAATTTAAACGTAAATAAATAAATAAAGGAAAATATAACTCTATATATCACACAGCAAACTTCTTTTAAATATATGCAAATGAGGAGAAGATAACCCCACTTACTCTCAAATGAAAACTACTCATTGCTTGTTGCATGATAATCTCTCCGCATCACATTAATCTTGTCCAAACATTGCTTGTTATACTTTTATAATTATATATAACCTACTATTACCTTTATTATAATCTATATAAATATATTAAAAGGCATTTCTATCAAATGAATGGTGCCACATGGCGCTTTTCAACGTATATGCCACATATTTATGATCTCATTAAAAATATTAATAATGTGTAGCTACTAGGAATCAAACCCATGACATTTGAAATGAAATGTGAATGTTTAACCACCAATCCACTATAATTTCAATGGTTAATGTTTCAAAATAAAACATAATAAAGTCTTATAATTCCATTGAAATTGTTACTTTTATCTCCCACATCCTTTGAAGTTTTTTTTTTTAAAAAAAAAAAATTATCATGCCATAATTTCCATTATCCAATTTTGCACTAGATAGAAAATTTCAAATAACTAATAAAATCAATCATGAAACTTATGAATAATAATATATTTGATAATTATAACTTACCCAGGGCATCGCCCGGGCCAAAATACTAGTAAATATATTAAACGGTGTTCCTAAGCAAGGAACTGTGCCACATAACACTCTCCTAAGGGCGTTTTTCTAATTCATGTACAATAATTTTTTAAAAAAATTGCATAGTATGAGCTTTGATCCCGTGACCTCAAGTTCATATACTAAAGTCTTAACCACTACACCAAGTGGTATTTAGTACTTCCTCCGTTTCAAATTAAATGCAACAATTTGGATAGCACATTTTCCTAGGTAAAATTTCTTAGGGTGAAATTAAGAAAATGTAAGGGCATGTGACTAAGTTAATAAGAAGAGAGAAAGTGGGACCACATAAAAAGTAAGGGCATGTGACTAAGTTAATAAGGCTTAATTAGTTTTAGTAAGGGTATATTCGTAATTTCACACTCAAAATCTTTACCAAGAATAGAAAGAAGTAAAATGTTGCATTTAATTTGAAATTGTCATTTTTAGAAACTATTGCATTTAATTTGGAACGAAGGAAATATTATCATTTTAAAGTACAATACTAATAATTGAAATTTTTCAATACCCAGGGAATCTCCCGGGCCTAATAACTAGTTCTGTTTTAAATTATGACCCTCCACTATCTCCCCTCCAAGATAATAGTTTTTTTTCTTCTTATTCGCTATATTTTAACTTTACATTACTCATGTAATGCTTTAATCTGTAATTTTCGACTAATATATAAAAAGAAAAAAATAGCATGGAAAATGCTGTTTACCTCAATACATATACTATCATGTTTTCATTATATATATATATATATATATATATATATATATATATATATATAATATTAGCATAGAGGATGAAAGTTGATTTGATGATCTGTAATGCCTTTGGTTTTTTTTGTTGTTTTGGCCAACTTGTCCTGTCTAAATTTTGGAGGAGTTATATCTAGTAGGTTTGCTTAGGGCTTTAGACGTTATGGATTGTATATCTCATGGTATTAATACGCATCTTACTTATTATATATTTTTTTTTGAGATATTAATAATCAAAATTTGGCGTTGGCAATCATCAAAGTAAAATTGAAGCGATATAATAGAAAGTGGATGAAGCATTTCACTAACTTATGTCAAATTTACTTTTTATCTTTGCTTCGATCAAAGAACCCACCAACTCCTATTACATCTACTTTTTAACAAAATAATATTTGATAATTACAATACAATTTATTACCTTAAACTACGTGTCTCATCCAATGTTCACATTTTTCTAGGATATAGGGAGTAATATGGGAAAATATATTAAAAGCAACAACTTAAAAAAGGAAAGGATCAATGAAAATGAGGAAATCCTGGAGAGATTATATACCTGCTATTGGGTGGACGTATGTTTGTTCTTTGACCAATTGAAGCTTCCATTTCCATGGACTGAGCAAACTTTTTTAAGATGGATATTGAGGTGTCAAATGAATTGAGAATGGTGTTGGAATAATTTTCCATAAGTTCTCCCATCCTTTCGTTATTACTGCATTGATTTTTCTGATCTGCACTTTGAAGAAGTAAATTTCGTAGCTGACTTGTTGCTTCCCACCCTTTTTTCAACTCTTCTTCAACAACCTTTTTATCCATTCTTCTTTTTCTCTATTGGGGTCTTTCACTCTTTCTACCTTGAGAATCTAGTGAGATCTGTGTTAAACAAACGAGAGCAAAAGTACTCTAGTAGACTAGTACTACTTAATTAAACAAAGGAGCAAGTTGAATGAAGTTGCTGGAAGCAATGTGCATGTCAAAAGGTAAACAAATTGATGGGAACGGAGATCCAACTTGCGGAATTCTATAGAATATATGTGATCTGGTGGGCCAGGTCGGTGGGGCATATTCCTTTATGATTAGACAAGACTAGATTCAATGCAAGCATCCCAATTACCCAATTTGGTAAGATGACCATTGATAGTATCCTAATATGGAATACTCCACTATGTTTCACTTGGCTAACTTCCAAAAACCAAATATTAATTATTTACAAGTAGTATTCAGAGGGTAATTGAAGTAGTCCAACTATATAAAGGAATCTCTAGCAAAAAGGGTATTGCCCATAAGGAGAGTATTTAATAATTAAATGCATGAATGAGCATATTTTGAACCGAAATTTTTAAGGGTAACTGTTACATAATAAGTTATTAAATACCACCATCGCCATCTTCTTCCTTTTCGAACTATGTAACAAATACCACCACCGTTATCTTCTTACTCTTCGAACTTAGAGATGCATGACCACTACCACCGTCATCTTCTCCGAAACCACGAGGAGAGGAGGTGAGGCGCAAGTGAGAATTGACACTTAGGTTAGTCATTTGCGGTGCCACAGAAGTCGAAACAACCACCATTTTCAACCTTCTTCAACTTTCTCTCTCCTCACTCTTTTTCAGCGAATATATTGCCTTTTTTCTGGTGCTGCTACTAAAAGGAGTGATTGCGGTGATTGAGATTGAGAGGCACATTATATGGCGGCGCTAGAGGAGCTTGACGGTGCGTCAATAGTGATAGACTTCGATAACATTAACCCTCTTGATATTTTGAGCAAAGTAGGCTTCTCCAATTTTGAGAACTACAAGCTCATTGATGCCCACTTCGATAATATATGATGAATATTTGAAACATTGAGGGTATATGGTGAATTTTTAATTTTTCAGGGGTATATGATGAAAAAACCATTAAGTACTCTTATAACCTATTACAACTTTTGCTTTTTATAATCTGCAAATCAAATGGAACATCCATTAGAGAGTGGGGAATAAAGAGTTAAGGTTACTATTAAGATCTAAACTTTGAAAAAACTTTTTCTTTGTTTAGCGTTAAGAATCTAAAACCTAACACTATTATAAAATTTGTTAACTTTATTTTTATATATAATGAGCAAAATTCACCCAAAATTGAATATTTTCAAGTTTTCAAAATTACAAAACTTAATTTCTCTCTCCTCGTTTCTTCTTCTTCCCTGACTCATTTTATTACATGAAATATGCCTTGAATTATCTAGCGCTAGGATTAACCAATCATGAGGGTTTCACTGTATGCAATTTAGTAAACTGATCTATTTTAGTTTTGGGTTTAGGCACATTTGTTTTGGTTAATTAGAAGGGTACTATATATACCTTATAATTAACTTCTGCCTCCATATTCTGTAATTTGTACGCTCTCCCCTAAAGCTATCCTAAAGCTAATAAAAAAATTCTCCTCTACCTGTGGATTGATGTAGCTAACACATTATTAGTCAACCACCTTAATTCTTATGTCGATTGTTCATTAATTCTTCGTTGCTTTATAACGTCTGTTATAACATTTTCCATACTAGATTTTTATTGTTCATGCCTCCAAATTCTTTATAAAACTTTGTAAAATTTGTTGGAATATATTGGATTTCTGAACGATTTGATAATCCTAGCCAAAAGAAAGAAAATTCATATAGAAGGACCTCTAATCAATTAGACCAACCTTAATTCTTACTTGACCATTAAATATACTTATGTATTATATTAAAGGATATTGTCATGACTTGTAGCCAATGATTAGGGGAGTATAAACTTATCCACTAATCTATACAAGGATTCATCTTTATATACATTCAAATTAAACCAAAAGATGATACTTATACAAATCTTTGCATAGAGAAGCAGGTGATAGCCTAATGGTATTAGCATCACCTTCGATTCCAGAGGTACTAGGAACGAGTCTTACCCCTTGCAAGAGGGATCTTCCATTTTCCCTTTCCCTCCTTGCAAGGGAATTCAACTTACCAAGTAAAAAAACTTTATGATAATAACAACAGCATACCTTGACATCCTATATATTGTTACGAAAATTACTTAAAGAATATATACTTCCTCCGTTTCATATTAGATGCTACACTTTGAGAATTGCGGACTCTGAGGTAATTTTTCTTAGTGTATAATTCGATGGGAAGAGGTATGTGATTAGATTAACTAATAATACAGCTAATACATTACACCAACACCTGGGATCCACCAGCACCACCTTACCACCGCCAGCCGCCACCACCCCGCAAACATCACCACCATAACCACACCGCTACCAGACCGCCAACACCACCACTACAACCACCCGCCACCACCATCAGAACCACGCCGCCACCACCATCTTCCATTTCTTTCAAATCCTTCTACCAAAATTCACGAAAACTTACCCATACCTTTAGTGCAAAATGAGCATGATGAAACACTGTTTAAGGAAGTCTATCCCAGCAGCCAAACTACATCCACCATCTTCTTTCAATGTCGTGCATCTCTCCAATCCAAATCCTTTTATCTCATGGGATTCAGTCAACCTCGAACTCATGACTGATTTAGATCTACTAGTAGTCAAGCCCTCAACAGCAAAATTTCCACAATTGCAGGAGAGAAAGAAGGAGATTGAAGGAGAGAGAACGAAGAAGAACAAAGGAGAGAGAAAGAATAAGAACGACGGAGAAAGAAAGAAGGAGAACGAAGGAGATGCAGGAGAGAGATCGCATGACACTACAAGAAAATGCTAAAACAACGACTGTTTCACAACGACGGTCAGAAAAACGGTCGTTAATACTAAAACAACGACCACTGTAAGCCGTCGGTGAACACCGACTGCTTTTAAAGGATACAACGACGGTTTAACAGTAGTTGAAAAACAACGACTGTTTCAAGCCGTCGTTAAGTTGATTAATGTGACTCTGAAATTTTGTTTACCTAAGGCGACGGTCTTAAACGGTCGGTGATGGAAGGAAAAGGGGGTTAACATAAAGTGGCCCCTTTCAGTCGGGTTTATTTCAACGCAACTTAAAAGAGAGAAGTTGCCTCTTCAGTCGGCGAATTGAAGAAGGCAAGAAGCCATTGACGGCCGACCTCTAACCAACGAACGGCGACCTCATTTTCTCTCCGCCTCTTTGCCGCCGGTTAGCACTGCTTCATTTTCTGTTCATTATTTTTTAATTTTTGTTACTCATGAAACCAAACCCTGAAAAGTGGGTTTTCCCTGTCGAATTAAAGCGGCATTGCAGGCTGAAGGAGTCACCACTCCCTCCTTTTTCCCGTTCTTCACCGTGCCACGTCAGCCACTCAACCAAGGCGGCGGCGCCCACGCACTGACATTGCTGCTTCTGCCTCCTCTTTAACTTTGGTAAGCTAATTTTGCAATTAGTATAATTTTTCAATTCATATATAAATTACATACTTATATTACATAATATACATACATAATTATTGGTGTAAATTTATAAGTTCAATCAATCATAGTTATCATTCTGCACATTTTTTGTTTGGAACATTGAAGAATCAAATTAGAGGGTTTAAGGGTTTTAAGAGGCAAATTGGAGGGTTTAAGGGTTTGAAGAGGATTCACTGTTGTAGGGTTTAATAGCTTTATACAATTCATACTTTTCGTAGTTCTTCTCGGGTTCGAATTGTAATCGAATCTATTAAATTAGAAATGAACTTAGATAGAGGCGTGATCTATTCTAGGTATTATCTGCAATTACTAGCAAGTTTAGTTTTGTTGTCTTTCATTGAAGCTTTAATTCCGATTTTGCTAACTTTTGCTCCTAATTTTTCGTATTTTTTCAAATTTCTTGCGATGTTTGTTTATATTTGAGTTATACTTTTTGCTAGATGAATTCAGCAAGTACCTTCATTTGATAGTAAATACTTCGTTGTTTTCAAAAATTATCGATTTTCTTCGTGCTAGGGTTTTTTGTTAGCATATTTTGATGCAATATTTTGTAATCTATGTTTAATTTGGCTTGAATTAGAAATTATCTAGGTGTGAATAATTGCTGATTTTCCTCTCTTTTTGTTGAATTTCTGATTGATATTGTTACTTTTTAGTTTATGCTCGGGACACTTTATCGCAACATCTGAGGTTGATATTGGTACTTTCTTCCCAGATTCTTTGTTGCTGAGAGAACAATTCACAAACATCGAAATCTGCAATTTATTTGTTGCTGAGAGAACATTTCACATCTGAGGTGAAAATCGAGTCTCACTCCAAATCTTTCTCCTCGCCGCGGGTAATACCCAAACCCTACCTATTTAATAATTTTTTTTGAAGTTTTGGCACTCACCAAAACCTCATTAGGCTTTGTCAATGTAGGTGGCCAAACACCACGCCCCGACTGCCGTCCGCTTGTGCCGAGCCCTGCCGCCTCTAGGTACTCTTTAATTTTTAAATTCTTTAATTTTAATAGTAAATTTAGTTTATATGTTTAATTACTTAATTTATACTGCTAAATGCTTAAAGATTACCGTTTAATAATTGATTTTCTACATGATGTAGGATTACGTAGCATTTTGGTGTTTCTCTTTGGCTTTATTGTAAGGTTAGTGGCAAATTTGACCATATTTTGTCTTCATTTTCAATTTATATCATGAAATGTAATGTATTAAAAAAACTTTTGTTTAGAGAATGTTAAAAACTATATAATTTATTAGTTTATATTACTTTGAAGTTTAAGTTACTTTAATTGTATAAGTTTAAGTTACTATATAATTATCACAATAGTTTATATAATGGTTCGTTTATTAAAGGTTATAAAAGTTAAAAACTATATAATTATCACAATAATTAATTTATTGCACATTCCTTTATTTAGTTTACACTATTTGAAATATTTATATTGTTATTGACGTATTTGTTTTCATGTAAATTGTTTGGATAATGTTATAAATTTAATTTAAGTGTTTAAATAAATATGTTTGCATCATCATGTGCCTAGATACCCGTCGAAGGTATACTCATTAGGAGTATATTTTGAATAGTCCCTGATTGGAACTGTTCTTGGACTTTTGACCTCACTTAGGTGGTGAATGTATGCCTTTTTTCAATTCTATGTAATTTTCGGTGATGTTGTTTCTCTATGTTGTTCTCTGGGTACATATGTAAGCTTTTACAAAGTTCAAATTGTGTACTTGGAGAACTCATGGGAAATGCTGTCGGATTTTACGTAGAAGCAAATAGTTGGCATACATTCACTAGTGTGGTTAGACGTTCAAGAATGGGTTGGCTTGGAGTGATAAGGACCTTTGGACATCATTTTAAATCTATATGCATTTCACTCAAATGTTTTAATTGTACGTATGTTGGTTGTTAATGTGTATTCTGATTGAAATGGTTTATAATTGTAGAATAAGTCATCATGAAGCGGAAGGACCGTTGGTGGATGTATGATAGATATGACATTGGGCGTAACTTGAGGCCGGAGTTCTTGAGGGGGGTTGATGAATTCATTGACTTTTACAAATCAAATCCCGAAAACCCAGGAAAGGATGAAGTTAGATGCCCGTGTTCGAAGTGCAAGAACAGACGTATGCGTGACGCGGACACGGTTAAAGTGCATTTGTATAGCAAGGGATCTATACCTGATTACTACGGTTGGTATTCTCATGGTGAAGAGTTACCTCAATCCGCACAAGAGCTATCTAATCCATACCGTGAAATGGTTTTCGATGCTCTTGGGAATAACTCGGAACCGTCCACTGTTGAAGAGCCTAGTGGAATGGAGGATGAGCCTAATCCTCAAGCAAAGGTGTTTCTTGACCTATTAAAGGCTTCTGAGGAACCATTGTATGAAGGGAGCTCCATGTCTGTGTTGGAAATGGCATCTAGAATAGCATCTTTGAAGTGTGAGTACAATTTGCCACATAGGTGCGTTGATGTTTTTGCTTCATTAATGAAAGAAGCAATACCTAACAACAACAACATGAGTAACACATTTTACGATACGAAGAAGATCTTGGAGGGATTAGAGCTTCCCCACGAGAAGATTCATGCTTGCCCCAAAGGTTGTATGTTATTTTGGAGAACTGATGCACACTTGGACAGATGTAGAGTGTGCGATAGCGACAGATACAAGAGGACTTCTAAGTGGTCTTTAGTTCCAATGAAAGTTCTGATTTATTTCCCAATCACACCGAGATTGCAGAGGTTGTATGCAACAAAGAACGTTGCTGAAGAAATGACATGGCATGCCAAAAATCCAAGAGTCGAAGACAAAATGGCTCACCCTAGCGATAGTGAAGCTTGGAAGCATTTGGATAGATCCTTTGGCGAATTTGCATCTGAGTCTAGGAATGTTCGGCTCGATTTGTGTACCGATGGGTTTGGTCCACATGGAAAGTTTGAGGGTCAAAATTCATGTTGGCCGGTCATCTTAACCCCGTACAACTTGCCGCCATTGATGTGCATGAAAAAACCCTTCATGTTCCTTTCGTTGCTCATTCCTGGTCCTAAAAATCGGAAGGGAAAGTTGGATGTGTACATGCAACCCTTAATCGAGGAATTGAAGCAATTATGGGATGTTGGAGTAACTACTTATGACATTTCTAGGAAACAAAATTTCAATATGCGTGACGCCATTCTTTGGACAATAAATGATTTTCCTGCCTTCAGTATGCTATCTGGCTGGTCTACCGCTGGGAAAAAGGCATGTCCTTATTGTATGGACAAATCCAAAACTTTTTGGCTCGATCATGGGGGTAAAGTTTCTTGGTTTGATTGTCACCGTCAATTCCTACCTCAAGATCATCCTTTTCGTAAAAACAAAGTAGCTTTTTGCAGAAATAAGGTTGAAAAAGGGTCTCCACCACACATCATGTATGGGGAAGAGTTGTGGTCATGTGTTAAAGACTTGCCAAAGGCTACAGATGGATCAGATGCACTTAACGCTTTGAAAAAGTTGAAAAATGGGTGGTTCAAACAAAGCTGTGTTTGGGAGCTCCCATACTGGAAGAATCTGCATCTTCGTCACAACCTTGATGTCATGCACATTGAGAATAACTTCTTCGATAAACTCATTCACACAATTATGGATGTGAAAAAACAGACAGCAGACACCGTTGCATCTAGAAAAGACATTGCTAAATTGGGCAAAAGGCCTCAACTTTATGTTACCAAGGATGCGAACGGAAAAGAAACTCCACCAAAAGCACCTTTTGCACTGGACAAGTCCCAAAGGAAAGTATTATGCAACTGGGTCAGAGATTTGAAATTTCCCGATGGCTATGCTTGCAACTTAACAAGATGTGTGGACATGCAGTCCGGTAAGCTGCACAATATGAAAAGCCATGACTGTCAAGTCTTCATGGAAAAATTATTGCCGATTGCATTAAAGGAGTTGCTTCCGGTTCATGTGTGGAAAGTTGTTACTGAGATTAGCCTCTTTTTCCGTGATTTGTGTTGCTCCACCATCACAGTAAGTGACATGGAAAGATTGGAAAAGGACATGAAGAAAAGAAGTGATGAGCCCATGTTTCTGGAAAAATCTGAAAAGGCGAAGAAGAACCGAAGAGGTGGCTCCCTGTCTAATCCAATAGAGCCGTCACACTTTCAGGGTTCTATTTCGGCGGCACAGCATGCTAGAAAGATGGTAAAAATGTTTCATATCTACTACTTAGTTTAATTTACATGACATTTTCGGTATAAGTAAAAAATAAAGCCTTTCTTCAACAATGTGTACAGGCAAAGAGTAGAGGAGGAGTACTCCCTAACGTTCCCGAGTTGTTCTTGAAGACTCATTTTAAGACTGTTCCTGGAAATGGAGAAATTCCAGCAAATAAGAAAGCAAAGAAAATCTCGGTACATACTTCTAAACATATATTGAAATTAGTTTTGATTGAAAATACACAATATAGGCAAGTTAGAACCAAACATAGTTAGAACCAAAATGAATGAATATGAGTAGTTTGAAGTTAGTTTAAGTTATAAACACCTCAAACATCATATACATCCACTTTGTTAGTTTCATTAAAAATAATATGCACACTCTCTTCTACACACATAGTGCGTTTGTTATAAACTCTTACTGTTTAAGGCATATCCTAAGAATACTACCTTATCATTTCTTTCATCAAATTTTCCTAAGTTCCTTTTTCCATTATTGTGAACAAAGCACTTACACCCAAAAATTCTAAAATAAGAAATATTAGGTTTATTTCCTTTCAAAAGCTCATAAGGTGTCTTATTTAATAAAGATCTAATCACGACTCTATTGATTATATAACAAGCTGTATTAACTGCTTCAGCCCAGAAATTCCTTGGTAAGGAACTGGCAATTAACATGGTTCTCACCATGTCTTCCAAGGTTCTACTTTTCCTTTCAACGACTCCATTTTGTTGTGGAGTCCTAGGAGCAGAAAAGTTATGATCCATACCTAGCTTGTTCCTTGCAGAAATCATCAAACTTGCCATTGTCAAATTCAGTTCCATGATCCGACCTTAAATGAATTAATTGATGACCACTGATTCTCTGTGTTTTCTTAGCAAAAGCAACAAATTCATCAAAAGTTTCATCTTTACTTGCTAGAAAAATTACCCAAGCATAGCGAGAATAATCATCAACAATCACTAAGACATATCTTTTTCCACTTCTACTTTGTATTCTCATAGGACCACACAAGTCCATATGATCAGTTTTAGTGGTTTAGAATTGCTTACCATTTTCTAGAGCTGATCAACTCCAGCCCGGCCCGGCCCGTTTTGGCCCGGAAAAGCAGTGGATTTTTATTTTTTTTGGGCGGGTTTGGGCAGTGGATTTTTATTTTTTTTGGGCGGGCTTTGGACAAGCCAAAAAAGACTTTTTAGTCTAAATTTTGGCCCCGCCCGTTTTGGCCCGGAAAAGCCCGCTCGGCCCGGCCCGAAATAACGGCCTTTGGGCACAATTTTTTGGCCCGGATTTGGGCCCGGCCCGCCCAATGGTCAAATTTTTGTTGGCGCTGCCCGGTCCGGCCCATGATCACCTCTACCATTTTCTTAGGTTTAAATGACTTTCTAACATGTTTTCCTTTGGCACAGGGATCACATATTTTATCCTTTATGAACTTGATTGAAGGAAGCCCTCTCACAAGTTCCTTGATTTTAATTTTTCAAGCAATGAAAGACTGGCATGACCGAATCTTTTATGCTAAAGAAGTGAATCATCTTCAATGACACTTAGGCAGGTTAAGTTGGCTTTTGGAACTTGGTTGATATCCACAGTATATGTGTCCCCTTTCCTAGTTCCTTCCAAAATAACCTTCCCACTGTCATTGTTTATAATTTGACAATTTTTAGAAGTAAAACTTACCGAGTTTCCCTTATCACAAAATTGGGAAATACTTAGCAGACTGTGCATTAAACCCTCGACTAAGAACACGTTGTCTATTGAGTGGGAACTTAACCTTCCTACTTTTCCGATGGCGATTATTTCACCTTTCTTGTTGTCTCCAAAGGTCACGGTTCCTCCATTATAGGCCTTTAGTGAGAGAAATTTAGATTTGTCTCCTGTCATGTGTTTGGAACACCCGCTGTCGAGATACCACGAGTTGTTCCCCTTCACTAGGACCTGCATGAAAATCAGTGATCAGTTGTAGGAACTCGGTTTCCTCGAGTTCCTTTTCTTAACCCATATTTTCTTCACATAATTTTCATTTTTGACGTCCTTTTCTTTCTTCTTAGTACATTCATTTAGAACATGGTTACCACTTCCAGAAAAGGAACAGGCTTTAACACTAGGTAGATCCACATATTTTTTCTTTTTCACATGATTTTTCATGTAAGAAAAACCTAGCCCTTCCGTTCTTTTTGTTTTAGCATCTGTAACCCATTGAGGAGTTATATTAAGGGACTGTTTCTTAGCCTTAGCTATACCTAGTTCCTTTTCTAACTTCTCATTTTGTTTAGTAGTCAATTCAATGTTTAAGTTTTCTAGATCAACATTAAAAATTCCCATACTTATCTTAGTAGATTTTGTAGGATCTAGACTTAAACTTAGCATCTTGTATTGACTTAGTTCAACTTTAAGCAGAATGTTTTCATTTTTAACTCTTTCAAAGGACTCACTAAGTAACATGTTCCTGTCAAGCAAATCAAAGAACCTACTTTGTACATCTAATCTGACATTAGTTAAGTAGGTCATATGATTCTTACTAAGTTCCACAGCCTTATCACTTTGGCTTTTCAATATTCCAAGTTTCTTATAGTCAGCTAGTGTTTCCAACAATAACTCAATTAATTTAGTTTTTGACAGAGATTGAAGAGTAGTCGAGTTTACCTCATTAGATGGAACTTTGTCATCTTCATTTGTTTTTGCCATTAGACAAAGGTTGGCAATCTCTTCATGTGGTTGTTCCTCTTCATCTTCAGAATCTGTATCTCCCCACGCAGCAATCATGGCCTTCTTGAAGTTAGGTTTGGCAAAGGTTGACTTGTTGTATCTATCTTTGGTTAGTTCCTTGCCTTTGCCTTTTCCTTTCTCATTTTCCCAAAGAGGACAGTCTCTTTTTTGATGATCAATTTCTCCGCACTTGTAGCAGCCATTTTTAGTTTTGGAACTCGTTGGTTTTTTGAACGAGTTCCTTTCTTTTTGGTTTCCATGTTTGGAGTTCCTGTATAACCTTTTCAGTTTCCTTACTAGCATGGCCGCTTCTTCTTCATCAGGTTCTGACTCTTCTTCAGCTTTAAGAGCCAAGCCTCGATTCTTGGAACTCTCCGGCACAGCAGTTCCAAGATGCAATTCGTGGGTCATCAATGATCCTGCCAATTGTTCAATACTGAACTTGGTAAAGTCCTTAGTTTCAAACAAGGCATTGACCTTTGTTCTCCAACGTTCATCTTGAGGCATACTCCTGAGGAGTTTTCTAACCTGTTCATCAGCGGGAATAATTCTTCCAAGAGAAACTAATTCATTAGTGATGTTAGTAAATCATGTAAACATATCTTGAATTGTTTCTTTTGGTTGCATTTCAAAACGTTCATATTTAGATATTAAAATATCGATTTTGGAACGCTTAACCTCATTAGTTCCTTCATGAGTGATTTGAAGGAGATCCCAAATTTGCTTTGCGCTCTTACACCCCATGACCCTATTGTGTTTATGAGGTCCAAGACCACAATGCAAGATTTTGACAGCCATAGCATTGATTTCATATTTTTCAAAATCTTCTTTGGTTTAGGAACTACCTCGTTTTCGGCATTGGTTTTCGCATTGGTTTTTGGCATTGGTTTTTGTTACCTCGAAGTCACCAACTTCGATAACCCTCCAGACTTGATAGTTCTCTGCCTTAATGAAAATTTCCATACGATTTTTCCAATACGTGTAGAACTTTCCGTTGAACATTGGTGGCCTTTGCGTAGAGTAACCTTCTTTGAGTTTCTCGTGTGTATCCATCTTCTTCAGGAACTTTCACTACAAGAAAATGCTAAAACAACGACTGCTTACCAGCGACGGTTTAAAAAACTGTCGGTAATTGTAAAACAGCAACGGGTCCAAGCCGTCGGTGAACACCGACCGCTTGTGAAGAAATTAACGACGGTTTAGCAGTCGTTGATATACTACGACGGTTTAAAGCCGTCGTTGATTTCTTTAAAAGCAGACCATTATTTTTTGAAGTAAAGCGACGGTCTTTAACGATCGGTGATGTAATTTCAGTCGGGTTTATTTCAACGACAACTTAAAAAAGGAAGTTGCCCCTTTCACTCCTCTTTTTCCAATTTCCCGTCGTTCCTCTTCCACTTTCTCTCTCCTCACTCCCACCAAAACCCCGCCTTCATTTCTCTCTCCTCCGTGTTTTAGTCGTGTTTCACCCCAATCTCCGTTCATTGGCGACTTTCTCTCTGATCCGTGTTTCGGTCGTGTTTCATTGGCGCATTAGAGTCTTTGCCGCCGGTTATTCGCCGACCTCCAACCAACGAACGGCGACACCCTCATTAAATTGGGTTTTTGGGATATAGGTGGCCAAAACCACTGTAGGCCGCCGGAAAATCGAGTCTCTCTCCAAATCTTTCTCCTCGCCGCTGGTAATACCCAAATCCTACCTATTTTAAATTTTTTTTTTGCACGCACCAAAACGTCATTCGGCTTTGTCAATGTAGGTGGCCAAACACCCGACTGCAGTCCTCTTGTGCCGGAGCCCTGCCGCCTCTAGGTACATTCCTTACTTTTCTCTCTCTTCATATATGTTTTTGGATCTGCCTTTTATTCATTTCTTGATTTGAGTTTCATTTCTCCAACTAATTTTGTGCTAAATGGGTAATTACTTGTTATTCTACTGTGTTTTTTATGTTAATTTTCTGGTGATTGATGATTTCTAAGATGATGGTGAATTTAGTGGTTTTTGATTGCGAGTGATGCTTACTTGTTGCTATATCTGGCTAATGATGTGTTTAGATTTGCTTTCGAAAGTCACCGCTTTCGGTCTTTGTTCACTTGCTACATTTCGTTTTGGCACAAAATTTTAGTAGATTCATGTGAGGGGTGTTTGGGTGAGTATTTAATGAAGGTGAATCCAGAACCATTTTTTCAATTTTTTTGATAGTGAGATGTACAACTTTTAAGCTATTACTCATAAGTGTGTGCACCCAAATTTTGAGCTCACAAACTTCTACCACTAATGATAGACTTTGGCTCTGTGTGCTGATTAGTGTAGAGTGAGATGAATGAACATGAGAATTAACTTTTCTTTCACATTATGATACAAGTCATCAGTTTTTACATCAGCAGTGGAGGTTGTTGTTCATTTTTTGTCTGACCAGCAGTTCGATGTTTATAAAAACACATGTTTGTTTGTGGAAGGTGTTCTTCTTGTTGGTGCTTTTTGTTTTGTACCGTCTATGAGTGAGAAGGCGAATACGGTTTGTTTGAATGTTGTTTGTAGAATGTTAGAGGAACAATATAAGTTGATTGGTTCCGTTGGTGAATTCGTTCCTGATGTACTTGCAGGAATTGGGTATGCTTTATGTTCTTAAGGAGAGTTTCATTTTGTTAGGTTGTTAGAGTTTTTGCTAGGAAATTGGGTTAATATAGAGGTTGGTTATGATGTTTCTCATGGACTGATGATTCCGCATCTGGTAGAATGGGTATTTTATATGGTTAATTGCTTAATTTTATGTATAAATTTTGCTAAATGCTTAAAGGTTACCGTTTAATAATTGATTTTATACATGATGTAGGATTACGTAGCATTTTGGTGTTTCACTTTGGCTTAATTGTAAGGTTAGTAGTAATTTTGACCATATTTTGTCTTCAATTTATATCGTTTTTGTTCATGTAAATTCTATATTTTAATTTTTGTGTAAGTTTTTCATCATGAAATATAATGTATTAAGAAAAAAATATGTTTAGAGAATGATAAAAACTATATAATTTATTAGTTTATATTACTTTGAAGATTAAGTTACTTTAATTGTATAAGGTTAATATAAAAGTTAAAAACTATAATAATTTTTTTATTGCACATTCCTTAATTTAGTTTACACTATTTAAATTGTTTATATTGTTTTTGACATAATTGTTTTCGTGGAAATAGTTTGGATGATGTTATAAATTTAATTTAAGTGTTTAAATAAATATGTTTGCATCATCATGTGCCTAGATACCCGTTCAAGGTATACTCATTAGGAGTATATCTTGAATAGTCCCCGATTGGGACTGTTCTTCGACGTTTGACCTCACTTAGGTGGTGAATGTATGCCTTTTGTTCTATTCTATGTAATTTCCGGTGATGTTGTTTCTCTATGTTGTTCTCTGGGTACATATGTAAGCTTTTACGAAGCTTACATTGTGTACTTGGAGAACTCATGGGAAATGCTGCCGGAATTTACGTAGAAGCGAATAGTTGGCATACATTCACTAGTGGGGTTAGACGTCGAAGAATGGGTTAGGTTGGAGTGATAAGGACCTTTGGACATCATTTTAGGCCCTATATGTATTTCACACAAATGTTTTAATTGTACGTATGTTGGTTGTTAATGAGTGTTGTCATTGAAATGGTTTAGAAATGTAGAATTGGTCACCATGAAACGGAAGGAGCGTTGGTGGATGTATGATAGATATGACAATGTGCGTAACTTGAGGCCCAAGTTCTTGAGGGGGGTTGATGAATTCATTGACTTTTGCAAAGTAAATCCCGAAAACCCAGGTAAGGATGAAGTTAGATGTCCGTGTCCGAAATGCAAGAACAGACGTATGCATGACGCAGACACGGTTAAAGTGCATTTGTATAGCAAGGGCTTTATACCTGATTACTACGGTTGGTATTCTCATGGTGAAGAGTTACCTCAACCCGCAGAAGAGCTATTTAATCCATACCGTGAAATGGTTTTCGATGCTCTTGGGAATAACCCGGAACCGTCCACTGTTGAAGAGCCTAGTGGAATAGAGGAGGAGCCTAATCCTCAAGCAAAGGTGTTTCTTGACCTATTAAAGGCTTCTGAGGAACCGTTGTACGACGGGAGCTCCATGTCTGTTTTCGAAATGGCATCTAGAATAGTATCTTTGAAGTGTGAGTATAATTTGCCACATAGGTGTGTTGATGCTTTTGCTTCATTAATGGAAGAAGCAATACCTAACAACAACAACATGAGTAACACATTTTACGATACGAAGGAGATCTTGGAGGGATTAGAGCTTCCCCACCAGAAGATTCATGCTTGCCCCAAAGGTTGTATGATATTTTGGAGAACTGATGCACACTTGGACAGATGTAGAGTGTGCGATAGCGACAGATACAAGAGGACTTCTAAGGGGTCTTTAGTTCCAATGAAAGTTCTGATTTATTTCCCAATCACACCGAGATTGCAGAGGTTGTATGCAACAAAGAACGTTGCTGAAGAAATGACATGGCATGCCAAAAATCCAAGAGTCGAAGACAAAATGGCTCACCCTAGCGACAGTGAAGCTTGGAAGCATTTGGATAGATCCTTTGGCGAATTTTCATCTAAGCCTAGGAATGTTCAGCTCGGTTTGTGTACCGATGGGTTTGGTTCACATGGAAAGTTTGGGGGTCAATATTCATGTTGGCCGATCATCTTAACCCCGTACAACTTGCCACCATCGATGTGCATGAAAAAACCCTTCATGTTCCTTTCGTTGCTGGTCCCCGGTCCTAAAAATCCGAAGGGAAACTTGGATGTGTACATGATACATATTGATAAAGCACATGAGAGCATTAGTTAGAGAAGTTAAGAATCGGTTTTAAAAGAACTAAAAGAAACTGACCCGGTTTGTTCTAAGACAAACAACCACCACTTTCACAACCCAACAACCACCAAACAAGGCTAAGATAAGGTGGAACAACTTGTCCTACAACCTACTTTACGTGCTTAGCTCTCATCTCAATGAATGACAAGCAAACAACAAAGATTTTAGATAAACAAAACCAACCCGGTTTTGGACAGAAAACACACTTGTTTTCTAAAAGAGATAACTCTCTGGTTTTGCATTAATCAAAGCTTAGATTTTACAAGCAATCTTCTAACTATTTATAGTACAATATGTCAAAATTTCGTAGCCAACAAAGATCTACAAATACTATTAAAATAAGCAAAAAGTTGGAAGAGCTGCTGAACCCGGTTTTATGACCTTTCTCCATCTTTCTGCCAATATCTCATGATTAGCGTATCCAATGGCCACGAAACCAATGGAAGGGTTTCCTACACTTGAAGAGCTTTCCAACCATAGGTCACACGCTTCAAGATGATGACGGAAAGTGCCTGCCCAAAGTAGAATAAGTAGCAGCTGTTCCAGCGCCTAAAATGACGTGAAACAAAGCACTCCAATAAGGAGCTTTCCTTCTTTGCTAGGAAATGTTGTAATTGGACCCTTGGCTGCATACACCTATGTAAGCGTGAATAAGCTCCTTGCTTCACCTTCTTACTTCATGACATCATGAAAAGCTTTCTCTTTGCCAAGATGATGCGATCTCCTGTTTTAGTGCTAATTCATCATGTTAGTATAAGCTAAGCATGTTTAGGACTTAACCAACACTAAATAATATCAAGCACCTCAAGCAAGCACCTCTACATCCTTCATAGGTAGCTGCTAGCTTAGCTCCATTACACGTTTAAGCATATAACTAAACTAATTAAGCCAATTCAAAACAAGTTTAGTACTAATAAGCTACTTAAAGAGAATTATACAACTCTTAAACAAGATTATTGCTAATTAATTCCTATTGACTTTCTTAATCTTGTTTAGCCAAAAAAAGAACTTTAGCTTCGGATACAAGTGCCCTTGTTCGTAAGCTTAGGCCGTGCTTGTTCTTGCTCATTACCACCTGGATTAGAGCAAATTAAGCCCTTAAAGATCTTAATAATCCTCAATATTAACCAAACCCAGAAATTAAACAAACTTATGATTAATTTCGAGATCAGGTCAGATGCATATGCATCATTCTCCCCTTCTTGAAGTAAGATTCGTCCTCGAATCTTCTTCTCTTTTGTACCTGAAACATGAAATATATGGTTAGTGCACTCCCCTTCTTGGATTCTTTCTTGGTTTTTCTTTCTTTCAATCTTTTCTTTTAATGGTATAAGGTTTGCACTCGATTTGTTTTCATGTAGCTCACTATTTTCAGTGGATTTTGGTTTTAAAATGGACGGTTCAAGTGTAATGGATTGAAGGTTTGTTTCTAGGCTATAAGTGTTTTCATAACCATCATGTTGCACTCGCCTATCATACATCCAAGGCCTTCCTAATAAGATTTCACACGCCTCCATGGGTAACACATCACAAAGCACTTTATCTTCATAATAGCTGCCAAAAGAAAAACAAATTAGTGCTTGATTAGAAATTTCAATTGAAGTTTCATTATTAACCCATTGAAGAAGGTAGGGTTTTGGATGCTGGATCAATGTAAGCTTCATTTCCTTAACCATGTTTAAGGACACTAGATTGGCGCAACTCCCACTGTCTATCACAACTGAACATTTCTTGCTTCCCACTTCACAACTTGTCTGGAAAATCTGCTCCCTTTTCGTGATGCCTTTGGTGCACCCCTCTTCATGGAGTTTACTTCTTGTTATGAGTGCTGGACCTTCTTGGATTGGTTCTATCACCACTTCTTGTTGAGCGTTTTCTTCGTCCACCTGCTCCTTTTCTTCTTGTTGCTTGGATGTTTCTTCTTCTATGGCTTGAATGTCTACAAGAGTCATGACTCTCTTGTTAGGGCATTCAGTTGAATAATGGCCATAGCCTTGGCATTTGTAGCACTTGACATCCTCCTTCTTTGTGAGCTTCTTTTGGCCTTGGTTTTCGGCCTTTGCTGGTTCATCTTGTGGAGTGTAAGATGAGCCTTCCTCCTTGTTATCTCTCCACGCCATCTTCTTCTTTCTCTTCTCTTGCTGGTGCTTCTCCACCTTGATGGCTAATCTGAAAAGTTCATCCAAAGTAGAGTAAGGTTGCAACTCCAACTTTTTAGCTATATTCCTTTCTAACCCACCTAGGAATCTAGCCATCATTTGCTCCTCCCTCTCTTGTATATCCAGCTTTAATAACAACTTTTCAATCTCATGGATATAAATTTCTACCCCCATAGTACCTTGCTTCAACTCTGCCAATTGATTATACAAATCTAAGGTATAAGAAGAAGGTAAAAATCTTTCTCTCATTAGCTTCTTTAGCTTTTCCCAACTACTTACTTTCGGTTTTCTTTTCCTAGCTCTTAGGAGAATCACGTTTTCCCACCATAAAGAAGCATAACCTTTCAACTTCACTACTGCCACCTTAAAGGATTTGATGTCATCATACCCCTTAAGTTCAAAAATCCTCTCACATCTAGTTATCCATTCTCAGAAGAAATCAGGATTTAGGTTGCCATCGAACTCCGGAACTTCTAGTTTAAGGTGTTTAAACTCGTCCTTAACTCTAGTTGTTCTTCTTCTCCTTCCTTCATCAATTCATCCCCACTAGAAGTAGCATAACTAGCTCTCTCACCTACTGCACCCTCTCCTCTTACACGCCTATTACCTTGTACATCTGTTAAAAAATCTTAAATCGAACTAATTTGTTCAGTTAATTGCTCCACTTTGTTTTCTACTCCAACAACTCTAGTTTCATGTGCACTCATCCCCCTTCTAAACTGAATTTCTCCTTGTTTTTCCATGAAGAATTAACAAAGGAAAACCACAGTTTAGGGTGATAGAAGTACGAATAGAAAATAGTGTTTTAGGGTTTTCGGTTTTAGTGTTTTTGTGGTCAAGTGTTTAGGCTATGTGTTTAGACTTTTGGAATGTATTTAAGGATGTGTTTAGGTGTTTAAGAATGCTCTCAACCAACCTATAACTCTGATACCAAATGATACATATTGATTAAGCACATGAGAGCATTGGTTAGAGAAGTTAAGAATCGGTTTTAAAAGAACTAAAATAAACTGACCCGGTTTGTTCTAAGACAAATAACCACCACTTTCACAACCCAACAACCACCAAACAAGGCTAAGACAAGGCGGAACAAATTGTCCTACAACCTACTTTACGTGCTTAGCTCTCACCTCAATGAATGACAAGCAAACAGCAAAGATTTTAGATAAACAAAACCAACCCGGTTTTGGACAGAAAACACACTTGTTTTCTAAAAGAGATAACTCTCTGGTTTTTCATTAATCAAAGCTTAGATTTTACACGCAAGCTGCTAACTATTTATAGTACAATATTTCAAAATTTCGTAGCCAACAAAGATCTACAAATACTATAAAAATAAGCAAAAAGTTGGAAGAGCTGCTGAACCCGGTTTTATGACCTTTCTCCATCTTTCTGCCAATATCTCATGATTAGCGTATCCAATGGCCACGAAACTAATGGGAGGGTTTCCTACACTTGAAGAGATTTCCAACCATAGGTCACACGCTTCAAGATGATGACGGAAAGTGCCTGCCCAAAGTAGAATAATAGCAGCTGTTCCAGCGCCTAAAATGACGTGAAACAAAGCACTTCAATAAGGAGCTTTCCTTCTTTGCTAGGAAATGTTGTAATTGGACCCTTGGCTGCATACACCTATGTAAGCGTGAATAAGCTCCTTGCTTCACCTTCTTACTTCATGACATCATGAAAAGCTTTCTCTTTGCAAAGATGATGCAATCTCCTGTTTTAGTGCTGATTCATCATGTTAGTATAAGCTAAGCATGTTTAGGACTTAACCAACACTAATTAATATCAAGCACCTCAAGCAAGCACCTCTACATCCTTCATAGGCAGATGCTAGCTTAGCTCCATTACACGTTTAAGCAAATAACTAAACTAATTAAGCTAATTCAAAACAAGTTTAGTACTAATAAGCTACTTAAAGATAATTATACAACTCTTAAACAAGATTATTGCTAATTAATTCCTATTGACTCTCTTAATCTTGTTTAGCCAAAAAAAGAACTTTAGCTTCGGATACAAGTGCCCTTGTTCGTAAGCTTAGGTCGTGCTTGTTCTTGCTCATTACCACCTGGATTAGAGCAAATTAAGCCCTTAAAGATCTTAATAATCCTCAATATTAACCAAACCCAGAAATTAAACAAACTTATGATTAATTTCGAGATCAGGTCAGATGCATATGCATTAGTACATGCAACCCTTAATCGGGGAATTGAAGCAATTATGGGATGTTGGAGCAACTACTTATGAAATTTCTAGGAAACAAAATTTCAATATGCGTGCTGCCATTCTTTGGACAATAAATTATTTTCCTGCTTACGGTATGCTATCTGGCTGGTCTACCGCTGGGAAAAAGGCTTGTCCTTATTGTATGGATAAATCCAAAGCTTTTTGGCTCGAGCATGGGGGTAAAGTTTCTTAGTTTGATTGTCACCGTCAATTCCTTCCTGAAGATCATCCTTTTCGTAAAAACAAAGTAGCTTTTTGCATAAATAAGGTTGAAAAAGGGTCTCCACCACACATCATGTCCGGGGAAGAGTTGTGGTCATGTGTTAAAGACTTGCCAAAGGCTACAGATGGACCAGATGCACTTAACGCTTTGAAAAAGTTGAAAAATGGGTGGTTCAAACAAAGCTGTGTTTGGGAGCTCCCATACTGGAAGAATCTGCATCTTCGTCACAACCTTGACGTCATGCACATTGAGAAAAATTTCTTCGATCAACTCATTCACACAGTTATGGATGTGAAAAAACAGACAGCAGACACTGTTGCATCTAGAAAAGACATTGCTAAATTGCGCAAAAGGCCTCAACTTCATGTCACCAAGGATGCGAACGGAAAAGAAACTGCACCAAAAGCACCTTTCGCACTGGACAAGTCCCAAAGGAAAGTATTATGCAACTGGGTCAGAGATTTGAAATTTCCCGATGGCTATGCTTCCGATTTAACAAGATGTGTGGACATGCAGTCCGGTAAGCTGCACAGTACGAAAAGCCATGACTGTCATGTCTTCATGGAAAGTTTATTGCCGATTGCATTAAAGGAGTTGCTTCCGGTTCATGTGTGGAAAGTTGTTACTGAGATTAGCCTCTTTTTCCGTGATTTGTGTTGCTCCACCATCACAGTATGTGACATGGAAAGATTGGAAAAGGACATAGCCGAGATCCTTTGTAAACTCGAAAAGATTTTCCCACCATCATTCTTCAATTCCATGGAACACTTACCAGTTCACCTTCCACGCGAAGCTAGGCTATGTGGTCCCGTGCAATACCGTTGGATGTATCCCTTTGAAAGGTACCTTATCCTTCATTTTCATATATCCTTTTTTATTGTTCTTCGCAATTGTGTAACTCTTTTTGATAACCACCTTATTAGGTTCCTCAATCATTTGAAACGCAAAATTAGTAACAAGGCTCGTGTGGAGGAATCTATTTGTAATGCGTACTTGTGTGAAGAGATTGCAAACTTTTGTTCAAACTACTTTCAGCAAGGAGTGGATACTAAGACACGAGATTCAGGCCGTAATGTAAATGATGAAGTTGATAGGATGCTCGACAAAACTGTCCCAGAGCTATTCAGGGTTAATTGTGGTCGGCCGTCTAATGCAGGTGGAACACGATTTTTAACTGAAGTGGAACTACAACATGCACACCTATATGTGTTAGCAAATACAGGCATCTTACAAGATTTTGAGAAGTAAAACACTTGTTACTAATCATACTATTTATAAATTTAACTTTCATTTTTAATTTAGACATTAACAATTGATATGTTTGTAAGGGATTTTGAGGACCACATTCTTCAAATTCGACCTACTCTACGTATAGAAGATGTGTGGGTGCAACATGAAGCAGAATACCTTGATTGGTTTAGATCGAAAGTGAGTTTGTGTGACTATTAAATCTCGCCTGATACAAAGTTGTATTTAACATATGAATGAATTTCAATAGGTTATTCAAGACAAACCCAATGATGATGTACTGTTTGATTTGGCAATGGGTCCTTCGACATTAGTTCGCACTTGGAATAGATACTATGTTAATGAATACAATTTCCAAACAAAAGGATCAAGCAAACACAAATCCACCATGAATTATGGAGTATGTGTGTCTAATGATGGAGGGAGTGATTTCTTTGGGATTCTAGATGATGTTATAGAATTGAAGTTTACTAGTGCCCTTAGTCAATATAGCACTGTTCTGTTCAAGTGCAATTGGGTGGACAATGTGAGGGGAATGAACATCGATCAATACAAGCTAGTTGAAGTCAACCACATCAAGAAATACCCCAAGTTTGATCCCTTTGTGCTATCATACCAGGTTAGCCAAGTATATTTCGCACTGTACCCAAGCTTGAAAAGAGATCGCGCTCAATGGTGGGCTGTGTTTAGGACAAAGGCGAGGTCTGTGATTGATGCTCCGGTTGACTTCGACTTCCTTCAGGAGACAAGTGCTGGGACTCCAACTCTTTGTGATCCAAATGATATTCCCAATTTTGAAGGAGGTAATGATGTCGAGTGTGTTGAAGGAGATGATGAAGAAATTTTGTTCGAAGCCCCCTCAGGTGATGATGAAGAAGAGTCTAGTTTCGAGTCTGGAGAAACCGAGGATGATGACGATGACGATGATGGTTTTTGGGATGACGATAGTGATGATGAACTAAGCGAGGATGGGAATTCACTTTGATATGTTTTAGTATATTATAGCTTGTATTAAGGACAACATTTCAATAAGAATATATGACTTTTGTAATGAAATGTTGAAGATTACTTGTTGTAATGAAGTGCATCTGTCTCAACAAAGAGTATTTGTATTTTGATCCTTTTTGTAATGAAGTGCATCTGTTGGGTGATTGTATTTTATCCTTTTTGTTCCTCTGAAACATGACAGCGTTGTTGTATCATTGTGCCACATCATTGCATGTGAAGGTGGCCTTTGCTAATCATTTTTTTTTTATCTTGTGTATATCTTTTTACTTCAGCTATCATCTTTGAAGGGCATTATATATGTAAAAGTAATATTAGATGGATGCTTATCTATAAACTTCTAACGTTTGCTGGTTTTCTTATTCTTCTTCTCATTGCACTTCTACAAATAATATATGCTTATCTATAAACTTCTAATATTAGTGAAGGGGGGGAAGTGCAGGTCAGGGGGAGCAGGGGGACAGTACTTTAGTTTTGAAGTTACACCTTTCATACTTTAATGTATTTATAATTTATACAATTGTTATGTTTAATCTTGCGCGTTTCTAATTTCTTTCATTTTAGGTAATCATGTCTAATCCTAAGGGCCGCGGAGGTCTAGTTGGCTTAGGTGGAAGGCAAGGTCGTGGGAATTTGATTCCCAGGGAGCTTTTTCAGTCACCAGAAGTAGAAGGAAGCCAGAACTGTATGTCAGAGACACAAGGAGATGATTCACAGGCACGTGACATTGGTAACCACGTACCGGAGACTCCGAACACTCATACGGAGGAAGGTGAAGGTTCGAACCGTGCACCAAGAAAGGTTTTAAGCCCTACTGGATTGTGGTAAGATCGTAAGCTACTATATGCTTCATGATATTTGTATGAAATGATATTCACAATTCACGTGTTTTTTTGGTTTTCAATTCAGGTTTGATGATAACAAGGTTAGTGGGTCCATCACTGACATTTTCCAGGGCCATTTTCGACAACCTTGGTTCAATTACAGTGAGGTAGACAATGCAACAAAGATGCATTGTTGGAACATTTTCACAGTATGTATGAATCGAATTATGAAAAATGAAACTGATTATATTATAATAACTTTGTTTAATGTTTGATTAAAGGGTATTTACGAATGGGCTCCTGAGTTAGATGGCCTAGTGAGGAAGGATTACAAGAAAAAAGCTTCATCTCGTCTGAGAGACTTGCGATACTAGGTGCTTAAGAAAGCCAAAGAAAGGCCAAAATGTTGGGGGAGACGATCAACGATGACATGAAGAAGAGAAGTGAAGAGCCCACATTTCGGGAAAAATCTGAAAAGGCGAAGAAAAACCGAAAGATGGTAAATATGTTTCATATCTACTACTTAGTGTAATTTACATGACATTTTCGGTATGAGTTAAAAAAAATGCCTTTGTTCAACAATGTCTACAGGCAATGAGTAGTTGAGGAGTACTCCCTACTGCTCCCGAGTTGTTCTTGAAGACTCATTTTAAGACTGTTCCTGGAAAAGGAGAAATTTCAGCAAACAAGAAAGCAAAGCAATACTCGGTACATACATCTAAACATATATTTATAGGCAAATATGATTCAAAAGTTTGATGCCAGTTTAAGTTATAGGCAAATATAGTTAGTTTAATGTATTTATAAGTTGTTTTGATTGAAAATACACAAAATAGGCAAATTAGAACCAAATATAGGCCATTTTAGGCCATTTAACTTGAAAATGAATGAATACGAGTAGTTTGATGCTAGTTTAAGTTATAAACACCTCAAACATCATATATATAGTTAGCTTAATGAATTTATAAGTTGTTTTGATTGAAAATACACAATATAGGAAAGTTAGAACCAAATATAGGCAAATATAGGCCATTTTAGGCCACTTAACCTGAAAATGAATGAATAAGAGTAGTTTGATGTTAGTTTATGATATAAACAACTCATACATCATATATATAGTTAGTTTAATGTAATTATAAGTTGTTTTGATTAAAAATACACAATATAGGAAAGTTAGAACCAAATATAGGCAAATATAGGCTATTTTAGCCATTTTACTTGAAAATGAATGAATACGAGTAGTTTGATGTTAGTTTAAGTTATAAACACCTCAAACATCATATATATAGTTAGTTTAATGTATTTATAAGTTGTTTTGATTGAAAATACACAAAATAGGGAAGATAGAACCAAATATATGCAAATATAGGCCATTTTAGGCCATTTTACTTGAACATGAATGAATACGAGTAGTTTGATGTTAGTTTAAGTTATAAACACCTCAAACATCATATATATAGTTAGTTTAATGTATTTATAAGTTGTTTTGATTGAAAATACACAATATAGGAAAGTTAGAACCAAATATAGGCAAATATAGGCCATTTTAGGCCATTTTACTTGAACATGAATGAATACGAGTAGTTTGATGTTAGTTTAAGTTATAAACACCTCAAACATCATATATATAGTTAGTTTAATGTATTTATAAGTTGTTTTGATTGAAACTACACAAAATAGGAAAGTTAGAAACAAATATAGGCAAATATAGGCCATTTTAGGCCATTTTACTTGAACATGAATGAATACGAGTAGTTTGATGCTAGTTTAAGTTATAAACACCTCAAACATCATATATATAGTTAGTTTAATGTATTTATAAGTTGTTTTGATTGAAAATACACAATATAGGAAAGTTAGAACCAAATATAGGCAAATATAGGCCATTTTAGGCCATTTTACTTGAACATGAATGAATACGAGTAGTTTGATGCTAGTTTAAGTTATAAACACCTCAAACATCATATATATAGTTAGTTTAATGTATTTATAAGTTGTTTTGATTGAAAATACACAAAATAGGAAAGTTAGAACCAAATATAGGCAAATATAGGCCATTTTAGGCCATTTTACTTGAACATGAATGAATACGAGTAGTTTGATGTTAGTTTAAGTTATAAACACCTCAAACATCATATATATAGTTAGTTTAATGTATTTATAAGTTGTTTTGATTGAAAATACACAAAATAGGAAAGTTAGAACCAAATATAGGCAAATATAGGCCATTTTAGGCCATTTTACTTGAACATGAATGAATACGAGTAGTTTGATGTTAGTTTAAGTTATAAACACCTCAAACATCATATATATAGTTAGTTTAATGTATTTATAAGTTGTTTTGATTGAAAATACACAAAATAGGAAAGTTAGAACCAAATATAGGCAAATATAGGCCATTTTAGGCCATTTTACTTGAAAATGAATGAATACGAGTAGTTTGATGTTAGTTTAAGTTATAAACAACTTCAAACATCATATATATAGTTAGTTTAATGTAATTATAAGTTGTTTTGATTGAAAATACACAAAATAGGAAAGTTAGAACCAAATATAGGCAAATATAGGCCATTTTAGGCCATTTTACTTGAACATGAATGAATACGAGTAGTTTGATGCTAGTTTAAGTTATAAACACCTCAAACATCATATATATAGTTAGTTTAATGTATTTATAAGTTGTTTTGATTGAAAATACACAAAATAGGAAAGTTAGAACCAAATATAGGCAAATATAGGCCATTTTAGGCCATTTTACTTGAACATGAATGAATACGAGTAGTTTGATGCTAGTTTAAGTTATAAACACCTCAAACATCATATATATAGTTAGTTTAATGTATTTATAAGTTGTTTTGATTGAAAATACACAAAATAGGAAAGTTAGAACCAAATATAGGCAAATATAGGCCATTTTAGGCCATTTTACTTGAACATGAATGAATACGAGTAGTTTGATGCTAGTTTAAGTTATAAACACCTCAAACATCATATATATAGTTAGTTTAATGTAATTATAAGTTGTTTTGATTGAAAATACACAAAATAGGCAAGTTAGAACCAAATATAGGCAAATATAGGCCATTTTAGGCCATTTTACTTGAACATGAATGAATACGAGTAGTTTGATGCTAGTTTAAGTTATAAACACCTCAAACATCATATATATAGTTAGTTTAATGTATTTATAAGTTGTTTTGATTGAAAATACACAATATAGGAAAGTTAGAACCAAATATAGGCAAATATAGGCCATTTTAGGCCATTTTACTTGAACATGAATGAATACGAGTAGTTTGATGTTAGTTTAAGTTATAAACACCTCAAACATCATATATATAGTTAGTTTAATGTATTTATAAGTTGTTTTGATTGAAAATACACAAAATAGGAAAGTTAGAACCAAATATAGGCAAATATAGGCCATTTTAGGCCATTTTACTTGAAAATGAATGAATACGAGTAGTTTGATGTTAGTTTAAGTTATAAACAACTCAAACATCATATATATAGTTAGTTTAATGTAATTATAAGTTGTTTTGATTGAAAATACACAAAATAGGAAAGTTAGAACCAAATATAGGCAAATATAGGCCATTTTAGGCCATTTTACTTGAACATGAATGAATACGAGTAGTTTGATGCTAGTTTAAGTTATAAACACCTCAAACATCATATATATAGTTAGTTTAATGTATTTATAAGTTGTTTTGATTGAAAATACACAATATAGGCAAGTTAGAACCAAATATAGGCAAATATAGGCCATTTTAGGCCATTTTACTTGAACATGAATGAATACGAGTAGTTTGATGCTAGTTTAAGTTATAAACAACTCAAACATCATATATATAGTTAGTTTAATGTATTTATAAGTTGTTTTGATTGAAAATACACAATATAGGAAAGTTAGAACCAAATATAGGCAAATATAGGCCATTTTAGGCCATTTTACTTGAACATGAATGAATACGAGTAGTTTGATGCTAGTTTAAGTTATAAAGACCTCAAACATCATATATATAGTTAGTTTAATGTATTTATAAGTTGTTTTGATTGAAAATACACAAAATAGGCAAGTTAGAACCAAATATAGGCAAATATAGGCCATTTTAGGCCATTTTACTTGAAAATGAATGAATACGAGTAGTTTGATGTTAGTTTAAGTTATAAACACCTCAAACATCATATATATAGTTAGTTTAATGTATTTATAAGTTGTTTTGATTGAAAATACACAATATAGGAAAGTTAGAACCAAATATAGGCAAATATAGGCCATTTTAGGCCATTTTACTTGAACATGAATGAATACGAGTAGTTTGATGCTAGTTTAAGTTATAAACACCTCAAACATCATATATATAGTTAGTTTAATGTATTTATAAGTTGTTTTGATTGAAAATACACAAAATAGGAAAGTTAGAACCAAATATAGGCAAATATAGGCCATTTTAGGCCATTTTACTTGAACATGAATGAATACGAGTAGTTTGATGCTAGTTTAAGTTATAAACACCTCAAAAATCATATATATAGTTAGTTTAATGTATTTATAAGTTGTTTTGATTGAAAATACACAATATAGGAAAGTTAGAACCAAATATAGGCAAATATAGGCCATTTTAGGCCATTTTACTTGAACATGAATGAATACGAGTAGTTTGATGTTAGTTTAAGTTATAAACACCTCAAACATCATATATATAGTTATTTTAATGTATTTATAAGTTGTTTTGATTGAAAATACACAAAATAGGAAAGTTAGAACCAAATATAGGCAAATATAGGCCATTTTAGGCCATTTTACTTGAAAATGAATGAATACGAGTAGTTTGATGCTAGTTTAAGTTATAAACAACTCAAACATCATATATATAGTTAGTTTAATGTATTTATAAGTTGTTTTGATTGAAAATACACAATATAGGAAAGTTAGAACCAAATATAGGCAAATATAGGCCATTTTAGGCCATTTTACTTGAACATGAATGAATACGAGTAGTTTGATGTTAGTTTAAGTTATAAACACCTCAAACATCATATATATAGTTAGTTTAATGTATTTATAAGTTTTTTTGATTGAAAATACACAAAATAGGAAAGTTAGAACCAAATATAGGCAAATATAGGCCATTTTAGGCCATTTTACTTGAACATGAATGAATACGAGTAGTTTGATGCTAGTTTAAGTTATAAACAACTCAAAAATCATATATATAGTTAGTTTAATGTATTTATAAGTTGTATTGATTGAAAATACACAATATAGGAAAATTAGAACCAAATATAGGCAAACATAGGACATTTTAGGCCATTTAACTTGAAAATGAATGAATACGAGTAGTTTGATGTTAGTTTAAGTTATAAACAACTCAAACATCATATATATAGTTAGTTTAATGTAATTATTAGTTGTTTTGATTGAAAATACACAAAATATGGGGAGTTAGAACCAAATATAGGCTATTTTAGGCCATTTTACTTGAAAATGAATGAATACGAGTAGTTTGATGTTAGTTTAAGTTATAAACACCTCAAAAATCATATATATAGTTAGGTTAATGTATTTATAAGTTATTTTGATTGAAAATACACAATATAGGAAAGTTAGAACAAAATATAGGCAAATATAGGCCATTTTAGGCCATTTTACTTGAACAAGAATGAATACGAGTAGTTTGATGTTAGTTTAAGTTATAAACACCTCAAACATCATATATATAGTTAGTTTAATGTATTTATAAGTTGTTTTGATTGAAAATACACAAAATAGGAAAGTTAGAACCAAATATAGGCAAATATAGGCCATTTTAGGCCATTTTACTTGAAAATGAATGAATACGAGTAGTTTGATGTTAGTTTAAGTTATAAACACCTCAAACATCATATATATAGTTAGTTTAATGTAATTATAAGTTGTTTTGATTGAAAATACACAAAATAGGCAAGTTAGAACCAAATATAGGCAAATATAGGCCATTTTAGGCCATTTTACTTGAACATGAATGAATACGAGTAGTTTGATGCTAGTTTAAGTTATAAACACCTCAAACATCATATATATAGTTAGTTTAATGTATTTATAAGTTGTTTTGATTGAAAATACACAAAATAGGAAAGTTAGAACCAAATATAGGCAAATATAGGCCATTTTAGGCCATTTTACTTGAACATGAATGAATACGAGTAGTTTGATGCTAGTTTAAGTTATAAACACCTCAAACATCATATATATAGTTAGTTTAATGTATTTATAAGTTGTTTTGATTGAAAATACACAATATAGGAAAGTTAGAACCAAATATAGGCAAATATAGGCCATTTTAGGCCATTTTACTTGAACATGAATGAATACGAGTAGTTTGATGCTAGTTTAAGTTATAAACACCTCAAACATCATATATATAGTTAGTTTAATGTATTTATAAGTTGTTTTGATTGAAAATACACAAAATAGGAAAGTTAGAACCAAATATAGGCAAATATAGGCCATTTTAGGCCATTTTACTTGAAAATGAATGAATACGAGTAGTTTGATGTTAGTTTAAGTTATAAACACCTCAAACATCATATATATAGTTAGTTTAATGTATTTATAAGTTGTTTTGATTGAAAATACACAAAATAGGAAAGTTAGAACCAAATATAGGCAAATATAGGCCATTTTAGGCCATTTTACTTGAACATGAATGAATACGAGTAGTTTGATGCTAGTTTAAGTTATAAACACCTCAAACATCATATATATAGTTAGTTTAATGTATTTATAAGTTGTTTTGATTGAAAATACACAAAATAGGAAAGTTAGAACCAAATATAGGCAAATATAGGCCATTTTAGGCCATTTTACTTGAACATGAATGAATACGAGTAGTTTGATGCTAGTTTAAGTTATAAACACCTCAAACATCATATATATAGTTAGTTTAATGTATTTATAAGTTGTTTTGATTGAAAATACACAAAATAGGAAAGTTAGAACCAAATATAGGCAAATATAGGCCATTTTAGGCCATTTTACTTGAACATGAATGAATACGAGTAGTTTGATGCTAGTTTAAGTTATAAACACCTCAAACATCATATATATAGTTAGTTTAATGTATTTATAAGTTGTTTTGATTGAAAATACACAAAATAGGAAAGTTAGAACCAAATATAGGCAAATATAGGCCATTTTAGGCCATTTTACTTGAAAATGAATGAATACGAGTAGTTTGATGCTAGTTTAAGTTATAAACACCTCAAACATCATATATATAGTTAGTTTAATGTATTTATAAGTTGTTTTGATTGAAAATACACAAAATAGGAAAGTTAGAACCAAATATAGGCAAATATAGGCCATTTTAGGCCATTTTACTTGAACATGAATGAATACGAGTAGTTTGATGTTAGTTTAAGTTATAAACACCTCAAACATCATATATATAGTTAGTTTAATGTATTTATAAGTTGTTTTGATTGAAAATACACAAAATAGGAAAGTTAGAACCAAATATAGGCAAATATAGGCCATTTTAGGCCATTTTACTTGAACATGAATGAATACGAGTAGTTTGATGCTAGTTTAAGTTATAAACACCTCAAACATCATATATATAGTTAGTTTAATGTATTTATAAGTTGTTTTGATTGAAAATACACAAAATAGGAAAGTTAGAACCAAATATAGGCAAATATAGGCCATTTTAGGCCATTTTACTTGAAAATGAATGAATACGAGTAGTTTGATGCTAGTTTAAGTTATAAACACCTCAAACATCATATATATAGTTAGTTTAATGTATTTATAAGTTGTTTTGATTGAAAATACACAAAATAGGAAAGTTAGAACCAAATATAGGCAAATATAGGCCATTTTAGGCCATTTTACTTGAAAATGAATGAATACGAGTAGTTTGATGCTAGTTTAAGTTATAAACACCTCAAACATCATATATATAGTTAGTTTAATGTATTTATAAGTTGTTTTGATTGAAAATACACAAAATAGGAAAGTTAGAACCAAATATAGGCAAATATAGGCCATTTTAGGCCATTTTACTTGAAAATGAATGAATACGAGTAGTTTGATGCTAGTTTAAGTTATAAACACCTCAAACATCATATATATAGTTAGTTTAATGTATTTATAAGTTGTTTTGATTGAAAATACACAAAATAGGAAAGTTAGAACCAAATATAGGCAAATATAGGCCATTTTAGGCCATTTTACTTGAAAATGAATGAATACGAGTAGTTTGATGCTAGTTTAAGTTATAAACACCTCAAACATCATATATATAGTTAGTTTAATGTATTTATAAGTTGTTTTGATTGAAAATACACAAAATAGGAAAGTTAGAACCAAATATAGGCAAATATAGGCCATTTTAGGCCATTTTACTTGAACATGAATGAATACGAGTAGTTTGATGCTAGTTTAAGTTATAAACACCTCAAACATCATATATATAGTTAGTTTAATGTAATTATAAGTTGTTTTGATTGAAAATACACAAAATAGGAAAGTTAGAACCAAATATAGGCAAATATAGGCCATTTTAGGCCATTTTACTTGAACATGAATGAATACGAGTAGTTTGATGCTAGTTTAAGTTATAAACACCTCAAACATCATATATATAGTTAGTTTAATGTATTTATAAGTTGTTTTGATTGAAAATACACAAAATAGGAAAGTTAGAACCAAATATAGGCAAATATAGGCCATTTTAGGCCATTTTACTTGAACATGAATGAATACGAGTAGTTTGATGCTAGTTTAAGTTATAAACACCTCAAACATCATATATATAGTTAGTTTAATGTATTTATAAGTTGTTTTGATTGAAAATACACAAAATAGGAAAGTTAGAACCAAATATAGGCAAATATAGGCCATTTTAGGCCATTTTACTTGAACATGAATGAATACGAGTAGTTTGATGCTAGTTTAAGTTATAAACACCTCAAACATCATATATATAGTTAGTTTAATGTATTTATAAGTTGTTTTGATTGAAAATACACAAAATAGGAAAGTTAGAACCAAATATAGGCAAATATAGGCCATTTTAGGCCATTTTACTTGAAAATGAATGAATACGAGTAGTTTGATGCTAGTTTAAGTTATAAACACCTCAAACATCATATATATAGTTAGTTTAATGTATTTATAAGTTGTTTTGATTGAAAATACACAAAATAGGAAAGTTAGAACCAAATATAGGCAAATATAGGCCATTTTAGGCCATTTTACTTGAACATGAATGAATACGAGTAGTTTGATGCTAGTTTAAGTTATAAACACCTCAAACATCATATATATAGTTAGTTTAATGTAATTATAAGTTGTTTTGATTGAAAATACACAAAATAGGAAAGTTAGAACCAAATATAGGCAAATATAGGCCATTTTAGGCCATTTTACTTGAAAATGAATGAATACGAGTAGTTTGATGCTAGTTTAAGTTATAAACACCTCAAACATCATATATATAGTTAGTTTAATGTAATTATAAGTTGTTTTGATTGAAAATACACAAAATAGGAAAGTTAGAACCAAATATAGGCAAATATAGGCCATTTTAGGCCATTTTACTTGAAAATGAATGAATACGAGTAGTTTGATGCTAGTTTAAGTTATAAACACCTCAAACATCATATATATAGTTAGTTTAATGTAATTATAAGTTGTTTTGATTGAAAATACACAAAATAGGAAAGTTAGAACCAAATATAGGCAAATATAGGCCATTTTAGGCCATTTTACTTGAAAATGAATGAATACGAGTAGTTTGATGCTAGTTTAAGTTATAAACACCTCAAACATCATATATATAGTTAGTTTAATGTAATTATAAGTTGTTTTGATTGAAAATACACAAAATAGGAAAGTTAGAACCAAATATAGGCAAATATAGGCCATTTTAGGCCATTTTACTTGAAAATGAATGAATACGAGTAGTTTGATGCTAGTTTAAGTTATAAACACCTCAAACATCATATATATAGTTAGTTTAATGTAATTATAAGTTGTTTTGATTGAAAATACACAAAATAGGAAAGTTAGAACCAAATATAGGCAAATATAGGCCATTTTAGGCCATTTTACTTGAAAATGAATGAATACGAGTAGTTTGATGCTAGTTTAAGTTATAAACACCTCAAACATCATATATATAGTTAGTTTAATGTAATTATAAGTTGTTTTGATTGAAAATACACAAAATAGGAAAGTTAGAACCAAATATAGGCAAATATAGGCCATTTTAGGCCATTTTACTTGAAAATGAATGAATACGAGTAGTTTGATGCTAGTTTAAGTTATAAACACCTCAAACATCATATATATAGTTAGTTTAATGTAATTATAAGTTGTTTTGATTGAAAATACACAAAATAGGAAAGTTAGAACCAAATATAGGCAAATATAGGCCATTTTAGGCCATTTTACTTGAAAATGAATGAATACGAGTAGTTTGATGCTAGTTTAAGTTATAAACACCTCAAACATCATATATATAGTTAGTTTAATGTAATTATAAGTTGTTTTGATTGAAAATACACAAAATAGGAAAGTTAGAACCAAATATAGGCAAATATAGGCCATTTTAGGCCATTTTACTTGAAAATGAATGAATACGAGTAGTTTGATGCTAGTTTAAGTTATAAACACCTCAAACATCATATATATAGTTAGTTTAATGTAATTATAAGTTGTTTTGATTGAAAATACACAAAATAGGAAAGTTAGAACCAAATATAGGCAAATATAGGCCATTTTAGGCCATTTTACTTGAAAATGAATGAATACGAGTAGTTTGATGCTAGTTTAAGTTATAAACACCTCAAACATCATATATATAGTTAGTTTAATGTAATTATAAGTTGTTTTGATTGAAAATACACAAAATAGGAAAGTTAGAACCAAATATAGGCAAATATAGGCCATTTTAGGCCATTTTACTTGAAAATGAATGAATACGAGTAGTTTGATGCTAGTTTAAGTTATAAACACCTCAAACATCATATATATAGTTAGTTTAATGTAATTATAAGTTGTTTTGATTGAAAATACACAAAATAGGAAAGTTAGAACCAAATATAGGCAAATATAGGCCATTTTAGGCCATTTTACTTGAAAATGAATGAATACGAGTAGTTTGATGCTAGTTTAAGTTATAAACACCTCAAACATCATATATATAGTTAGTTTAATGTAATTATAAGTTGTTTTGATTGAAAATACACAAAATAGGAAAGTTAGAACCAAATATAGGCAAATATAGGCCATTTTAGGCCATTTTACTTGAAAATGAATGAATACGAGTAGTTTGATGCTAGTTTAAGTTATAAACACCTCAAACATCATATATATAGTTAGTTTAATGTAATTATAAGTTGTTTTGATTGAAAATACACAAAATAGGAAAGTTAGAACCAAATATAGGCAAATATAGGCCATTTTAGGCCATTTTACTTGAAAATGAATGAATACGAGTAGTTTGATGCTAGTTTAAGTTATAAACACCTCAAACATCATATATATAGTTAGTTTAATGTAATTATAAGTTGTTTTGATTGAAAATACACAAAATAGGAAAGTTAGAACCAAATATAGGCAAATATAGGCCATTTTAGGCCATTTTACTTGAAAATGAATGAATACGAGTAGTTTGATGCTAGTTTAAGTTATAAACACCTCAAACATCATATATATAGTTAGTTTAATGTAATTATAAGTTGTTTTGATTGAAAATACACAAAATAGGAAAGTTAGAACCAAATATAGGCAAATATAGGCCATTTTAGGCCATTTTACTTGAAAATGAATGAATACGAGTAGTTTGATGCTAGTTTAAGTTATAAACACCTCAAACATCATATATATAGTTAGTTTAATGTAATTATAAGTTGTTTTGATTGAAAATACACAAAATAGGAAAGTTAGAACCAAATATAGGCAAATATAGGCCATTTTAGGCCATTTTACTTGAAAATGAATGAATACGAGTAGTTTGATGCTAGTTTAAGTTATAAACACCTCAAACATCATATATATAGTTAGTTTAATGTAATTATAAGTTGTTTTGATTGAAAATACACAAAATAGGAAAGTTAGAACCAAATATAGGCAAATATAGGCCATTTTAGGCCATTTTACTTGAAAATGAATGAATACGAGTAGTTTGATGCTAGTTTAAGTTATAAACACCTCAAACATCATATATATAGTTAGTTTAATGTAATTATAAGTTGTTTTGATTGAAAATACACAAAATAGGAAAGTTAGAACCAAATATAGGCAAATATAGGCCATTTTAGGCCATTTTACTTGAAAATGAATGAATACGAGTAGTTTGATGCTAGTTTAAGTTATAAACACCTCAAACATCATATATATAGTTAGTTTAATGTAATTATAAGTTGTTTTGATTGAAAATACACAAAATAGGAAAGTTAGAACCAAATATAGGCAAATATAGGCCATTTTAGGCCATTTTACTTGAAAATGAATGAATACGAGTAGTTTGATGCTAGTTTAAGTTATAAACACCTCAAAACATCATATATATAGTTAGTTTAATGTAATTATAAGTTGTTTTGATTGAAAATACACAAAATAGGAAAGTTAGAACCAAATATAGGCAAATATAGGCCATTTTAGGCCATTTTACTTGAAAATGAATGAATACGAATAGTTTGATGCTAGTTTAAGTTATAAACACCTCAAACATCATATATATAGTTAGTTTAATGTAACTATAAGTTGTTTTGATTGAAAATACAAAAAAATAGGAAAGTTAGAACCACATATAGGCAAATATAGGCCATTTTAGGCCATTTTACTTGAAAATGAATGAATACGAGTAGTTTGATGCTAGTTTAAGTTATAAACACCTTAAACATCATATATATAGTTAGTTTAATGTAATTATAAGTTGTTTTGATTGAAAATACACAAAATAGGAAAGTTAGAACCAAATATAGGCAAATATAGGCCATTTTAGGCCATTTTACTTGAAAATGAATGAATACGAGTAGTTTGATGCTAGTTTAAGTTATAAACACCTCAAACATCATATATATAGTTAGTTTAATGTAATTATAAGTTGTTTTGATTGAAAATACACAAAATAGGAAAGTTAGAACCAAATATAGGCAAATATAGGCCATTTTAGGCCATTTTACTTGAAAATGAATGAATACGAGTAGTTTGATGCTAGTTTAAGTTATAAACACCTCAAACATCATATATATAGTTAGTTTAATGTAATTATAAGTTGTTTTGATTGAAAATACACAAAATAGGAAAGTTAGAACCAAATATAGGCAAATATAGGCCATTTTAGGCCATTTTACTTGAAAATGAATGAATACGAGTAGTTTGATGCTAGTTTAAGTTATAAACACCTCAAACATCATATATATAGTTAGTTTAATGTAATTATAAGTTGTTTTGATTGAAAATACACAAAATAGGAAAGTTAGAACCAAATATAGGCAAATATAGGCCATTTTAGGCCATTTTACTTGAAAATGAATGAATACGAGTAGTTTGATGCTAGTTTAAGTTATAAACACCTCAAACATCATATATATAGTTAGTTTAATGTAATTATAAGTTGTTTTGATTGAAAATACACAAAATAGGAAAGTTAGAACCAAATATAGGCAAATATAGGCCATTTTAGGCCATTTTACTTGAAAATGAATGAATACGAGTAGTTTGATGCTAGTTTAAGTTATAAACACCTCAAACATCATATATATAGTTAGTTTAATGTAATTATAAGTTGTTTTGATTGAAAATACACAAAATAGGAAAGTTAGAACCAAATATAGGCAAATATAGGCCATTTTAGGCCATTTTACTTGAAAATGAATGAATACGAGTAGTTTGATGCTAGTTTAAGTTATAAACACCTCAAACATCATATATATAGTTAGTTTAATGTAATTATAAGTTGTTTTGATTGAAAATACACAAAATAGGAAAAAATATAGGCAAATATAGGCCATTTTAGGCCATTTTACTTGAAAATGAATGAATACGAGTAGTTTGATGCTAGTTTAAGTTATAAACACCTCAAACATCATATATATAGTTAGTTTAATGTAATTATAAGTTGTTTTGATTGAAAATACACAAAATAGGAAAGTTAGAAACCAAATATAGGCAAATATAGGCCATTTTAGGCCATTTTACTTGAAAAATGAATGAATACGAGTAGTTTGATGCTAGTTTAAGTTATAAACACCTCAAACATCATATATATAGTTAGTTTAATGTAATTATAAGTTGTTTTGATTGAAAATACACAAAATAGGAAAGTTAGAACCAAATATAGGCAAATATAGGCCATTTTAGGCCATTTTACTTGAAAATGAATGAATACGAGTAGTTTGATGCTAGTTTAAGTTATAAACACCTCAAACATCATATATATAGTTAGTTTAATGTAATTATAAGTTGTTTTGATTGAAAATACACAAAATAGGAAAGTTAGAACCAAATATAGGCAAATATAGGCCATTTTAGGCCATTTTACTTGAAAATGAATGAATACGAGTAGTTTGATGCTAGTTTAAGTTATAAACACCCCAAACATCATATATATAGTTAGTTTAATGTAATTATAAGTTGTTTTGATTGAAAATACACAAAATAGGAAAGTTAGAACCAAATATAGGCAAATATAGGCCATTTTAGGCCATTTTACTTGAAAATGAATGAATACGAGTAGTTTGATGCTAGTTTAAGTTATAAACACCTCAAACATCATATATATAGTTAGTTTAATGTAATTATAAGTTGTTTTGATTGAAAATACACAAAATAGGAAAGTTAGAACCAAATATAGGCAAATATAGGCCATTTTAGGCCATTTTACTTGAAAATGAATGAATACGAGTAGTTTGATGCTAGTTTAAGTTATAAACACCTCAAACATCATATATATAGTTAGTTTAATGTAATTATAAGTTGTTTTGGATTGAAAATACACAAAATAGGAAAGTTAGAACCAAATATAGGCAAATATAGGCCATTTTAGGCCCCTTTTACTTGAAAATGAATGAATACGAGTAGTTTGATGCTAGTTTAAGTTATAAACACCTCAAACATCATATATATAGTTAGTTTAATGTAATTATAAGTTGTTTTGATTGAAAATACACAAAATAGGAAAGTTAGAACCAAATATAGGCAAATATAGGCCATTTTAGGCCATTTTACTTGAAAATGAATGAATACGAGTAGTTTGATGCTAGTTTAAGTTATAAACACCTCAAACATCATATATATAGTTAGTTTAATGTAATTATAAGTTGTTTTGATTGAAAATACACAAAATAGGAAAGTTAGAACCAAATATAGGCAAATATAGGCCATTTTAGGCCATTTTACTTGAAAATGAATGAATACGAGTAGTTTGATGCTAGTTTAAGTTATAAACACCCCAAACATCATATATATAGTTAGTTTAATGTAATTATAAGTTGTTTTGATTGAAAATACACAAAATAGGAAAGTTAGAACCAAATATAGGCAAATATAGGCCATTTTAGGCCATTTTACTTGAAAATGAATGAATACGAGTAGTTTGATGCTAGTTTAAGTTATAAACACCTCAAACATCATATATATAGTTAGTTTAATGTAATTATAAGTTGTTTTGATTGAAAATACACAAAATAGGAAAGTTAGAACCAAATATAGGCAAATATAGGCCATTTTAGGCCATTTTACTTGAAAATGAATGAATACGAGTAGTTTGATGCTAGTTTAAGTTATAAACACCCCAAACATCATATATATAGTTAGTTTAATGTAATTATAAGTTGTTTTGATTGAAAATACACAAAATAGGAAAGTTAGAACCAAATATAGGCAAATATAGGCCATTTTAGGCCATTTTACTTGAAAATGAATGAATACGAGTAGTTTGATGCTAGTTTAAGTTATAAACACCTCAAACATCATATATATAGTTAGTTTAATGTAATTATAAGTTGTTTTGATTGAAAATACACAAAATAGGAAAGTTAGAACCAAATATAGGCAAATATAGGCCATTTTAGGCCATTTTACTTGAAAATGAATGAATACGAGTAGTTTGATGCTAGTTTAAGTTATAAACACCTCAAACATCATATATATAGTTAGTTTAATGTAATTATAAGTTGTTTTGATTGAACACAAAATAGGAAAGTTAGAACCTAATATAGGCAAATATAGGCCATTTTAGGCCATTTTACTTGAAAATGAATGAATACGAGTAGTTTGATGCTAGTTTAAGTTATAAAAACCTCAAACATCATATATATAGTTACTTTAATGTAATTATAAGTTGTTTTGATTGAAAATACACAAAATAGGAAAGTTAGAACCAAATATAGGCGAATATAGGCCATTTTAGGCCATTTTACTTGAAAATGAATGAATACGAGTAGTTTGATGCTAGTTTAAGTTATAAACACCTCAAACATCATATATATAGTTAGTTTAATGTAATTATAAGTTGTTTTGATTGAAAATACACAAAATAGGAAAGTTAGAACCAAATATAGGCAAATATAGGCCATTTTAGGCCATTTTACTTGAAAATGAATGAATACGAGTAGTTTGATTGCTAGTTTAAGTTATAAACACCTCAAACATCATATATATAGTTAGTTTAATGTAATTATAAGTTGTTTTGATTGAAAATACACAAAATAGGAAAGTTAGAACCAAATATAGGCAAAGATAACATTTTAGGCCATTTTACTTGAAAATGAATGAATACGAGTAGTTTGATGCTAGTTTAAGTTATAAACACCTCAAACATCATATATATAGTTAGTTTAATGTAATTATAAGTTGTTTTGATTGAAAATACACAAAATAGGAAAAGTTAGAACCAAATATAGGCAAATATAGGCCATTTTAGGCCATTTTACTTGAAAATGAATGAATACGAGTAGTTTGATGCTAGTTTAAGTTATAAACACCTCAAACATCATATATATAGTTAGTTTAATGTAATTATAAGTTGTTTTGATTGAAAATACACAAAATAGGAAAGTTAGAACCAAATATAGGCAAATATAGGCCATTTTAGGCCATTTTACTTGAAAATGAATGAATACGAGTAGTTTGATGCTAGTTTAAGTTATAAACACCTCAAACATCATATATATAGTTAGTTTAATGTAATTATAAGTTGTTTTGATTGAAAATACACAAAATAGGAAAGTTAGAACCAAATATAGGCAAATATAGGCCATTTTAGGCCATTTTACTTGAAAATGAATGAATACGAGTAGTTTGATGCTAGTTTAAGTTATAAACACCTCAAACATCATATATATAGTTAGTTTAATGTAATTATAAGTTGTTTTGATTGAAAATACACAAAATAGGAAAGTTAGAACCAAATATAGGCAAATATAGGCCATTTTAGGCCATTTTACTTGAAAATGAATGAATACGAGTAGTTTGATGCTAGTTTAAGTTATAAACACCTCAAACATCATATATATAGTTAGTTTAATGTAATTATAAGTTGTTTTGATTGAAAATACACAAAATAGGAAAGTTAGAACCAAATATAGGAACAAATAATAGGCCATTTTAGGCCATTTTACTTGAAAATGAATGAATACGAGTAGTTTGATGCTAGTTTAAGTTATAAACACCTCAAAACATCATATATATAGTTAGTTTAATGTAATTATAAGTTGTTTTGATTGAAAATACACAAAATAGGAAAGTTAGAACCAAATATAGGCAAATAATAGGCCATTTTAGGCCATTTTACTTGAAAAATGAATGAATACGAGTAGTTTGATGCTAGTTTAAGTTATAAACACCTCAAACATCATATATATAGTTAGTTTAATGTAATTATAAGTTGTTTTGATTGAAAATACACAAAATAGGAAAAGTTAGAACCAAATATAGGCAAATATAGGCCATTTTAGGCCATTTTACTTGAAAATGAATGAATACGAGTAGTTTGATGCTAGTTTAAGTTATAAACACCTCAAACATCATATATATAGTTAGTTTAATGTAATTATAAGTTGTTTTGATTGAAAATACACAAAATAGGAAAGTTAGAACCAAATATAGGCAAATATAGGCCATTTTAGGCCATTTTACTTGAAAATGAATGAATACGAGTTGTTTGATGCTAGTTTAAGTTGTAAACACCTCAAACATCATATATATAGTTAGTTTAATGTAATTATAAGTTGTTTTGATTGAAAATACACAAAATAGGAAAGTTAGAACCAAATATAGGCAAAAAAGGCCATTTTAGGCCATTTTACTTGAAAATGAATGAATACGAATAGTTTGATGCTAGTTTAAGTTATAAACACCTCAAACATCATATATATAGTTAGTTTAATGTAATTATAAGTTGTTTTGATTGAAAATACACAAAATAGGAAAGTTAGAACCAAATATAGGCAAATATAGGCCATTTTAGGCCATTTTACTTGAAAATGAATGAATACGAGTAGTTTGATGCTAGTTTAAGTTATAAACACCTCAAACATCATATATATAGTTAGTTTAATGTAATTATAAGTTGTTTTGATTGAAAATACACAAAATAGGAAAGTTAGAACCAAATATAGGCAAATATAGGCCATTTTAGGCCATTTTACTTGAAAATGAATGAATACGAGTAGTTTGATGCTAGTTTAAGTTATAAACACCTCAAACATCATATATATAGTTAGTTTAATGTAATTATAAGTTGTTTTGATTGAAAATACACAAAATAGGAAAGTTAGAACCAAATATAGGCAAATATAGGCCATTTTAGGCCATTTTACTTGAAAATGAATGAATACGAGTAGTTTGATGCTAGTTTAAGTTATAAACACCTCAAACATCATATATATAGTTAGTTTAATGTAATTATAAGTTGTTTTGATTGAAAATACACAAAAAAATAGGAAAGTTAGAACCAAATATAGGCAATATAGGCCATTTTAGGCCATTTTACTTGAAAATGAATGAATACGAGTAGTTTGATGCTAGTTTAAGTTATAAACACCTCAAACATCATATATATAAGTTAGTTTAATGTAATTATAAGTTGTTTTGATTGAAAATACACAAAATAGGAAAGTTAGAACCAAAAATATAGGCAAATATAGGCCATTTTAGGCCATTTTACTTGAAAATGAATGAATACGAGTAGTTTGATGCTAGTTTAAGTTATAAACACCTCAAACATCATATATATAGTTAGTTTAATGTAATTATAAGTTGTTTTGATTGAAAATACACAAAATAGGAAAGTTAGAACCAAATATAGGCAAATATAGGCCATTTTAGGCCATTTTACTTGAAAATGAATGAATACGAGTAGTTTGATGCTAGTTTAAGTTATAAACACCTCAAACATCATATATATAGTTAGTTTAATGTAATTATAAGTTGTTTTGATTGAAAATACACAAAATAGGAAAGTTAGAACCAAATATAGGCAAAATATAGGCCATTTTAGGCCATTTTACTTGAAAATGAATGAATACGAGTAGTTTGATGGCTAGTTTAAGTTATAAACACCTCAAACATCATATATATAGTTAGTTTAATGTAATTATAAGTTGTTTTGATTGAAAAATACACAAAATAGGAAAGTTAGAACCAAATATAGGCAAAATATAGGCCATTTTAGGCCATTTTACTTGAAAATGAATGAATACGAGTAGTTTGATGCTAGTTTAAGTTATAAACACCTCAAACATCATATATATAGTTAGTTATTAATGTAATTATAAGTTGTTTTGATTGAAAATACACAAAATAGGAAAGTTAGAACCAAATATAGAGCAAATATAGGCCATTTTAGGCCATTTGAAACATGAAATGGAATAATACAAGTAGTTTGATGCTAGTTTAAGTTATAAACACCTCAAACATCATATATATAGTTAGTTTAATGTAATTATAAGTTGTTTTGATTGAAAATACACAAAATAGGAAAGTTAGAACCAAATATAAGGCAAATATAGGCCATTTTAGGCCATTTTACTTGAAAATGAATGAATACGAGTAGTTTGATGCTAGTTTAAGTTATAAACACCTCAAACATCATATATATAGTTAGTTTAATGTAATTATAAGTTGTTTTGATTGAAAATACACAAAATAGGAAAGTTAGAACCAAATATAGGCAAATATAGGCCATTTTAGGCCATTTTACTTGAAAATGAATGAATACGAGTAGTTTGATGTAAGTTTAAGTTATAAACACCTCAAACATCATATATATAGTTAGTTTAATGTAATTATAAGTTAGTTTTGATTGATTGAAAATACACAAAATAGGAAAGTTAGAACCAAATAAAGGCAATTATAGGCCATTTTAGGCCATTTTACTTGAAAATGAATGAATACGAGTAGTGTGATGCTAGTTGAAGTTATAAACACCTCAAACATCATATATAGTTAGTTAAATGTAATTATAAATTTTTTTGATTGAAAATACACAAAATAGGAAAGTTAGAACCAAATATCGGCAAATATAAGCCATTTTAGGCTATTTTACTTGAAAATGAATGAATACGAGTAGTTTGATGCTAGTTTAAGTTATAAACACCTCAAACATCATATATATAGTTAGTTTAATGTATTTATAAGTTGTTTTGATTGAAAATACACAAAAAAAGGAAAGTTAGAACGAAATATAGGCAAAAATAGGCCATTTTAGGCCGTTTTACTTGAACATGAATGAATACGAGTAGTTTAATGCTAGTTTAAGTTATAAACACCTCAAACATCATATATATAGTTAGTTTAATGTAATTATAAGTTGTTTTGATTGAAAATACACAAAATAGGAAAGTTAGAACCAAATATAGGCAAATATAGGCCATTTTAGGCGCTTTTACTTGAAAATGAATGAATACGAGTAGTTTGATGCTAGTTTAAGTTATAAACACCTCAAAACATCATATATATAGTTAGTTTAATGTAATTATAAGTTGTTTTGATTGAAAATACACAAAATAGGAAAGTTAGAACCAAATATAGGCAAATATAGGCCATTTTAGGCCATTTTACTTGAAAATGAATGAATACGAGTATAGTTTGATGCTAGTTTAAGTTATAAACACCTCAAACATCATATATATAGTTAGTTTAATGTAATTATAAGTTGTTTTGATTGAAAATACAACAAAATAGGAAAGTTAGAAACCAAATATAGGCAAATATAGGCCATTTTAGGCCATTTTACTTGAAAATGAATGAATACGAGTAGTTTGATGCTAGTTTAAGTTATAAACACCTCAAACATCATATATATAAGTTAGTTTAATGTAATTATAAGTTGTTTTGATTGAAAATACACAATATAGGAAAGTTAGAACCAAATATAGGCAAATATAGGCCATTTTAGGCCATTTTACTTGAAAATGAATGAATACGAGTAGTTTGATGTTAGTTTAAGTTATAAACACCTCAAACATCATATATATAGTTAGTTTAATGTAATTATAAGTTGTTTTGATTGAAAATACACAAAATAGGAAAGTTAGAAACCAAATAAAGCAATATAGGCCATTTTGCCATTTAGGCCATTTTACTTGAAAATGAATGAATACGAGTAGTTTGATGCTAGTTTAAGTTATAAAACACCTCAAACATCATATATATAGTTAGTTTAATGTAATTATAAGTTGTTTTGATTGAAAATACACAAAATAGGAAAGTTAGAACCAAATATAGGCAAATATAGGCCATTTTAGGCCATTTTACTTGAAAATGAATGAATACGAGTAGTTTGATGCTAGTTTAAGTTATAAACACCTCAAACATCATATATATAGTTAGTTTAATGTAATTATAAGTTGTTTTGATTGAAAATACACAAAATAGGAAAGTTAGAACCAAATATAGGCAAATATAGGCCATTTTAGGCCATTTTACTTGAAAATGAATGAATACGAGTAGTTTGATGCTAGTTTAAGTTATAAACACCTCAAACATCATATATATAGTTAGTTTAATGTAATTATAAGTTGTTTTGATTGAAAATACACAAAATAGGAAAGTTAGAACCAAATATAGGCAAATATAGGCCATTTTAGGCCATTTTACCCTTACTTGAAAATGAATGAATACGAGTAGTTTGATGCTAGTTTAAGTTATAAACACCTCAAACATCATATATATAGTTAGTTTAATGTAATTATAAGTTGTTTTGATTGAAAATACACAAAATAGGAAAGTTAGAACCAAATATAGGCAAATATAGGCCATTTTAGGCCATTTTACTTGAAAATGAATGAATACGAGTAGTTTGATGCTAGTTTAAGTTATAAACACCTCAAACATCATATATATAAGTTAGTTTAATGTAATTATAAGTTGTTTTGATTGAAAATACACAAAATAGGAAAGTTAGAACCAAATATAGGCAAATATAGGCCATTTTAGGCCATTTTACTTGAAAATGAATGAATACGAGTAGTTTGATGCTAGTTTAAGTTATAAACACCTCAAACATCATATATATAGTTAGTTTAATGTAATTATAAGTTGTTTTGATTGAAAATACACAAAATAGGAAAGTTAGAACCAAATATAGGCAAATATAGGCCATTTTAGGCCATTTTACTTGAAAATGAATGAATACGAGGTAGTTTGATGCTAGTTTAAGTTATAAACACCTCAAACATCATATATATAGTTAGTTTAATGTAATTATAAGTTGTTTTGATTGAAAATATACAAAATAGGAAAGTTAGAAAAAAAATATAGGCAAATGTAGGCAATTTGAGGCCATTTTACTTGAAAAAGAATGAATACGAGTAGTTTGATGCTAGTTTAAGTTATAAACATCTCAAACATCATATATATAGTTAGTTTAATGTAATTATAAGTTGTTTTGATTGAAAATACACAAAATAGGAAAGTTAGAACCAAATATAGGCAAAATATAGGCCATTTTAGGCCATTTTACTTGAAAATGAATGAATACGAGTAGTTTGATGCTAGTTTAAGTTATAAACACCTCAAACATCATATATATAAGTTAGTTTAATGTAATTATAAGTTGTTTTGATTGAAAATACACAAAATAGGAAAGTTAGAACCAAATATAGGCAAATATAGGCCATTTTAGGCCATTTTACTTGAAAATGAATGAATACGAGTAGTTTGATGCTAGTTTAAGTTATAAACACCTCAAACATCATATATATAGTTAGTTTAATGTAATTATAAGTTGTTTTGATTGAAAATACACAAAATAGGAAAGTTAGAACCAAATATAGGCAAATATAGGCCATTTTAGGCCATTTTACTTGAAAATGAATGAATACGAGTAGTTTGATGCTAGTTTAAGTTATAAACACCTCAAACATCATATATATAGTTAGTTTAATGTAATTATAAGTTGTTTTGATTGAAAATACACAAAATAGGAAAGTTAGAACCAAATATAGGCAAATATAGGCCATTTTAGGCCATTTTACTTGAAAATGAATGAATACGAGTAGTTTGATGCTAGTTTAAGTTATAAACACCTCAAACATCATATATATAGTTAGTTTAATGTAATTATAAGTTGTTTTGATTGAAAATACACAAAATAGGAAAGTTAGAACCAAATATAGGCAAATATAGGCCATTTTAGGCCATTTTACTTGAAAATGAATGAATACGAGTAGTTTGATGCTAGTTTAAGTTATAAACACCTCAAACATCATATATATAGTTAGTTTAATGTAATTATAAGTTGTTTTGATTGAAAATACACAAAATAGGAAAGTTAGAACCAAATATAGGCAAATATAGGCCATTTTAGGCCATTTTACATTTACTTGAAAATGAATGAATACGAGTAGTTTGATGCTAGTTTAAGTTATAAACACCTCAAACATCATATATATAGTTAGTTTAATGTAATTATAAGTTGTTTTGATTGAAAATACACAAAATAGGAAAGTTAGAACCAAATATAGGCAAATATAGGCCATTTTAGGCCATTTTACTTGAAAATGAATGAATACGAGTAGTTTGATGCTAGTTTAAGTTATAAACACCTCAAACATCATATATATAGTTAGTTTAATGTAATTATAAGTTGTTTTGATTGAAAATACACAAAATAGGAAAGTTAGAACCAAATATAGGCAAATATAGGCCATTTTAGGCCATTTTACTTGAAAATGAATGAATACGAGTAGTTTGATGCTAGTTTAAGTTATAAACACCTCAAACATCATATATATAGTTAGTTTAATGTAATTATAAGTTGTTTTGATTGAAAATACACAAAATAGGAAAGTTAGAACCAAATATAGGCAAATATAGGCCATTTTAGGCCATTTTACTTGAAAATGAATGAATACGAGTAGTTTGATGCTAGTTTAAGTTATAAACACCTCAAACATCATATATATAGTTAGTTTAATGTAATTATAAGTTGTTTTGATTGAAAATACACAAAATAGGAAAGTTAGAACCAAATATAGGCAAATATAGGCCATTTTAGGCCATTTTACTTGAAAATGAATGAATACGAGTAGTTTGATGCTAGTTTAAGTTATAAACACCTCAAACATCATATATATAGTTAGTTTAATGTAATTATAAGTTGTTTTGATTGAAAATACACAAAATAGGAAAGTTAGAACCAAATATAGGCAAATATAGGCCATTTTATGCCATTTACTTGAAAATGAATGAATACGAGTAGTTTGATGCTAGTTTAAGTTATAAACACCTCAAACATCATATATATAGTTAGTTTAATGTAATTATAAGTTGTTTTGATTGAAAATACACAAAATAGGAAAGTTAGAACCAAATATAGGCAAATATAGGCCATTTTAGGCCATTTTACTTGAAAATGAATGAATACGAGTAGTTTGATGCTAGTTTAAGTTATAAACACCTCAAACATCATATATATAGTTAGTTTAATGTAATTATAAGTTGTTTTGATTGAAAATACACAAAATAGGAAAGTTAGAACCAAATATAGGCAAATATAGGCCATTTTAGGCCATTTTACTTGAAAATGAATGAATACGAGTAGTTTGATGCTAGTTTAAGTTATAAACACCTCAAACATCATATATATAGTTAGTTTAATGTAATTATAAGTTGTTTTGATTGAAAATACACAAAATAGGAAAGTTAGAACCAAATATAGGCAAATATAGGCCATTTTAGGCCATTTTACTTGAAAATGAATGAATACGAGTAGTTTGATGCTAGTTTAAGTTATAAACACCTCAAACATCATATATATAGTTAGTTTAATGTAATTATAAGTTGTTTTGATTGAAAATACACAAAATAGGAAAGTTAGAACCAAATATAGGCAAATATAGGCCATTTTAGGCCATTTTACTTGAAAATGAATGAATACGAGTAGTTTGATGCTAGTTTAAGTTATAAACACCTCAAACATCATATATATAGTTAGTTTAATGTAATTATAAGTTGTTTTGATTGAAAATACACAAAATAGGAAAGTTAGAACCAAATATAGGCAAATATAGGCCATTTTAGGCCATTTTACTTGAAAATGAATGAATACGAGTAGTTTGATGCTAGTTTAAGTTATAAACACCTCAAACATCATATATATAGTTAGTTTAATGTAATTATAAGTTGTTTTGATTGAAAATACACAAAATAGGAAAGTTAGAACCAAATATAGGCAAATATAGGCCATTTTAGGCCATTTTACTTGAAAATGAATGAATACGAGTAGTTTGATGCTAGTTTAAGTTATAAACACCTCAAACATCATATATATAGTTAGTTTAATGTAATTATAAGTTGTTTTGATTGAAAATACACAAAATAGGAAAGTTAGAACCAAATATAGGCAAATATAGGCCATTTTAGGCCATTTTACTTGAAAATGAATGAATACGAGTAGTTTGATGCTAGTTTAAGTTATAAACACCTCAAACATCATATATATAGTTAGTTTAATGTAATTATAAGTTGTTTTGATTGAAAATACACAAAATAGGAAAGTTAGAACCAAATATAGGCAAATATAGGCCATTTTAGGCCATTTTACTTGAAAATGAATGAATACGAGTAGTTTGATGCTAGTTTAAGTTATAAACACCTCAAACATCATATATATAGTTAGTTTAATGTAATTATAAGTTGTTTTGATTGAAAATACACAAAATAGGAAAGTTAGAACCAAATATAGGCAAATATAGGCCATTTTAGGCCATTTTACTTGAAAATGAATGAATACGAGTAGTTTGATGCTAGTTTAAGTTATAAACACCTCAAACATCATATATATAGTTAGTTTAATGTAATTATAAGTTGTTTTGATTGAAAATACACAAAATAGGGAAGTTAGAACCAAATATGGGCAAATATAGGCCATTTTACTTGAAAATGAATAAATACGAGTAGTTTGATGTTAGTTTAAGTTATAAACACCTCAAACATCATATATATAGTTATTTTAATGTAATTATAAGTTGTTTTGATTTAAAATACACAAAATAGGAAAGTTAGAACCAAATATAGGCCATTTTAGGCCATTTTACTTGAAAATGAATGAATACGAGTAGTTTGATGCTAGTTTAAGTTATAAACACCTCAAACATCATATATATAGTTAGTTTAATGTAATTATAAGTTGTTTTGATTGAAAATACACAAAATAGAAAAGTTAGAACCAAATATCGGCAAATATAGGCCATTTTAGGCCATTTTACTTGAAAATGAATGAATACGAGTAGTTTGATGCTAGTTTAAGTTATAAACACCTCAAACATCATATATATAGTTAGTTTAATGTAATTATAAGTTGTTTTGATTGAAAATACACAAAATAGGAAAGTTAGAACCAAATATAGGCAAATATAGGCCATTTTAGGCCATTTTACTTGAAAATGAATGAATACGAGTAGTTTGATGCTAGTTTAAGTTATAAACACCTCAAACATCATATATATAGTTAGTTTAATGTAATTATAAGTTGTTTTGATTGAAAATACACAAAATAGGAAAGTTAGAACCAAATATAGGCAAATATAGGCCATTTTAGGCCATTTTACTTGAAAATGAATGAATACGAGTAGTTTGATGCTAGTTTAAGTTATAAACACCTCAAACATCATATATATAGTTAGTTTAATGTAATTATAAGTTGTTTTGATTGAAAATACACAAAATAGGAAAGTTAGAACCAAATATAGGCAAATATAGGCCATTTTAGGCCATTTTACTTGAAAATGAATGAATACGAGTAGTTTGATGCTAGTTTAAGTTATAAACACCTCAAACATCATATATATAGTTAGTTTAATGTAATTATAAGTTGTTTTGATTGAAAATACACAAAATAGGAAAGTTAGAACCAAATATAGGCAAATATAGGCCATTTTAGGCCATTTTACTTGAAAATGAATGAATACGAGTAGTTTGATGCTAGTTTAAGTTATAAACACCTCAAACATCATATATATAGTTAGTTTAATGTAATTATAAGTTGTTTTGATTGAAAATACACAAAATAGGAAAGTTAGAACCAAATATAGGCAAATATAGGCCATTTTAGGCCATTTTACTTGAAAATGAATGAATACGAGTAGTTTGATGCTAGTTTAAGTTATAAACACCTCAAACATCATATATATAGTTAGTTTAATGTAATTATAAGTTGTTTTGATTGAAAATACACAAAATAGGAAAGTTAGAACCAAATATAGGCAAATATAGGCCATTTTAGGCCATTTTACTTGAAAATGAATGAATACGAGTAGTTTGATGCTAGTTTAAGTTATAAACACCTCAAACATCATATATATAGTTAGTTTAATGTAATTATAAGTTGTTTTGATTGAAAATACACAAAATAGGAAAGTTAGAACCAAATATAGGCAAATATAGGCCATTTTAGGCCATTTTACTTGAAAATGAATGAATACGAGTAGTTTGATGCTAGTTTAAGTTATAAACACCTCAAACATCATATATATAGTTAGTTTAATGTAATTATAAGTTGTTTTGATTGAAAATACACAAAATAGGAAAGTTAGAACCAAATATAGGCAAATATAGGCCATTTTAGGCCATTTTACTTGAAAATGAATGAATACGAGTAGTTTGATGCTAGTTTAAGTTATAAACACCTCAAACATCATATATATAGTTAGTTTAATGTAATTATAAGTTGTTTTGATTGAAAATACACAAAATAGGAAAGTTAGAACCAAATATAGGCAAATATAGGCCATTTTAGGCCATTTTACTTGAAAATGAATGAATACGAGTAGTTTGATGCTAGTTTAAGTTATAAACACCTCAAACATCATATATATAGTTAGTTTAATGTAATTATAAGTTGTTTTGATTGAAAATACACAAAATAGGAAAGTTAGAACCAAATATAGGCAAATATAGGCCATTTTAGGCCATTTTACTTGAAAATGAATGAATACGAGTAGTTTGATGCTAGTTTAAGTTATAAACACCTCAAACATCATATATATAGTTAGTTTAATGTAATTATAAGTTGTTTTGATTGAAAATACACAAAATAGGAAAGTTAGAACCAAATATAGGCAAATATAGGCCATTTTAGGCCATTTTACTTGAAAATGAATGAATACGAGTAGTTTGATGCTAGTTTAAGTTATAAACACCTCAAACATCATATATATAGTTAGTTTAATGTAATTATAAGTTGTTTTGATTGAAAATACACAAAATAGGAAAGTTAGAACCAAATATAGGCAAATATAGGCCATTTTAGGCCATTTTACTTGAAAATGAATGAATACGAGTAGTTTGATGCTAGATTTAAGTTATAAACACCTCAAACATCATATATATAGTTAGTTTAATGTAATTATAAGTTGTTTTGATTGAAAATACACAAAATAGGAAAGTTAGAACCAAATATAGGCAAATATAGGCCATTTTAGGCCATTTTACTTGAAAATGAATGAATACGAGTAGTTTGATGCTAGTTTAAGTTATAAACACCTCAAACATCATATATATAGTTAGTTTAATGTAATTATAAGTTGTTTTGATTGAAAATACACAAAATAGGAAAGTTAGAACCAAATATAGGCAAATATAGGCCATTTTAGGCCATTTTACTTGAAAATGAATGAATACGAGTAGTTTGATGCTAGTTTAAGTTATAAACACCTCAAACATCATATATATAGTTAGTTTAATGTAATTATAAGTTGTTTTGATTGAAAATACACAAAATAGGAAAGTTAGAACCAAATATAGGCAAATATAGGCCATTTTAGGCCATTTTACTTGAAAATGAATGAATACGAGTAGTTTGATGCTAGTTTAAGTTATAAACACCTCAAACATCATATATATAGTTAGTTTAATGTAATTATAAGTTGTTTTGATTGAAAATACACAAAATAGGAAAGTTAGAACCAAATATAGGCAAATATAGGCCATTTTAGGCCATTTTACTTGAAAATGAATGAATACGAGTAGTTTGATGCTAGTTTAAGTTATAAACACCTCAAACATCATATATATAGTTAGTTTAATGTAATTATAAGTTGTTTTGATTGAAAATACACAAAATAGGAAAGTTAGAACCAAATATAGGCAAATATAGGCCATTTTAGGCCATTTTACTTGAAAATGAATGAATACGAGTAGTTTGATGCTAGTTTAAGTTATAAACACCTCAAACATCATATATATAGTTAGTTTAATGTAATTATAAGTTGTTTTGATTGAAAATACACAAAATAGGAAAGTTAGAACCAAATATAGGCAAATATAGGCCATTTTAGGCCATTTTACTTGAAAATGAATGAATACGAGTAGTTTGATGCTAGTTTAAGTTATAAACACCTCAAACATCATATATATAGTTAGTTTAATGTAATTATAAGTTGTTTTGATTGAAAATACACAAAATAGGAAAGTTAGAACCAAATATAGGCAAATATAGGCCATTTTAGGCCATTTTACTTGAAAATGAATGAATACGAGTAGTTTGATGCTAGTTTAAGTTATAAACACCTCAAACATCATATATATAGTTAGTTTAATGTAATTATAAGTTGTTTTGATTGAAAATACACAAAATAGGAAAGTTAGAACCAAATATAGGCAAATATAGGCCATTTTAGGCCATTTTACTTGAAAATGAATGAATACGAGTAGTTTGATGCTAGTTTAAGTTATAAACACCTCAAACATCATATATATAGTTAGTTTAATGTAATTATAAGTTGTTTTGATTGAAAATACACAAAATAGGAAAGTTAGAACCAAATATAGGCAAATATAGGCCATTTTAGGCCATTTTACTTGAAAATGAATGAATACGAGTAGTTTGATGCTAGTTTAAGTTATAAACACCTCAAACATCATATATATAGTTAGTTTAATGTAATTATAAGTTGTTTTGATTGAAAATACACAAAATAGGAAAGTTAGAACCAAATATAGGCAAATATAGGCCATTTTAGGCCATTTTACTTGAAAATGAATGAATACGAGTAGTTTGATGCTAGTTTAAGTTATAAACACCTCAAACATCATATATATAGTTAGTTTAATGTAATTATAAGTTGTTTTGATTGAAAATACACAAAATAGGAAAGTTAGAACCAAATATAGGCAAATATAGGCCATTTTAGGCCATTTTACTTGAAAATGAATGAATACGAGTAGTTTGATGCTAGTTTAAGTTATAAACACCTCAAACATCATATATATAGTTAGTTTAATGTAATTATAAGTTGTTTTGATTGAAAATACACAAAATAGGAAAGTTAGAACCAAATATAGGCAAATATAGGCCATTTTAGGCCATTTTACTTGAAAATGAATGAATACGAGTAGTTTGATGCTAGTTTAAGTTATAAACACCTCAAACATCATATATATAGTTAGTTTAATGTAATTATAAGTTGTTTTGATTGAAAATACACAAAATAGGAAAGTTAGAACCAAATATAGGCAAATATAGGCCATTTTAGGCTATTTTACTTGAAAATGAATGAATACGAGTAGTTTGATGCTAGTTTAAGTTATAAACACCTCAAACATCATATATATAGTTAGTTTAATGTAATTATAAGTTGTTTTGATTGAAAATACACAAAATAGGAAAGTTAGAACCAAATATAGGCAAATATAGGCCATTTTAGGCCATTTTATTTGAAAATGAATGAATACGAGTAGTTTGATGGTAGTTTAAGTTATAAACACCTCAAACATCATATATATAGTTAGTTTAATGTAATTATAAGTTGTTTTGATTGAAAATACACAAAATAGGAAAGTTAGAACCAAATATAGGCAAATATAGGCCATTTTAGGCCATTTTACTTGAAAATGAATGAATACGAGTAGTTTGATGCTAGTTTAAGTTATAAACACCTCAAACATCATATATATAGTTAGTTTAATGTAATTATAAGTTGTTTTGATTGAAAATACACAAAATAGGAAAGTTAGAACCAAATATAGGCAAATATAGGCCATTTTAGGCCATTTTACTTGAAAATGAATGAATACGAGTAGTTTGATGCTAGTTTAAGTTATAAACACCTCAAACATCATATATATAGTTAGTTTAATGTAATTATAAGTTGTTTTGATTGAAAATACACAAAATAGGAAAGTTAGAACCAAATATAGGCAAATATAGGCCATTTTAGGCCATTTTACTTGAAAATGAATGAATACGAGTAGTTTGATGCTAGTTTAAGTTATAAACACCTCAAACATCATATATATAGTTAGTTTAATGTAATTATAAGTTGTTTTGATTGAAAATACACAAAATAGGAAAGTTAGAACCAAATATAGGCAAATATAGGCCATTTTAGGCCATTTTACTTGAAAATGAATGAATACGAGTAGTTTGATGCTAGTTTAAGTTATAAACACCTCAAACATCATATATATAGTTAGTTTAATGTAATTATAAGTTGTTTTGATTGAAAATACACAAAATAGGAAAGTTAGAACCAAATATAGGCAAATATAGGCCATTTTAGGCCATTTTACTTGAAAATGAATGAATACGAGTAGTTTGATGCTAGTTTAAGTTATAAACACCTCAAACATCATATATATAGTTAGTTTAATGTAATTATAAGTTGTTTTGATTGAAAATACACAAAATAGGAAAGTTAGAACCAAATATAGGCAAATATAGGCCATTTTAGGCCATTTTACTTGAAAATGAATGAATACGAGTAGTTTGATGCTAGTTTAAGTTATAAACACCTCAAACATCATATATATAGTTAGTTTAATGTAATTATAAGTTGTTTTGATTGAAAATACACAAAATAGGAAAGTTAGAACCAAATATAGGCAAATATAGGCCATTTTAGGCCATTTTACTTGAAAATGAATGAATACGAGTAGTTTGATGCTAGTTTAAGTTATAAACACCTCAAACATCATATATATAGTTAGTTTAATGTAATTATAAGTTGTTTTGATTGAAAATACACAAAATAGGAAAGTTAGAACCAAATATAGGCAAATATAGGCCATTTTAGGCCATTTTACTTGAAAATGAATGAATACGAGTAGTTTGATGCTAGTTTAAGTTATAAACACCTCAAACATCATATATATAGTTAGTTTAATGTAATTATAAGTTGTTTTGATTGAAAATACACAAAATAGGAAAGTTAGAACCAAATATAGGCAAATATAGGCCATTTTAGGCCATTTTACTTGAAAATGAATGAATACGAGTAGTTTGATGCTAGTTTAAGTTATAAACACCTCAAACATCATATATATAGTTAGTTTAATGTAATTATAAGTTGTTTTGATTGAAAATACACAAAATAGGAAAGTTAGAACCAAATATAGGCAAATATAGGCCATTTTAGGCCATTTTACTTGAAAATGAATGAATACGAGTAGTTTGATGCTAGTTTAAGTTATAAACACCTCAAACATCATATATATAGTTAGTTTAATGTAATTATAAGTTGTTTTGATTGAAAATACACAAAATAGGAAAGTTAGAACCAAATATAGGCAAATATAGGCCATTTTAGGCCATTTTACTTGAAAATGAATGAATACGAGTAGTTTGATGCTAGTTTAAGTTATAAACACCTCAAACATCATATATATAGTTAGTTTAATGTAATTATAAGTTGTTTTGATTGAAAATACACAAAATAGGAAAGTTAGAACCAAATATAGGCAAATATAGGCCATTTTAGGCCATTTTACTTGAAAATGAATGAATACGAGTAGTTTGATGCTAGTTTAAGTTATAAACACCTCAAACATCATATATATAGTTAGTTTAATGTAATTATAAGTTGTTTTGATTGAAAATACACAAAATAGGAAAGTTAGAACCAAATATAGGCAAATATAGGCCATTTTAGGCCATTTTACTTGAAAATGAATGAATACGAGTAGTTTGATGCTAGTTTAAGTTATAAACACCTCAAACATCATATATATAGTTAGTTTAATGTAATTATAAGTTGTTTTGATTGAAAATACACAAAATAGGAAAGTTAGAACCAAATATAGGCAAATATAGGCCATTTTAGGCCATTTTACTTGAAAATGAATGAATACGAGTAGTTTGATGCTAGTTTAAGTTATAAACACCTCAAACATCATATATATAGTTAGTTTAATGTAATTATAAGTTGTTTTGATTGAAAATACACAAAATAGGAAAGTTAGAACCAAATATAGGCAAATATAGGCCATTTTAGGCCATTTTACTTGAAAATGAATGAATACGAGTAGTTTGATGCTAGTTTAAGTTATAAACACCTCAAACATCATATATATAGTTAGTTTAATGTAATTATAAGTTGTTTTGATTGAAAATACACAAAATAGGAAAGTTAGAACCAAATATAGGCAAATATAGGCCATTTTAGGCCATTTTACTTGAAAATGAATGAATACGAGTAGTTTGATGCTAGTTTAAGTTATAAACACCTCAAACATCATATATATAGTTAGTTTAATGTAATTATAAGTTGTTTTGATTGAAAATACACAAAATAGGAAAGTTAGAACCAAATATAGGCAAATATAGGCCATTTTAGGCCATTTTACTTGAAAATGAATGAATACGAGTAGTTTGATGCTAGTTTAAGTTATAAACACCTCAAACATCATATATATAGTTAGTTTAATGTAATTATAAGTTGTTTTGATTGAAAATACACAAAATAGGAAAGTTAGAACCAAATATAGGCAAATATAGGCCATTTTAGGCCATTTTACTTGAAAATGAATGAATACGAGTAGTTTGATGCTAGTTTAAGTTATAAACACCTCAAACATCATATATATAGTTAGTTTAATGTAATTATAAGTTGTTTTGATTGAAAATACACAAAATAGGAAAGTTAGAACCAAATATAGGCAAATATAGGCCATTTTAGGCCATTTTACTTGAAAATGAATGAATACGAGTAGTTTGATGCTAGTTTAAGTTATAAACACCTCAAACATCATATATATAGTTAGTTTAATGTAATTATAAGTTGTTTTGATTGAAAATACACAAAATAGGAAAGTTAGAACCAAATATAGGCAAATATAGGCCATTTTAGGCCATTTTACTTGAAAATGAATGAATACGAGTAGTTTGATGCTAGTTTAAGTTATAAACACCTCAAACATCATATATATAGTTAGTTTAATGTAATTATAAGTTGTTTTGATTGAAAATACACAAAATAGGAAAGTTAGAACCAAATATAGGCAAATATAGGCCATTTTTAGGCCTTTTTACTTGAAATTGAATGAATACGAGTAGTTTGATGCTAGTTTAAGTTATAATCACCTCAAACATCATATATGTAGTTAGTTTAATGTAATTATAAGTTGTTTTGATTGAAAATACACAAAATAGGAAAGTTAGAACCAAATATAGGCAAATATAGGCCATTTTAGGCCATTTTACTTGAAAATGAATGAATACGAGTAGTTTGATGCTAGTTTAAGTTATAAACACCTCAAACATCATATATATAGTTAGTTTAATGTAATTATAAGTTGTTTTGATTGAAAATACACAAAATAGGAAAGTTAGAACCAAATATAGGCAAATATAGGCCATTTTAGGCCATTTTACTTGAAAATGAATGAATACGAGTAGTTTGATGCTAGTTTAAGTTATAAACACCTCAAACATCATATATATAGTTAGTTTAATGTAATTATAAGTTGTTTTGATTGAAAATACACAAAATAGGAAAGTTAGAACCAAATATAGGCAAATATAGGCCATTTTAGGCCATTTTACTTGAAAATGAATGAATACGAGTAGTTTGATGCTAGTTTAAGTTATAAACACCTCAAACATCATATATATAGTTAGTTTAATGTAATTATAAGTTGTTTTGATTGAAAATACACAAAATAGGAAAGTTAGAACCAAATATAGGCAAATATAGGCCATTTTAGGCCATTTTACTTGAAAATGAATGAATACGAGTAGTTTGATGCTAGTTTAAGTTATAAACACCTCAAACATCATATATATAGTTAGTTTAATGTAATTATAAGTTGTTTTGATTGAAAATACACAAAATAGGAAAGTTAGAACCAAATATAGGCAAATATAGGCCATTTTAGGCCATTTTACTTGAAAATGAATGAATACGAGTAGTTTGATGCTAGTTTAAGTTATAAACACCTCAAACATCATATATATAGTTAGTTTAATGTAATTATAAGTTGTTTTGATTGAAAATACACAAAATAGGAAAGTTAGAACCAAATATAGGCAAATATAGGCCATTTTAGGCCATTTTACTTGAAAATGAATGAATACGAGTAGTTTGATGCTAGTTTAAGTTATAAACACCTCAAACATCATATATATAGTTAGTTTAATGTAATTATAAGTTGTTTTGATTGAAAATACACAAAATAGGAAAGTTAGAACCAAATATAGGCAAATATAGGCCATTTTAGGCCATTTTACTTGAAAATGAATGAATACGAGTAGTTTGATGCTAGTTTAAGTTATAAACACCTCAAACATCATATATATAGTTAGTTTAATGTAATTATAAGTTGTTTTGATTGAAAATACACAAAATAGGAAAGTTAGAACCAAATATAGGCAAATATAGGCCATTTTAGGCCATTTTACTTGAAAATGAATGAATACGAGTAGTTTGATGCTAGTTTAAGTTATAAACACCTCAAACATCATATATATAGTTAGTTTAATGTAATTATAAGTTGTTTTGATTGAAAATACACAAAATAGGAAAGTTAGAACCAAATATAGGCAAATATAGGCCATTTTAGGCCATTTTACTTGAAAATGAATGAATACGAGTAGTTTGATGCTAGTTTAAGTTATAAACACCTCAAACATCATATATATAGTTAGTTTAATGTAATTATAAGTTGTTTTGATTGAAAATACACAAAATAGGAAAGTTAGAACCAAATATAGGCAAATATAGGCCATTTTAGGCCATTTTACTTGAAAATGAATGAATACGAGTAGTTTGATGCTAGTTTAAGTTATAAACACCTCAAACATCATATATATAGTTAGTTTAATGTAATTATAAGTTGTTTTGATTGAAAATACACAAAATAGGAAAGTTAGAACCAAATATAGGCAAATATAGGCCATTTTAGGCCATTTTACTTGAAAATGAATGAATACGAGTAGTTTGATGCTAGTTTAAGTTATAAACACCTCAAACATCATATATATAGTTAGTTTAATGTAATTATAAGTTGTTTTGATTGAAAATACACAAAATAGGAAAGTTAGAACCAAATATAGGCAAATATAGGCCATTTTAGGCCATTTTACTTGAAAATGAATGAATACGAGTAGTTTGATGCTAGTTTAAGTTATAAACACCTCAAACATCATATATATAGTTAGTTTAATGTAATTATAAGTTGTTTTGATTGAAAATACACAAAATAGGAAAGTTAGAACCAAATATAGGCAAATATAGGCCATTTTAGGCCATTTTACTTGAAAATGAATGAATACGAGTAGTTTGATGCTAGTTTAAGTTATAAACACCTCAAACATCATATATATAGTTAGTTTAATGTAATTATAAGTTGTTTTGATTGAAAATACACAAAATAGGAAAGTTAGAACCAAATATAGGCAAATATAGGCCATTTTAGGCCATTTTACTTGAAAATGAATGAATACGAGTAGTTTGATGCTAGTTTAAGTTATAAACACCTCAAACATCATATATATAGTTAGTTTAATGTAATTATAAGTTGTTTTGATTGAAAATACACAAAATAGGAAAGTTAGAACCAAATATAGGCAAATATAGGCCATTTTAGGCCATTTTACTTGAAAATGAATGAATACGAGTAGTTTGATGCTAGTTTAAGTTATAAACACCTCAAACATCATATATATAGTTAGTTTAATGTAATTATAAGTTGTTTTGATTGAAAATACACAAAATAGGAAAGTTAGAACCAAATATAGGCAAATATAGGCCATTTTAGGCCATTTTACTTGAAAATGAATGAATACGAGTAGTTTGATGCTAGTTTAAGTTATAAACACCTCAAACATCATATATATAGTTAGTTTAATGTAATTATAAGTTGTTTTGATTGAAAATACACAAAATAGGAAAGTTAGAACCAAATATAGGCAAATATAGGCCATTTTAGGCCATTTTACTTGAAAATGAATGAATACGAGTAGTTTGATGCTAGTTTAAGTTATAAACACCTCAAACATCATATATATAGTTAGTTTAATGTAATTATAAGTTGTTTTGATTGAAAATACACAAAATAGGAAAGTTAGAACCAAATATAGGCAAATATAGGCCATTTTAGGCCATTTTACTTGAAAATGAATGAATACGAGTAGTTTGATGCTAGTTTAAGTTATAAACACCTCAAACATCATATATATAGTTAGTTTAATGTAATTATAAGTTGTTTTGATTGAAAATACACAAAATAGGAAAGTTAGAACCAAATATAGGCAAATATAGGCCATTTTAGGCCATTTTACTTGAAAATGAATGAATACGAGTAGTTTGATGCTAGTTTAAGTTATAAACACCTCAAACATCATATATATAGTTAGTTTAATGTAATTATAAGTTGTTTTGATTGAAAATACACAAAATAGGAAAGTTAGAACCAAATATAGGCAAATATAGGCCATTTTAGGCCATTTTACTTGAAAATGAATGAATACGAGTAGTTTGATGCTAGTTTAAGTTATAAACACCTCAAACATCATATATATAGTTAGTTTAATGTAATTATAAGTTGTTTTGATTGAAAATACACAAAATAGGAAAGTTAGAACCAAATATAGGCAAATATAGGCCATTTTAGGCCATTTTACTTGAAAATGAATGAATACGAGTAGTTTGATGCTAGTTTAAGTTATAAACACCTCAAACATCATATATATAGTTAGTTTAATGTAATTATAAGTTGTTTTGATTGAAAATACACAAAATAGGAAAGTTAGAACCAAATATAGGCAAATATAGGCCATTTTAGGCCATTTTACTTGAAAATGAATGAATACGAGTAGTTTGATGCTAGTTTAAGTTATAAACACCTCAAACATCATATATATAGTTAGTTTAATGTAATTATAAGTTGTTTTGATTGAAAATACACAAAATAGGAAAGTTAGAACCAAATATAGGCAAATATAGGCCATTTTAGGCCATTTTACTTGAAAATGAATGAATACGAGTAGTTTGATGCTAGTTTAAGTTATAAACACCTCAAACATCATATATATAGTTAGTTTAATGTAATTATAAGTTGTTTTGATTGAAAATACACAAAATAGGAAAGTTAGAACCAAATATAGGCAAATATAGGCCATTTTAGGCCATTTTACTTGAAAATGAATGAATACGAGTAGTTTGATGCTAGTTTAAGTTATAAACACCTCAAACATCATATATATAGTTAGTTTAATGTAATTATAAGTTGTTTTGATTGAAAATACACAAAATAGGAAAGTTAGAACCAAATATAAATATAGGCCAATATTTTAGGCCATTTTACTTGAAAATGAATGAATACGAGTAGTTTGATGCTAGTTTAAGTTATAAACACCTCAAACATCATATATATAGTTAGTTTAATGTAATTATAAGTTGTTTTGATTGAAAATACACAAAATAGGAAAGTTAGAACCAAATATAGGCAAATATAGGCCATTTTAGGCCATTTTACTTGAAAATGAATGAATACGAGTAGTTTGATGCTAGTTTAAGTTATAAACACCTCAAACATCATATATATAGTTAGTTTAATGTAATTATAAGTTGTTTTGATTGAAAATACACAAAATAGGAAAGTTAGAACCAAATATAGGCAAATATAGGCCATTTTAGGCCATTTTACTTGAAAATGAATGAATACGAGTAGTTTGATGCTAGTTTAAGTTATAAACACCTCAAACATCATATATATAGTTAGTTTAATGTAATTATAAGTTGTTTTGATTGAAAATACACAAAATAGGAAAGTTAGAACCAAATATAGGCAAATATAGGCCATTTTAGGCCATTTTACTTGAAAATGAATGAATACGAGTAGTTTGATGCTAGTTTAAGTTATAAACACCTCAAACATCATATATATAGTTAGTTTAATGTAATTATAAGTTGTTTTGATTGAAAATACACAAAATAGGAAAGTTAGAACCAAATATAGGCAAATATAGGCCATTTTAGGCCATTTTACTTGAAAATGAATGAATACGAGTAGTTTGATGCTAGTTTAAGTTATAAACACCTCAAACATCATATATATAGTTAGTTTAATGTAATTATAAGTTGTTTTGATTGAAAATACACAAAATAGGAAAGTTAGAACCAAATATAGGCAAATATAGGCCATTTTAGGCCATTTTACTTGAAAATGAATGAATACGAGTAGTTTGATGCTAGTTTAAGTTATAAACACCTCAAACATCATATATATAGTTAGTTTAATGTAATTATAAGTTGTTTTGATTGAAAATACACAAAATAGGAAAGTTAGAACCAAATATAGGCAAATATAGGCCATTTTAGGCCATTTTACTTGAAAATGAATGAATACGAGTAGTTTGATGCTAGTTTAAGTTATAAACACCTCAAACATCATATATATAGTTAGTTTAATGTAATTATAAGTTGTTTTGATTGAAAATACACAAAATAGGAAAGTTAGAACCAAATATAGGCAAATATAGGCCATTTTAGGCCATTTTACTTGAAAATGAATGAATACGAGTAGTTTGATGCTAGTTTAAGTTATAAACACCTCAAACATCATATATATAGTTAGTTTAATGTAATTATAAGTTGTTTTGATTGAAAATACACAAAATAGGAAAGTTAGAACCAAATATAGGCAAATATAGGCCATTTTAGGCCATTTTACTTGAAAATGAATGAATACGAGTAGTTTGATGCTAGTTTAAGTTATAAACACCTCAAACATCATATATATAGTTAGTTTAATGTAATTATAAGTTGTTTTGATTGAAAATACACAAAATAGGAAAGTTAGAACCAAATATAGGCAAATATAGGCCATTTTAGGCCATTTTACTTGAAAATGAATGAATACGAGTAGTTTGATGCTAGTTTAAGTTATAAACACCTCAAACATCATATATATAGTTAGTTTAATGTAATTATAAGTTGTTTTGATTGAAAATACACAAAATAGGAAAGTTAGAACCAAATATAGGCAAATATAGGCCATTTTAGGCCATTTTACTTGAAAATGAATGAATACGAGTAGTTTGATGCTAGTTTAAGTTATAAACACCTCAAACATCATATATATAGTTAGTTTAATGTAATTATAAGTTGTTTTGATTGAAAATACACAAAATAGGAAAGTTAGAACCAAATATAGGCAAATATAGGCCATTTTAGGCCATTTTACTTGAAAATGAATGAATACGAGTAGTTTGATGCTAGTTTAAGTTATAAACACCTCAAACATCATATATATAGTTAGTTTAATGTAATTATAAGTTGTTTTGATTGAAAATACACAAAATAGGAAAGTTAGAACCAAATATAGGCAAATATAGGCCATTTTAGGCCATTTTACTGGAAAATGAATGAATACGAGTAGTTTGATGCTAGTTTAAGTTATAAACACCTCAAACATCATATATATAGTTAGTTTAATGTAATTATAAGTAGTTTTGATTGAAAATACACAAAATAGGAAAGTTAGAACCAAATATAGGCAAATATAGGCCATTTTAGGCCATTTTACTTGAAAATGAATGAATACGAGTAGTTTGATGCTAGTTTAAGTTATAAACACCTCAAACATCATATATATAGTTAGTTTAATGTAATTATAAGTTGTTTTGATTGAAAATACACAAAATAGGAAAGTTAGAACCAAATATAGGCAAATATAGGCCATTTTAGGCCATTTTACTTGAAAATGAATGAATACGAGTAGTTTGATGCTAGTTTAAGTTATAAACACCTCAAACATCATATATATAGTTAGTTTAATGTAATTATAAGTTGTTTTGATTGAAAATACACAAAATAGGAAAGTTAGAACCAAATATAGGCAAATATAGGCCATTTTAGGCCATTTTACTTGAAAATGAATGAATACGAGTAGTTTGATGCTAGTTTAAGTTATAAACACCTCAAACATCATATATATAGTTAGTTTAATGTAATTATAAGTTGTTTTGATTGAAAATACACAAAATAGGAAAGTTAGAACCAAATATAGGCAAATATAGGCCATTTTAGGCCATTTTACTTGAAAATGAATGAATACGAGTAGGTTTGATGCTAGTTTAAGTTATAAACACCTCAAACATCATATATATAGTTAGTTTAATGTAATTATAAGTTGTTTTGATTGAAAATACACAAAATAGGAAAGTTAGAACCAAATATAGGCAAATATAGGCCATTTTAGGCCATTTTACTTGAAAATGAATGAATACGAGTAGTTTGATGCTAGTTTAAGTTATAAACACCTCAAACATCATATATATAGTTAGTTTAATGTAATTATAAGTTGTTTTGATTGAAAATACACAAAATAGGAAAGTTAGAACCAAATATAGGCAAATATAGGCCATTTTAGGCCATTTTACTTGAAAATGAATGAATACGAGTAGTTTGATGCTAGTTTAAGTTATAAACACCTCAAACATCATATATATAGTTAGTTTAATGTAATTATAAGTTGTTTTGATTGAAAATACACAAAATAGGAAAGTTAGAACCAAATATAGGCAAATATAGGCCATTTTAGGCCATTTTACTTGAAAATGAATGAATACGAGTAGTTTGATGCTAGTTTAAGTTATAAACACCTCAAACATCATATATATAGTTAGTTTAATGTAATTATAAGTTGTTTTGATTGAAAATACACAAAATAGGAAAGTTAGAACCAAATATAGGCAAATATAGGCCATTTTAGGCCATTTTACTTGAAAATGAATGAATACGAGTAGTTTGATGCTAGTTTAAGTTATAAACACCTCAAACATCATATATATAGTTAGTTTAATGTAATTATAAGTTGTTTTGATTGAAAATACACAAAATAGGAAAGTTAGAACCAAATATAGGCAAATATAGGCCATTTTAGGCCATTTTACTTGAAAATGAATGAATACGAGTAGTTTGATGCTAGTTTAAGTTATAAACACCTCAAACATCATATATATAGTTAGTTTAATGTAATTATAAGTTGTTTTGATTGAAAATACACAAAATAGGAAAGTTAGAACCAAATATAGGCAAATATAGGCCATTTTAGGCCATTTTACTTGAAAATGAATGAATACGAGTAGTTTGATGCTAGTTTAAGTTATAAACACCTCAAACATCATATATATAGTTAGTTTAATGTAATTATAAGTTGTTTTGATTGAAAATACACAAAATAGGAAAGTTAGAACCAAATATAGGCAAATATAGGCCATTTTAGGCCATTTTACTTGAAAATGAATGAATACGAGTAGTTTGATGCTAGTTTAAGTTATAAACACCTCAAACATCATATATATAGTTAGTTTAATGTAATTATAAGTTGTTTTGATTGAAAATACACAAAATAGGAAAGTTAGAACCAAATATAGGCAAATATAGGCCATTTTAGGCCATTTTACTTGAAAATGAATGAATACGAGTAGTTTGATGCTAGTTTAAGTTATAAACACCTCAAACATCATATATATAGTTAGTTTAATGTAATTATAAGTTGTTTTGATTGAAAATACACAAAATAGGAAAGTTAGAACCAAATATAGGCAAATATAGGCCATTTTAGGCCATTTTACTTGAAAATGAATGAATACGAGTAGTTTGATGCTAGTTTAAGTTATAAACACCTCAAACATCATATATATAGTTAGTTTAATGTAATTATAAGTTGTTTTGATTGAAAATACACAAAATAGGAAAGTTAGAACCAAATATAGGCAAATATAGGCCATTTTAGGCCATTTTACTTGAAAATGAATGAATACGAGTAGTTTGATGCTAGTTTAAGTTATAAACACCTCAAACATCATATATATAGTTAGTTTAATGTAATTATAAGTTGTTTTGATTGAAAATACACAAAATAGGAAAGTTAGAACCAAATATAGGCAAATATAGGCCATTTTAGGCCATTTTACTTGAAAATGAATGAATACGAGTAGTTTGATGCTAGTTTAAGTTATAAACACCTCAAACATCATATATATAGTTAGTTTAATGTAATTATAAGTTGTTTTGATTGAAAATACACAAAATAGGAAAGTTAGAACCAAATATAGGCAAATATAGGCCATTTTAGGCCATTTTACTTGAAAATGAATGAATACGAGTAGTTTGATGCTAGTTTAAGTTATAAACACCTCAAACATCATATATATAGTTAGTTTAATGTAATTATAAGTTGTTTTGATTGAAAATACACAAAATAGGAAAGTTAGAACCAAATATAGGCAAATATAGGCCATTTTAGGCCATTTTACTTGAAAATGAATGAATACGAGTAGTTTGATGCTAGTTTAAGTTATAAACACCTCAAACATCATATATATAGTTAGTTTAATGTAATTATAAGTTGTTTTGATTGAAAATACACAAAATAGGAAAGTTAGAACCAAATATAGGCAAATATAGGCCATTTTAGGCCATTTTACTTGAAAATGAATGAATACGAGTAGTTTGATGCTAGTTTAAGTTATAAACACCTCAAACATCATATATATAGTTAGTTTAATGTAATTATAAGTTGTTTTGATTGAAAATACACAAAATAGGAAAGTTAGAACCAAATATAGGCAAATATAGGCCATTTTAGGCCATTTTACTTGAAAATGAATGAATACGAGTAGTTTGATGCTAGTTTAAGTTATAAACACCTCAAACATCATATATATAGTTAGTTTAATGTAATTATAAGTTGTTTTGATTGAAAATACACAAAATAGGAAAGTTAGAACCAAATATAGGCAAATATAGGCCATTTTAGGCCATTTTACTTGAAAATGAATGAATACGAGTAGTTTGATGCTAGTTTAAGTTATAAACACCTCAAACATCATATATATAGTTAGTTTAATGTAATTATAAGTTGTTTTGATTGAAAATACACAAAATAGGAAAGTTAGAACCAAATATAGGCAAATATAGGCCATTTTAGGCCATTTTACTTGAAAATGAATGAATACGAGTAGTTTGATGCTAGTTTAAGTTATAAACACCTCAAACATCATATATATAGTTAGTTTAATGTAATTATAAGTTGTTTTGATTGAAAATACACAAAATAGGAAAGTTAGAACCAAATATAGGCAAATATAGGCCATTTTAGGCCATTTTACTTGAAAATGAATGAATACGAGTAGTTTGATGCTAGTTTAAGTTATAAACACCTCAAACATCATATATATAGTTAGTTTAATGTAATTATAAGTTGTTTTGATTGAAAATACACAAAATAGGAAAGTTAGAACCAAATATAGGCAAATATGGCCATTTTAGGCCATTTTACTTGAAAATGAATGAATACGAGTAGTTTGATGCTAGTTTAAGTTATAAACACCTCAAACATCATATATATAGTTAGTTTAATGTAATTATAAGTTGTTTTGATTGAAAATACACAAAATAGGAAAGTTAGAACCAAATATAGGCAAATATAGGCCATTTTAGGCCATTTTACTTGAAAATGAATGAATACGAGTAGTTTGATGCTAGTTTAAGTTATAAACACCTCAAACATCATATATATAGTTAGTTTAATGTAATTATAAGTTGTTTTGATTGAAAATACACAAAATAGGAAAGTTAGAACCAAATATAGGCAAATATAGGCCATTTTAGGCCATTTTACTTGAAAATGAATGAATACGAGTAGTTTGATGCTAGTTTAAGTTATAAACACCTCAAACATCATATATATAGTTAGTTTAATGTAATTATAAGTTGTTTTGATTGAAAATACACAAAATAGGAAAGTTAGAACCAAATATAGGCAAATATAGGCCATTTTAGGCCATTTTACTTGAAAATGAATGAATACGAGTAGTTTGATGCTAGTTTAAGTTATAAACACCTCAAACATCATATATATAGTTAGTTTAATGTAATTATAAGTTGTTTTGATTGAAAATACACAAAATAGGAAAGTTAGAACCAAATATAGGCAAATATAGGCCATTTTAGGCCATTTTACTTGAAAATGAATGAATACGAGTAGTTTGATGCTAGTTTAAGTTATAAACACCTCAAACATCATATATATAGTTAGTTTAATGTAATTATAAGTTGTTTTGATTGAAAATACACAAAATAGGAAAGTTAGAACCAAATATAGGCAAATATAGGCCATTTTAGGCCATTTTACTTGAAAATGAATGAATACGAGTAGTTTGATGCTAGTTTAAGTTATAAACACCTCAAACATCATATATATAGTTAGTTTAATGTAATTATAAGTTGTTTTGATTGAAAATACACAAAATAGGAAAGTTAGAACCAAATATAGGCAAATATAGGCCATTTTAGGCCATTTTACTTGAAAATGAATGAATACGAGTAGTTTGATGCTAGTTTAAGTTATAAACACCTCAAACATCATATATATAGTTAGTTTAATGTAATTATAAGTTGTTTTGATTGAAAATACACAAAATAGGAAAGTTAGAACCAAATATAGGCAAATATAGGCCATTTTAGGCCATTTTACTTGAAAATGAATGAATACGAGTAGTTTGATGCTAGTTTAAGTTATAAACACCTCAAACATCATATATATAGTTAGTTTAATGTAATTATAAGTTGTTTTGATTGAAAATACACAAAATAGGAAAGTTAGAACCAAATATAGGCAAATATAGGCCATTTTAGGCCATTTTACTTGAAAATGAATGAATACGAGTAGTTTGATGCTAGTTTAAGTTATAAACACCTCAAACATCATATATATAGTTAGTTTAATGTAATTATAAGTTGTTTTGATTGAAAATACACAAAATAGGAAAGTTAGAACCAAATATAGGCAAATATAGGCCATTTTAGGCCATTTTACTTGAAAATGAATGAATACGAGTAGTTTGATGCTAGTTTAAGTTATAAACACCTCAAACATCATATATATAGTTAGTTTAATGTAATTATAAGTTGTTTTGATTGAAAATACACAAAATAGGAAAGTTAGAACCAAATATAGGCAAATATAGGCCATTTTAGGCCATTTTACTTGAAAATGAATGAATACGAGTAGTTTGATGCTAGTTTAAGTTATAAACACCTCAAACATCATATATATAGTTAGTTTAATGTAATTATAAGTTGTTTTGATTGAAAATACACAAAATAGGAAAGTTAGAACCAAATATAGGCAAATATAGGCCATTTTAGGCCATTTTAAATGAAAATGAATACGAATACGAGTAGTTTGATGCTAGTTTAAGTTATAAACACCTCAAACATCATATATATAGTTAGTTTAATGTAATTATAAGTTGTTTTGATTGAAAATACACAAAATAGGAAAGTTAGAACCAAATATAGGCAAATATAGGCCATTTTAGGCCATTTTACTTGAAAATGAATGAATACGAGTAGTTTGATGCTAGTAGAAGTTATAAACACCTCAAACATCATATATATAGTTAGTTTAATGTAATTATAAGTTGTTTTGATTGAAAATACACAAAATAGGAAAGTTAGAACCAAATATAGGTAAATATAGGCCATATTAGGCCATTTCACTTGAAAATGAATGAATACGAGTAGTTTGATGCTAGTTTAAGTTATAAACACCTCAAACATCATATATATAGTTAGTTTAATGTAATTATAAGTTGTTTTGATTGAAAATACACAAAATAGGAAAGTTAGAACCAAATATAGGCAAATATAGGCCATTTTAGGCCATTTTACTTGAAAATGAATGAATACGAGTAGTTTGATGCTAGTTTAAGTTATAAACACCTCAAACATCATATATATAGTTAGTTTAATGTAATTATAAGTTGTTTTGATTGAAAATACACAAAATAGGAAAGTTAGAACCAAATATAGGCAAATATAGGCCATTTTAGGCCATTTTACTTGAAAATGAATGAATACGAGTAGTTTGATGCTAGTTTAAGTTATAAACACCTCAAACATCATATATATAAGTTAGTTTAATGTAATTATAAGTTGTTTTGATTGAAAATACACAAAAATAGGAAAGTTAGAACCAAATATAGGCAAATATAGGCCATTTTAGGCCATTTTACTTGAAAATGAATGAATACGAGTAGTTTGATGCTAGTTTAAGTTATAAACACCTCAAACATCATATATATAGTTAGTTTAATGTAATTATAAGTTGTTTTGATTGAAAATACACAAAATAGGAAAGTTAGAACCAAATATAGGCAAATATAGGCCATTTTAGGCCATTTTACTTGAAAATGAATGAATACGAGTAGTTTGATGCTAGTTTAAGTTATAAACACCTCAAACATCATATATATAGTTAGTTTAATGTAATTATAAGTTGTTTTGATTGAAAATACACAAAATAGGAAAGTTAGAACCAAATATAGGCAAATAATATAGGCCATTTTAGGCCATTTTACTTGAAAATGAATGAATACGAGTAGTTTGATGCTAGTTTAAGTTATAAACACCTCAAACATCATATATATAGTTAGTTTAATGTAATTATAAGTTGTTTTGATTGAAAATACACAAAATAGGAAAGTTAGAACCAAATATAGGCAAATATAGGCCATTTTAGGCCATTTCACTTGAAAATGAATGAATACGAGTAGTTTGATGCTAGTTTAAGTTATAAACACCTCAAACATCATATATATAGTTATTTTAACGTAATTATAAGTTGTTTTAATTGAAAATACACAAAATAGGAAAGTTAGAACCAAATATAGGCAAATATAGTCCATTTTAGGCCATTTTAAAAAAATGAATGAATACGAGTAGTTTGATGCTAGTTTAAGTTATAAACACCTCAAACATCATATATATAGTTAGTTTAATGTAATTATAAGTTGTTTTGATTGAAAATACACAAAATAGGAAAGTTAGAACCAAATATAGGCAAATATAGGCCATTTTAGGCCATTTTACTTGAAAATGAATGAATACGAGTAGTTTGATGCTAGTTTAAGTTATAAACACCTCAAACATCATATATATAGTTAGTTTAATGTAATTATAAGTTGTTTTGATTGAAAATACACAAAATAGGAAAGTTAGAACCAAATATAGGCAAATATAGGCCATTTTAGGCCATTTTACTTGAAAATGAATGAATACGAGTAGTTTGATGCTAGTTTAAGTTATAAACACCTCAAACATCATATATATAGTTAGTTTAATGTAATTATAAGTTGTTTTGATTGAAAATACACAAAATAGGAAAGTTAGAACCAAATATAGGCAAATATAGGCCATTTTAGGCCATTTTACTTGAAAATGAATGAATACGAGTAGTTTGATGCTAGTTTAAGTTATAAACACCTCAAACATCATATATATAGTTAGTTTAATGTAATTATAAGTTGTTTTGATTGAAAATACACAAAATAGGAAAGTTAGAACCAAATATAGGCAAATATAGGCCATTTTAGGCCATTTTACTTGAAAATGAATGAATACGAGTAGTTTGATGCTAGTTTAAGTTATAAACACCTCAAACATCATATATATAGTTAGTTTAATGTAATTATAAGTTGTTTTGATTGAAAATACACAAAATAGGAAAGTTAGAACCAAATATAGGCAAATATAGGCCATTTTAGGCCATTTTACTTGAAAATGAATGAATACGAGTAGTTTGATGCTAGTTTAAGTTATAAACACCTCAAACATCATATATATAGTTAGTTTAATGTAATTATAAGTTGTTTTGATTGAAAATACACAAAATAGGAAAGTTAGAACCAAATATAGGCAAATATAGGCCATTTTAGGCCATTTTACTTGAAAATGAATGAATACGAGTAGTTTGATGCTAGTTTAAGTTATAAACACCTCAAACATCATATATATAGTTAGTTTAATGTAATTATAAGTTGTTTTGATTGAAAATACACAAAATAGGAAAGTTAGAACCAAATATAGGCAAATATAGGCCATTTTAGGCCATTTTACTTGAAAATGAATGAATACGAGTAGTTTGATGCTAGTTTAAGTTATAAACACCTCAAACATCATATATATAGTTAGTTTAATGTAATTATAAGTTGTTTTGATTGAAAATACACAAAATAGGAAAGTTAGAACCAAATATAGGCAAATATAGGCCATTTTAGGCCATTTTACTTGAAAATGAATGAATACGAGTAGTTTGATGCTAGTTTAAGTTATAAACACCTCAAACATCATATATATAGTTAGTTTAATGTAATTATAAGTTGTTTTGATTGAAAATACACAAAATAGGAAAGTTAGAACCAAATATAGGCAAATATAGGCCATTTTAGGCCATTTTACTTGAAAATGAATGAATACGAGTAGTTTGATGCTAGTTTAAGTTATAAACACCTCAAACATCATATATATAGTTAGTTTAATGTAATTATAAGTTGTTTTGATTGAAAATACACAAAATAGGAAAGTTAGAACCAAATATAGGCAAATATAGGCCATTTTAGGCCATTTTACTTGAAAATGAATGAATACGAGTAGTTTGATGCTAGTTTAAGTTATAAACACCTCAAACATCATATATATAGTTAGTTTAATGTAATTATAAGTTGTTTTGATTGAAAATACACAAAATAGGAAAGTTAGAACCAAATATAGGCAAATATAGGCCATTTTAGGCCATTTTACTTGAAAATGAATGAATACGAGTAGTTTGATGCTAGTTTAAGTTATAAACACCTCAAACATCATATATATAGTTAGTTTAATGTAATTATAAGTTGTTTTGATTGAAAATACACAAAATAGGAAAGTTAGAACCAAATATAGGCAAATATAGGCCATTTTAGGCCTTTTTACTTGAAAATGAATGAATACGAGTAGTTTGATGCTAGTTTAAGTTATAAACACCTCAAACATCATATATATAGTTAGTTTAATGTAATTATAAGTTGTTTTGATTGAAAATACACAAAATAGGGAAGTTAGAACCAAATATAGGCAAATATAGGCCATTTTACTTGAAAATGAATGAATACGAGTAGTTTGATGTTTGTTTAAGTTATAAATACCTCAAACATCATATATATAGTTATTTTAATGTAATTATAAGTTGTTTTGATTGAAAATACACAAAATAGGAAAGTTAGAACAAAATACAAGCAAATATAGGCCATTTTAGGCCATTTTACTTGGAAATGAATGAATACGAGTAGGTTAATGCTAGTTGAAGTTATAAACACCTCAAACATCATATATATAGTTAGTTAAATGTAATTATAAGTTGTTTTGATTGAAAATACACAAAATAGAAAAGTTAGAACCAAATATCGGCAAATATTGGCCATTTTAGGCCATTTTACTTGAAAATGAATGAATACGAGTAGTTTGATGCTAGTTTAAGTTATAAACACCTCAAACATCATATATATAGTTAGTTTAATGTAATTATAAGTTGTTTTGATTGAAAATACACAAAATAGGAAAGTTAGAACCAAATATAGGCAAATATAGGCCATTTTAGGCCATTTTACTTGAAAATGAATGAATACGAGTAGTTTGATGCTAGTTTAAGTTATAAACACCTCAAACATCAT